>OZ023218.1:48057075-48189729 GCA_963995525.1 Escarpia spicata
CATGTTTATGTGAGCATTTGTGTCACAGGGGCGTTTGTTTTTTCTACGAAAAGTACGCGTGTTCGTGTGTGCATTGATGTCTCCGAGACTGTTTTTTACGAAACGTACGTGTGTTCGTGTGAGCAATGATGTCACTGAAACCGTTGTTTCTACGAAAAGTACGTGTGTTCGTGCGAGCAATGATGTCACTGAAACTGTTGTTTCTACGAAAAGTACGTGTGTTCGTGCGAGCAATGATGTCACTGAAACTGTTGTTTCTACGAAAAGTACGTGTGTTCGTGTGAGCAATGATGTCACTGAAGCTGTTGTTTCTATGAAAAGTACGTGTGTTCGCGTGAGCAATGATGTCACTGAAACTGTTGTATCTACGAAAAGTACGTGTGTTCGTGTGAGCAATGATGTTACTGAAACTGTTGTTTCTACAAAAAGTACGTGTGTTCGTGTGAAGGCTGGGCCGTCGTGACGACGCGGGAGGCGGCGCTGTGGACTGACGGCCGGTACGACACACAGGCTGACCAGCAGATGGACTGTCAGTGGACACTCATCACCGTCGGTAGGTGGCGCGTGTGTCTTAATTCTCGTCGGACTGGATACCTATGCGTTGCAATTGTTACACGTGCGATCAGTTATATTTGTCACAAAACGAAACGTATAACTACGAAAACAACTACCAACAACAATGACGTTATCTATCCCATGCGATCTCCAATATTTTGAATCTCTTCAGCGGAAGGGAACCTTGACTTGGCAACATGGCTGCTGCACGTACTGCCATCTGGTGTCAAGGTTGGCGCTGACCCGAGGCTGGTGTCGTTAGGTGAGAAACTGCCTCGAGTTACAGTACCGAGTGGGTCTGTATCCGGCGTTATCGAGATGCAGCTAAAGTAATATATCGTAATTGAGTGTTTAATCGGAGTGTACAATGTTGCAAACAAATGTCCCACATATTAGCAATAACTAAAAAAATCAGGCCAATACTACAATCATGCACATTAAAACAAATATACAATGCATTAATTGAACCCCATTTGTCTTACGGCCTACTTGCATGGTACAGTAACATTCGTGGTAATGTAACCAACATAAATAGACTATTTAAGCTTCAAAAGAAAGCAGTACGTTTGATTCACAAAAGCAAATTCATAGCACATACAGATCCCATCTTCAAAATGTACAGAATACTTAAGTTAGAAGACCTATTTATAATTCAAGGTGTTCAACTGTATGACAAAATTATTTAAAAAAAACAATGCCCTAAGTTTCTTTTCACATCTATCACAAGAAATAATTAAATTCACAATCATGTTACCAGGCAAAACAATAACATTCACTTAGTTGAGAACAGAAATAAAAAACAGGGATTGTGTTACAAACTGCACACTATAATGTTGGATGTCTCAAGTGTACTTAACCTATAATTAAATAGAAGGCACCACCTGAAAAAACTATTGTAAGTTCATATTCCGAGGTGTGCCTAATAAGAAACTGCTATTCCTGTTTGAGGAATGGCATCTATGTCATTTCTTAATGTATTGTCTTAATTAAATTTCTCAATCTAAAACTGTATTGAAATGTATTATTCATACATAGTAGTGCAGTGTATGGCTCGGCCTACATATATGTAGAATTAGCGGGCGTAGTAATTTGTAGCAGGAAGTCTGCTGTGAATAACGTGGGGAAAATTGAGTATTGGAGTTAATTCAGCCCGACGTGGCCGTATTGCCATGAAACTTGTTTTGAAACTGTATATTTTGTTTACTATTTGAACATGCTCCGGGGTCGTAACTTCTGTATTGCGAACGGTGTTACGGGCTTACTAAACACAATTTGTTGGGCAGTATACATTCAACATAGTCAGTATGATATTAAGAACATTATATTAATTAATAAATGAAAAACTAGGAACTTACTGTCTCCTTTAAAAGTGTAGTTTGATGGAATGCATTTTGCAGCGTCCTGGCAGAAGTACCAGTCGATGTTGGCCATCAAGATGATTCAGATGGTCGAGGTAGCGGCAGATCTGGTGGAACATATCTGGACTAGCGGTCGACCGCCCCGACTAAACCACCCCGTCTACATTCACCCACTTAGTTTCGCCGGTAAGGTTTTGCAATAGTATTTTGAATTAAAAAATATCATTTACAATGCAGTTATTACAGTACGATTTGGTAGTTGTTAAAAAAGACACTTATGTTGAAGAGGTGTGTGTGCGTGTGTGCGTGTGTGCGTGTGTGCGTGTGTGCGTGTGTGCGTGTGTGCGTGTGTGCGTGTGTGCGTGTGTGCGTGTGTGCGTGTGTGCGTGCGTGCGTGTGCGTATACGTGTGTGTGTGTGCGTGGGTGTGTGCCTGTGCGAGTTTTTTACTAGTCGTCGATGGATCTTAATGAGTGTGTGGGGAACGTGTGTTCGTATAACAACTAGCACGTGCGAATTCCACAGGTGCCAACCCCGAGATATACAAACATGTAGGGCTGACAATGCAACAGAACACCGTAAGACCGTATGATTGTATAAAGTAAGCCTATTTTAAAACGGGTTATACTTCCAGGTAGACTGTCACAGTTCGCACCTATAGAATGCATTTGTGTGCAGGTGAGAATTGGCAGAGCAAAGTGAGCAGACTGAGGACGGAGATGGCCGGAGCCCACCTCGACGCCCTGATGGTCACGTCCCTCTCGGCCACGGCATGTTAGTGGAACAACTTGCTTTATGACTGCTCGCTCAGTAAACATCATGGCTAATTTCAAGCGATGGTAACTCATTTGTTATTTAGATTACTTTTGGTGACGTTGTATAAAACGCGATTCATGCATAAGTCAAGAAAGCCACGAAGATATATTTTCTCAAATAATGGTTGCTAGTAATTGCGACAACTACGTAATTAGTTGATATGTTCGTTTGCCTTAACTTTTTCAGGGTTATTCAACCTGCGGGGTTCCGACATAGAATACAGTCCACTCTTCTACTCGTACACCATCATTCTTCAAGAGGAGATCAGGTGGTGTCACATTTAACAGTTTGTTCTTTCTTCTTTACCTGGATAATTTCTTTGTGCAATGCTACGCCGGTGTATATATATATGCCATCTAATAACTTCCATTTCCATTTATAACATGTGGCCATTGTGAGATATGAGTGATGCAATCATCGATTTTCTTTGAAATTACGGTATAAAACAACAGTCATGCAATTTTAATGTGGAACATCTGACAACGTTTGCAATTCTAGGTTGTATTTGGTCAACTATCAGGAAATGCCAACAGCGAAAAACATCAGCGAACATCTCGACAGTGCGTGTATGAAGGACAGGACGTTATGCGTCCGCGTGAGTACATGCAGTTTGGCTCCACATACAACCAAACCGTGACCCACAATTCTGCATGTGGCCGCACTGGCGACGGTTTCGTTGTGTGTGTAGTACGGGTTTTAGTAGGTCGTTGTTTAATATATGACCGAACTCAGACTAATCAACTGTTAAGGGAACACACTATGGTGAAAATTACATTTTTTTGCTATTTATTTTTTTTCCGGCCATTTTCAGGTTTTATCGTATACGCGTACCTTGGGTATCTAACTATCGATCTATGTTCATTATATTTATAAATACATGCCACAAATGCAATAAAAACTAACTTTTATAGCCCCCTATTGTCTTAGAATTATTGATTTATTATAGTTACGCAACTGTGATTGAAAAATAACAGCGAGTTCGCCGGCCGATGGAGCCGCCATGTTTGTTGACATACGCACATGTTTGGTATGGACAAAGGGTAGGAAGTATTTGCCCAAAACATTCCGGATTGTCTGACGAGTTGGCAAATAAAGACCAACAAAATATTAATCGTTTTCCAACTCATCAAACCCAATAACCCGGTTATAATTTGAAGATGGTTTTGTTTCATTTTAATTTTGCGATCAATTATCAAAACGTAACGGACCATCATCTATATATTACTATGCCTTGGAATATTTTACATGCACCTTTGTTCTGTTCATTCGCTTCCTTCGACCATTGGTCTCGTATGTATCAAATAGGCTATTTATTTTATAAAACACCGCTGGGTTATTTAGTTATTTACTTACGTGTTTGAGTGGTGATCAATTATCAAGATAGCGTCACCGTAAACGAGTAGTTTCTTGCTCCATGGGTGGGTGTGATCCATGGGTGGGTGTGATCCATAGGTGGGTGTGATCCATGGGTGGGTGTGATCCATGGGTGGGTGTGATCCATAGGTGGGTGTGATCCATGGGTGGGTGTGATCCATAGGTGGGTGTGATCCATAGGTGGGTGTAAGCTAGTAGATGTAAACGTCTCATTCATCCATTCATCCTCGCAAGTCAGTGATGGAGACTGTACCCCAGTTTTTTATTTTTTATTTATATATTATTTTAATTGTTTTTATAATGTTTCTATATTGTGAGCGCATTGATTAACTATTAGTTAGAGAACGCGCGGTAAAAGAACCTTTATTATTATTATTATTATACCCCAGACAGAGACCCTACTCAAAGTGTAGACGTTCGCTGAATTAGTAGACAGCTGTACTTTGTCCTTTAAATATCTGCCTCCGCCGGTCTTGCTGTGGGAACCATAGAAATGTATAGATGCACAAATGCCCTCGCATCACATCAAAAAACAGTCACGCGAGATCTCATTATGTGTGCACCATTATGCTTTTCGTGTTTTCAGTGGTGTTCTGTAGATGTTGTACTGGTCAGACGTTCCCCTGTTCTAACAAACATGGGTCTGTTTGAATTAATATGCTTGTAAACGTTTGTCGTAGATCAAAGAACACACGGAAGCTTTCAAAGATTTGCGTGCCATCTCCGCCAATGACAATATATTTATGATTGGGATTTCACCATCGGCAAGCTACGCGGTTTTACTCGCAGCTGGGGTTAGTACGATTGAACAACAGCAGCGACAAAATTTGAATATGAAATGTCGAATTTTCCGTGAATGGTATTAAGAGTTGATCAAGTTACATGTGTGTGTGTGTGTGTGTGTGTGTGTGTGTGTGTGTGTGTGTGTGTGTGTGTGTGTGTGAGTGTGTGTGTGTATGTGCGTGCGTGCATGTGTGAGCGCGCGTGCTTGCGTGCGTGCGTGCATACGAGCAACGGTGATTTGCATGGTGTTTCTTTTAGTTTTCATTCTGTAGTGGCGTCTTACTTGCAGGAAAAACGAGTCGTTGATTTCTCCCCGGTGACATTGATGAAGTCGATCAAGAACCCAACGGAACAGAGACGTTATATGGAATGTCAGGTATTTGTTTACCACTATTTAGATAATTATAATATTATGTTTTAGTTGTCCAACTGCACACGCTTGTTTAGTTGTGCCGCTTTGTTGCGTTTGGGCCCTGGTTTGGCAAGCATCTTTTCTGTAAATTGCCCATTGTACAATTAATAATAGCCGGACACATCAGTGTTTTGTTTGGAAGAATACAACAATAACAACATGATCGCTTGGTAGCGCCAATAGCCACCAATTAACTTTGTTATTATTCTAGCAATTGTTAGCAGGTGTTTGTCCACGTTTAGTGAAGAAGATCTTGCAGAGCATGTCAAGAAGCGTCAAGAGAGAAACTACATATTACAGGTAAACAAGCCAGAGCTACTGTACATGGTTAATTTCCTAGCAGAGTCACTAATATTGTTTCTTCGTTAGGTTCGCGACTCAGCAGCCCTCGTCGAATTTGCGGCCCTTCTCGAAGAACAGGTACGTGAAAACGCAACTGTGGGGTTTGTATAGCAAATACCTCTCTAAAACACCATGGGATAAGTTGTTTTAGAATAACATCATATGCAGCGGTTGTTCCACTAAACTCTGAATAAAAGTATTATTCGACAGCTACGTCTAAAAATGCATAACAGTTCCACGTATTGCACATTCCACAAATACTCTTCTAAAATCCGTATACCGTGTCAAAGAGCACTTGTTCATATTACTGATCTCACAGTGCACGGAGGTAGAACGCTATTTAACACTCCCATCGCTCTATCAAACGACACTTAAATGGTACGGTAAGGTGATATATATATATATATATATACATATATATATATATATATATATATATATACACGTTGTATATATACATATATATATATAATATATATATATACAACGTGTATATATACATATACATCTTTATATTTCACCTTACCGTACAATTTAAAGGGAATACAAACACCTATTGCTTGAATTCATGTTATATTACATCCTGCTATCTATTTCCACGTCCAACGTTCCAAATTCCACATTTTATGCTGTGCATCCGGACATTTTCGAATATGCATATTTTTGGCGCGCTTTTTGGGATGCCGAGATGTGACGTCACTTATGACTTAAACTCGCATCAGGCCGACCCTTTCCATGCATTCAGAGCATGTTTACAAGTATAGCTTTTGGGTCGAAACGAGCGTCAGAATGAGTTATTGTGCAACATTCCGACGTAATACAAACACTAGTCATCACAGAGAAAGAAGCAGTTATCTTACGGTTCCACATGAATCGAATTTTATTCAAAACAACGAATGCGAATGGGCCTACAAGTCGACTAGGTTTCGCCGAGCTTGGGCTCGTTTTCAGAATAATTATATCGAATGCAACCAACGGGAGATAATCTACACCAATAAACATACATAGCAAACATATATTGTATCCAGTTACAGAAAGTAACGTGTATAATCTCATAATATCACTAGAATATCGATATATGAAGGAGTTGCACAATTTATTATAACAAATTATCAGATCGTAGAAATTGG
This sequence comes from Escarpia spicata, assembly GCA_963995525.1. Lineage (NCBI taxonomy): Eukaryota > Metazoa > Annelida > Polychaeta > Sabellida > Siboglinidae > Escarpia > Escarpia spicata. Next base: position 48,063,845 of record OZ023218.1, read on the forward strand.
TGGTGCAGAAAAGTGGAATTACTGATTGATAAGTATTATTCTTGCATAGTAAACAAAAGAAACGAACTAAACATTATAGTAGAAGATATTGACTCTCACATAATAGGTATAACCGAATCCTGGACCACCACCGATATATCAGATGCCGAATTGGGACTGACAGGATATGTAATGTTTAGGAAAGATAGAATAGGAAGAAAGGGAGGTGGAGTTATTTTATATATTAAAGAATCTATCCAGGCTTATTAAATAAAATTAGAAAGAGAAGCAGATTGCGAAGAAACTGTTTGGTGTAACATAGTTACAGGAAACTTAACGTTAACAGTTGGGTTAGTTTATCGAAGTCCAAACATAAGCATAGAAGAGAATGAAAAAAATACAAAACGCTTTAAGGGAAGTAAGCAAACGGGACTGTATTATTATGGGGGATTTTAACCACGGGCATATAACAATGGAAATTTCTACAGAATATGGGGAGTGAGTTTTTAGTTTTAGTTCAAGATACTTTCCTTTCTCAACATGTGCTAGAACCAACCAGGGGTGAGAATGGTTAGACATAGTTTTGTCCTCACAGAATGAATTAGTTGACAATGTCAAGATATGTGAGCCACTGGGGAGTAGTGATCATAACCAGATACATTTTACCATCAAAGTGAAATCAGAGAGGAATAGTAAAAAGCAGTATAGGAGAAATTTCCACAAAGGAAGGTATAAGGACATGAGGAAATATTTAGCAAAGATAGATTGGAATAACACACTGGAAAATAAGACAGCAACATAATGCTGGAATATATTAAAGAGTGAAATTAAGTGCATAGTTAATAAATTTGTACCCTTCAAAAACAAGGGAAACGGTCCAAAAAGAAACACTTATCGAAAGAAGCCATTAGAAAAATTAAGTATAAACAAATGATGTGGAAGTCATATAGATATACTGGAAATGATGAAGACTACAACAGTTATAAAGAAGCACTTAACCAAGCTACAGCTGAAATTAAAAATTCAAAGAGTGTTTACCAGAGAAGATATTAGTTCACTGCCAGTACCAGAGGCTAAGTTCAAGGGGGCAGATTCAAACTATTTAGGACAATTAATTGTAACCCCGGAAATGGTAGCTAAGAAAATAAGGGCTTTGAAGGATAATAAATCACCTGGAGTGGATAGGATTCCGCCCAAACTACTATTGGAAATTGTAGGACAAATTAGCGTACCGCTTGCAACAGTTTTCAATTTGTCATTACAAGAGGGAGTGGTTCCTTTAGAATGGAAACAGGCAAACATTATACCGTTATTTAAAAAGTTTCGAGAAACAAGACAGAGAACTATAGACCAGTGAGTTTAACATCAGTGATTTGCAAATTATTAGAAAGACTAATTAAAGATCACATGGTGGATTTTCTTGTTAAACAAAACTTAATAAACCCATCTCAATATGGTTTTTTTAAAGCGAGGTCATGCTTAACAAATATGTTATGTTTTTTGGAAGACATCACTAAGTGGGTAGGTGAGGGATCACCAGTAAATATCGTCTACTTAGATTTTCAAAAAGCTTTCGACAAAGTACCACATCAAAGATTACTGCTTAAACTAAAGGGCCATGACATAGGAAATGGTATAATAAACTGGATAGAAAAATGGCTGATTGACAGAAGACAACGTGTAGTAGTTGATGGGGAGGCTTCAAACTGGAAATCGGTATGAGTGGGGTAACACAGGGATCAGTACTAGGACCTATTTTATTCTTAATATATATCAACGATTTGGATGATGAAATAACAAGCAAGGTGTTGAAATTTGCGGATGATACAAAAGTGTTTAGAAGAATTAAAAGTGATGGAGATAGACATCATTTACAAGATGATCTTGACAGGTTGATCAAATGGTCTGAAAAGTGGCAAATGCTGTTCAATTTTGGGAAATGTAAATGCCTCCACACAAGACATGGGAACGAAGAGGTAGAATATACAATTGGGGGTACTGTACTAAGTACTACTGTAAAAGAAAACGACTTAGGGTTAACAATGAGTGCTGATATGAAGGTTTCAGAGCAGTGCGGAATTGCAGCTTCAAAGGGAAATCAAATCTTTGGATTAATTAGGCGAAACATAACGTATAAGGAAAAAGAGCTAATAATACCGCTGTACAAAACAATAGTGAGGCCTCATTTAGAATATTGTATTCAAGCGTGGAGGCCATATAGCAGGAAGGACATAGATATGCTAGAAAGAGTGCAGAGGAGAACAACTAAAATGATACAAAAAATGAGGGATCTTAGTTACGAAATACGCCTTAAAAATGAGCCTTAACAACACTAGAGACCAGGAGATTGAGAGGAGATCAGATAGAAGTGTTTAAAATAATGAATGGTTATGAAAATATTGATAGAAATATTGTTTTCTCAGTTAAGAAAGATAGAAGGACTAGAGGACATGAAGTTACATTAGCAAAGGAGCAGTGTAGATTAAATATAAGAAAGTTTTCATTTTCACAAATGACTGTAAATGAATTGAACAGATTATCTGCTGATTGTGTGGGTGCTAGTAGCGTGAATATGTTTAAACATAAAATCGACACATACCTCAGAAGGGCGGGATTCACATAGATACAAGGGTCGGACTCTCGATAAGCCAACGGGTTTCCTTGTCCACCTGCCACCTAGAGTTAATTCTCTGGGTGGCAATCTTGTTAAAAACTTAAATCAGTCAGAGAGTTTCCGCTGGTGCCGCTAGCTCGGTGGGTAGGCGCGTTGGTTTCTTGTCATTTATTTTACAATCGGGCGACGCCGATTCGATTCTGACAGCATGCAAACTATTGATTTTCTTTACACTTTTTTTGTTTATGTTTTCACGAAGTAATATAAACCAAATCATTTGATACTATAATGCACTGTTTGTAAGTAATTATTTATTCGCCACAAAAAGGAAAATATGATCATTATAACGATGTTTTAAAATTGTATTTATCCAAACAAATTTAATGTAATGGATATACAATTATTTAATTGTAAATATATTGTACCGTAATATATTGTAATTATATATGTGAAAACAGACTGTGATCTGTCTAGATAAATAAAATTTAGAAACATCGTTATATATAATGACCATATTTTCATTTTTGTGGCGAATAAATAATTATTACAAAAATAAAAAATATTCACAAACATACTAAATGATTTGGTTTATATTACTTCGTGAAAACATAAACAAAAAAGTGTAAAGAAAATCAATGGTTTGCATGTTGTCAGAATTGAAACGGCGTCGCTCGATTGGAAAATAAATTACAAGAAACCAACGCGTCTACCAACTGAGCTAGCGGCACCAACAGAAATTCACTGACTGATTTAAGTTGTTATGATAAATTGTACAACTCCTGCTTCATATTTTCTGTAGCTGGATACAATATCTGTTTGCTATGTATGTTTATTGGCGTAGATTATCTCCCGTTAGTTGCATTCGATATAATTATTCTGGAAACTAGCTCAAGCTCGGCAAAACCTAGTCGATTTGTAGGCCCATTCGCATTCCTTGTTTTGAATAAAATTCGATTCATGTGGAACCGTAAGTTAACTGGTTGTTCCTCTGTGATGACTAGTGTTTGTATTACGTCGGAATATTGCACAATAACTCATTCTGACGCTCGTTTCGACCCAAAAGCTATACTTGTAAACATGCTCTGAATGCATGGAAAGGGTCGACCTGAGGCTGATGCGAGTGTGTGTCATAAGTGACGTCACGATACCACGTGATCGCCTAGCTCATTAAAATTTAATTTTCCGCGGGAATCGCTTCATAGACGGGCTTAAAATCGAATGTATGCTACAAATGTATTTTTCTGTATCTTTTTAATGTTGTCAAATGTTACATACAATGTTAAACTTTGTGTACACATGGAAAACGGATTTTAGCTTATGCCTTATTTTTATTTCCTTTAAGTGTTATTTGGTAGAGCGCTGGGAGTGTTATATATATATATATATATATATATATATATATTTACATGGTGTTCGCCGATAAACGTGATCCAAACAATACACTTCCAGAATGGTCTCATTCGAGAGAAGTGTGGTTAGGTTCACGATTATATATTTCATAATTACCCGGCTACCGATTGTTTGCTAACACTGGACGTGACCGTGCGCAGGTGACAGCGGGTGCGTACTGGACAGAGATCTCCGCTGCCCGAAAACTCGCTGAAATCAGAAGGTACACGACAGATAGTTAGTGAGTGTATGCTTGGCTGAATCTGCAGGTGGATTGTTCAACAAAGTGTGTGATGGAGGTCGTGGCTAATTCACGTCTGTCGGCAGTGAGGGTGCCCCGATTTTCTTGTGCGAGGGAAACCGTGTGTCCTTGTGCGAGCGTATCATGACTGTTACAAACAGTTTGTCTGACCTATACGAACCAATCCGTGAGTGGTGTTTGTCTTGCGCGAGGGGGGTACATACATATATGTATGCCATGTCCAAGGAAGATCGTAATCGCCGTAATGGTTGGACATTCCGTTATCTTGTGTGAGGAAGACGGTAACAATATATATATATAGACCCTATTGCAGCGGTTCTTAACCTTTTCTGACTGCGACCCAAATTCCGGATGCATGATTTGCTCGGCGACCAATGCCTACAAGCAGTTATAATAAATGTTGCTATAAAATTATGCTAACATTAATCTGTTTAACATAAAAAAATGAGGAGAACGTTGATTAAACTTGCTCGCTGAACATCACCAAACCAGGCCCTTACGTTGGTTTATTGACGCAAAAAGAGGATAACCACCTCTTGCTAGTTGAAACCAATGAAGGCGCATTATTTTGACAATGTTTGAAGGATAATACACTAACTAATTAAGAACTAAATTTACGTCACACTAGAGAAAATAAGGAGGCAGGCAATATAATAAAGATATCGTGTGCCAAATGTCGCGTAAAAAAGTTACATTATATCATCCGGCGTTATAACATCTTGCCATATTTGGCATAAATTATTACTTATTCTTCAGGCATTATTGATGAACGGGCTAACGGGACAATAAATAAAGGTTCGGACAGACACTGGTGACATATAGCGACCCACTCAAAATGGCTTGGCGAACAAATTCCGGGTCGCGACCCAAGTGTTACGAACCGCTGCCCTATTGTACAAGGAGGTGGTGTCTTTTTTCCGAGGAAGGACTACACGGTTGTCTTATGCGTAGTGATTCTACATTTTAATGTTGTGTAAGGATGGTCATCCCTAGTGTTCTTGTTAACTAGATAGGTACCAACATTAGGCTTACGCGCGACTGTACACGGCAGACGAGAAACGACGGGATTGTCATTGGCTGGTGTCCGACGCGACATTTCTATTTAATACCCTGATCGGTCGTAGTTATTTGTTTGTTGACTGTTGAGGCGATAGCTAATACAACGTTAACCTTCGGCGTGTCTCGTCGCTTCTCGTCAGTTCTGCGTACGGACGTCTAACTAATGCTGAAACCTGTCAACATTTTTCAAGTTCTTCTGCATACGCTGTTAACGCAAATACACTTTATACCCCGTTTACAGCACGTACGATTTCAATCGTGGCATCAGTTTCCGGACAATCTCAGCCGTTGGAGAGAACGCAGCGATCATCCACTATGGCCCTGATAACGTGACGGACACTCGCATCAGAACGGACCGTGTCTACCTGCTCGACTCGGGCGGACAATATCTGTAAGACGTGTTTAGTGGTAATTCGATATTTTACGTATTACGCATCCCTATTTATAACGTGATTTTTTTATGTTTCTGGGCATGCGTTCTCAAACAAAATGATTGAATATGTATGCATTTTGGTGGATTCCATTGTGTGTGTGTGTGTGTGTGTGTGTGTGTGTGTGTGTGTGTGTGTCCGTGCGTGTGTGCGCGTGTGTGCGCGTGTGTGCCTGAGTGTATGTGTGTGCGTGCTTAATGATCCGCTCGATCTACTAAACTTTGAATAGTGTCGATGTTGGAAGAGAATACCTGTAATATATAAGTGTATACTATGCATTCCTCCATAGCGCTGTTAAGTGTAACATATCATCTTTTTTCAGTGATGGGACCACTGACGTCACAAGGACCTTCCACTACGGAACGCCAACGGACCTTGAAAAGGTACGCACGATCACATGTACACAGGTGGATTGACACAGAATATGCACACATGCAAACCATTAGACATATGCTCCACTACCACCGCCACCAATTACTACCACTACCGCCATCGCCAACACAACTACTACCACACCAATACCACTACCACGACAATCACCACGGCCAACAACAACAACAACAACACAACGCCAACCATCATCACTAACACCAACACAATCCACAGAATGTCAGTAATGCGAACAAGTAACATTGACGATGACAACGAGAACTACCCGAGATTTGACGGTAGGGAAAGTTGATAGAACTTATTACAATTATTTGCATGTACACAGGAGGCGTACACGCGAGTATTGATTGCATCGATTGAGCTGGCAACGACGGTGTGGCCACAAGGACTGCACGGTGAGTGTGTCACTAGTGACTCTCTTGACGAGTGTGTCACGATTCACCATACAACCTGAATGTGTCGTCATTGACGACGTATGTGTCATCGATGGTTCGCATCTTTCTTTGCAGTCCACTGTACGCCTTGTGTACGTACCACCCTTGTCTTTGTACGCTTAGTGTCTTACCCTTGTCTTTGTACGCTTAGTGTGTCATCATTGGATATACAAGTTGAGTGTGTTCCCATTGACTCCATGTGCCGAGTAGGTCATCATTGTTTCTGTGTGTTGAGTATATCATCGATTACATTTTACGACGAGTATTTTACCATAAATTAAATATGCAGCGTGTCCCATCAATGGCACTGTAAGGCCCCGAACAAGCATCCAGTAACAACAGTAAAACAAACATACATGTGGGTAATCTGGACACGTTTAGCTTTTAATTGTAACACCCACAAGAACAGAATAGCAGTCAATCTTGATAATAGAACCCAGACCAATACAAATAGACTGGGTAATAATTCTGTGGCGTATTACCATAGGGGCAACTTGGAGTACGTGCCCAGAGCCCAGAGCTTCCGGGGACCCCACTCAAATACACAATAAATAAGTAAATAAAACGGAAAATGGAGTAAATTGGTAACAAACAACTGAACAAAAAACATCATGGAATTCAACAGATAAGCCCTGTAGGTCTAGCTACTTTTCATCCTAAATAGGCCGTTGGATCTTTCAGAATTTTCATAGAGAGAAGTCGTCAACGAAACGAGCCTGTTCCATTTGCTGCACAAGCACGAAGTCCGTACGTCCTACGTGCTAACGCCACCAGGGCACTGGGGTGATCTTTGGATCTGGCATGACCAAACAGCCACCTACTTGCATGGTTCTTGTTATAGTTTCTGTCATGAGTAAACTACGTTTCTGCTGCAGCGATGAGTTTGCAAATAGGCCCTATAGCAGAAGGATCAACATGCCTATCATCGGTAACCTCGAGTTTCACGATAATTATCGAGTTCTCCTTTCATCCGTGTACAGGTATAACCCCCCCGCTACCGGAGAAAAGTATATTTGACATTATACATTAAATGGACAGATATTAGAGTAGTATATAGTCAAAAAGTAGTAACTTAAAACCAAGCACACACATAAAACATATTACATCAAAAGCAAACCAACGGATAGGATTAATTAAAAGATGTTTTGAAAGCAGATCTAAAAAAATTATAAAAACATTACACAACGTTATGATTAGACTAGTTCTTGAATATGCGTCCCCAGCCCGGAACCCCTATTATCAAAAAGATATCAACGAATTAGAAAAAACCCTCAAAAGAGAGTGCTGAAACTCAACAGCCCACCAGCTGAATATGTTGTGAAGTTTATAAATATCTGAGTGGCCTCAACAGAAATATACCAGACAATGTTCTCATCTATCAGCAGGATATCTGACGGATCTGAAATCGTCAACTTGAACGGTATCTGACGTCTCGTCTCTTTCGGTCGAAGTTCGCGAGACATGTTTCCTCAAGTTCCTGTCGCGTGCGTTGTGGAGCTTCTAGTCCACATCGCGAAACCATCGTGCCCGTTTACTGCAACAACAATTAAACGATGTAATAATAATTATGATAATAATAACAAGAAGAAGGCAAAAACGATAAATATTATGAAACGTCCTGTCGCGGTTCCACTTAAACTTCGTACGAACTGTTTTCAACTATTGAGGGAAAATAAAAGTTCCTCAAAACATCGCACTCTATTGAAATCAATGAAAGGAAGTTTACCATATTCTCCATTGTTGACGACCAGTCATTCTCAATTCGTTTCAGCTGCGTAAATGTGCAGAGGTAGAGTCGCAGTGCGATCTCAACTTTGTATAATAAATATTGTTTGTAACGTTATCAGAACGAAAATATTACGACAAGGTTGCGTTTGCTGGGAAGATGAAATAAAATTTTAGATCAAAAAAATTGTCGTTTAAAAATAATTAAAATGCACATCTTGGCCTATGGCTTGGCTTTCGGTGGGGGGGGGGCTCACAATCAAAACGAGTACCCCTTAATCAGCCTCTGCTGGGTATTCACATAATATTGTTCATGGTAGGCCACAGTAAGTGTCCAAAGTGTGTCTATCAGCGTTCTAAATAATGTAAACTTGGCATCTGCAGGGTATGACCTCGACGCGCGCGCCCGCAACATCTTGTGGGAGAACGGCTGGGACTACCGCCACGGCACCGGGCACGGCATCGGCTACTTCCTCACGGTCCACGAAGGTAGTGCTCCTCGTTGGACACAGTAGTCATACAACAACAACATCAATAACGCTCAATGTTGTCGTTGGACCGTAAATTACGTTTTCGTTGTTCTCTGACTTACTGAAATGAAAATACTATTCATATCATAACCATAGCTATTTTATATTTCATTCTCAAAATGAAGAAAACATCGTTCCAACCAGCAAGTGAACGTCCACTCATTGTCAGTAAACTTCCTTTGACTGCCTTAGATCCTGTATCATACGATGCCTTCGCCATGGATACAATTAGCTCGTGTTTCAGGACCACAGTACATTTCCATGAGGCAATTGCCTGGTGGTAGTCCCCTTCATCCGGGTATGTTTGTCTCTGACGGTGAGTTTCATTGAGTTCGCCTTTGCTTTACGCGACTTTGTCATAAATGCATTTTTCGCGAACGGAATCAAGCTAAAGAAAGTCGTTGACGTAGCCACAAAACAATACAATACAAAACGAATCTATTGTCTAATAATAATAAATATACCTACATTGGATAATTGTCTTCTGTTTATTGAGCATAAAGAGAATACAATGCACTGTTAGTAAACATGGCTAACATGGTTAATAAATGTAATGCATAAAAGAAGGAAGTTAATAGAAGTAATACAAACATGAAAGTAGTCTATAGATTTAGTGCGTGCAGTTTAAGACATGCTACGACAGACGTTGTTATTAAAATGCTGTCACTTGGGTAGCAAAACATAAATTCTCAAGGTATTCAATTAAATAGACACACATGCCCACAAAGACACGTATATTGTTCAACGGTCGGCTTGCATATGGGGAGCACTTAACACAAAATGTGTTTAAACAACCAAAATCTTTTCTGAGAGAAAACAAAACGGCATGTGTTAAACACGAGAGCAAAAATACTTTGTAAATAGCAATAAAGTCGATTTGTTCAAATTTTTGCTGTGGATGAGGGAGAGTGACTGTCACTATAGCCCACATCGGTCGCTGTCTTTGAATTGTAGAGCCGGGCTACTATGAAACTGGCAAGTTTGGAATTCGGCTCGAAAACGTACTGCGCATACAAGAAGCAAACACGCCAGTAAGTCTATGAACGAGTAAAGGTGTAATACAGTAAAGTGTGACTGAATCGTTTAGTGAGTTTTGAGTAAATGAGTTAATAATAAAGTGTGGCAGAGCTGTGAATTGAACCAATGAGCTAATAACAGAGTGAGCAGGATGATGTAATTAGTAAATAGGCCAATATTAAAGCACGACGTGTAATATTCTATATACATGAACCGTCAACACTTTGCAGGAATCAGATATGTGTGATGGTGTGGAAATATATGTCAGAATGGTTTAATACAGTGGAGCAGTGAGCGTAAAATGTGTCAAGCAGTGCGTCTCACTTAGCCGCGATAAGGTACACTCCAGAAACATTACTAGAACTTGCTAGGCAGAGAGTGGGAGCCTGTGTAGTTTGGCTCTCAGGCTACACCCGACGCAGTTACTATGTAACCAAAAAAGGCACATTGCATTGTTACATTGTTAGCATTCACCACCTGTTGTTGCTGTCTCTGCCGCTGCGACGGAGACAGCAACAACAACAACAGCTACTCTTGATGCGTGCTATTGCCTGTTGCAGTATCACTTTGGTAACTCGCGATACTTGGGCTTCAACGAGACGACATTGGTGCCGTACGAACCCAAATTCATCAAGTACGAGATGCTGTCAGTGCGTCACGTAAGTAGACATGGCTGCTAAATGCTGAAATTTGCTATTTAATTTTAAAACAACGTACTACTTGCTAGATTAATTCACCCATCATATAATTATACATTATGGAAGTCATAATAAAAGCAACACTACATATTAAGATGTAGCACGCATGTATTTAGGGAATTCCTCGAAGTTAAGGTGGATTGATAAATATGTTCTGCATAACGCACTTCTGACATCAAATGTCGTAGGCACACGCTACGGCTGACTGCTTACATACAATGTGTGTCGTGCATGTTGTTCCATCATCTTTACATCGTGCAGCCTCGCTAAATAGCCGCGCAGGGGGTTATAACTCCCTTGGATAACGCTACGCGACAGCGCCGTTTCACGGATTGTATGTGAATATAATATATATATATCATGTGTACACAGTAAAATATTCCTTTCAGTACGCACGACAAAACGCACACAAAATGCATGTACGCGGATAGCCACATAAGACTGCAATTAAAACGAACTGTCGCATCTTTCAGAGACGCTGGCTGAACGTATATCACAGTCGTTGTCTGAGGAAGACCGGCGAATACTTGAAGAACGTCAGAAACAACCAGCTCGCCTACAACTGGCTACTGGCTCGAGTCAGTCCTATTCCTGACACACCCTACTGGACACAATCGGCCCGACTGAGCTCAGGATGTGACGTCATTGTCGTCAACTGGACCTATATTGTCGCAATAACAGCACTAGCAACACAATTGCTACTTTGGCAGGACTAAGATATCATAAATAGTGGCATTAACCTCTATCAGCCACTCTCCCATTGCTCTGCATCGTGCACACGTTGGGATACTCACGTATGCGGAAATGACGTACCGGTATAATGTAGCGTATTGCTCTGCTTTAAATGTCATAAACATACATGGCCAAGACGACTAAATGTGAATGTATAATGGGGCAATGTAACGTATCAACACGAAGTGATAACAACATTAAAAATGGACAATCAAATAAAGTGTAGATATATGGAAAAGCATACATCATCCTTAAGAAATAACGAAAAACTTAAAACTTTTAATGTAAATGGAGTAGCAACAACGTAACGATGATTACACTGTTTAATATAGAGCACCAATTTTAAATGGATACAATGCCCGGAGTAGCTACGCGAAGCAGTACCAACATTAGCAGTTATCACATTGTCGGTGTAGCAACATTTTGAAAATTGATTAACTCTCAGTTGCAGCGACGTTGAAGCGTAGCGCAGAACTTAAGTAATGATAGTATCTAGCGTAGCTACGGTGTAACATCAATGTTAAATATTATTTATATTAAACAACATTGTCTAATATAGCTATACATGTATTGAGTCGAATGCAACAGTATTAAAGGTGTGGCAGTAAAGAAAGTAACAATATTAATGCCAAGGCAGCGTATGGTATAGCTACGAGGATTGCACTGTATGGAACAGTAACAACATTAAATTGGTAACGGCCCATGCTGTAGTTATAGGAAGTAATACCAATGGTGAATACATGGTCTCGTCGAACAGTACCAACATTAAATTGGTAACGGCCCATGCTGTAGTTATAGGAAGTAACACCAATGGTGAATACATGGTCTCGTCGAACAGTACCAACATTAAATTGGTAACGGCCCATGCTGTAGTTATAGGAAGTAACACCAATGGTGAATACATGGTCTCGTCGAACAGTACCAACATTAAATTGGTAACGGCCCATGCTGTAGTTATAGGAAGTAACACCAATGGTGAATACATGGTCTCGTCGAATAGTACCAACATTAAATTGGTAACGGCACATGCTGTAGTTATAGGAAGTAACATCAATTGTGAACACATGGTCTCGTCGAACAGTACCTATATTAAAATAGTAGCAGTGTTAACATAAATATATGGAAGAACACCGGCACGGAGGCCATCTTGACCCAGCTATATGTACTATAGTATTAAAATGGCTGCACTATACAATGTAACTATTGCGCGGAATATACGGATGCGAATTGAAGACAATGGTATATGTTACACAATATAAGTAATGTTGAACTTATTTTATTTCATCTCTACATATTATGTAGTTACCTGATAGCATAAATGTGATGTCTTAAACACGCGATATTGTCATTGGCCAGTGTTTTATTCATTCATCAGACCAGTTGTTTGTTTGATTTAATTATTTGTTACCAGATAGAACAAGGCTCAAAATAAAACAGGGAAGACACACATTACATGTTCCGGTCCCTTTACGGTAACTCTCTCAAACAAGGGCTTGTATGTAAACATGCTTCTGCCTCGCGGAAAAGACGAAGTAGCAGACAGAAGCAACTGAATTTTTAGTTACATGTGTTCTGTTGTGCCACTGAATAGCAGGCGATAAACATACAATCTGATACAAATATGTGTGAATTATTCTACTGAAATACATTCTTTCTTGTACAGAAGCTTATAAAAATGTGCTTTTGTAGCTTTGCTAAATAATAAATTTTATCAGTGGAAAGTAATCCCTTGTGATCCTTTTTGGTTACCGGAAAACTCGCGAACAGCGTGGAGACATCAGAACACAATAGTAGTCAATTCGTAAGTTTTAAATGTAGTTGTTTGCAACACTTTGGAAAATGTAATACCAAACTGTTTGTTTTACCAGATACTTGATTTATTGGCTGTGCAATTGTAACTGACATGCTTCATACAGTAAGGACTTTAATCGCTAATTACTGTATTTGACCCAATTTTGAAATAAATCAATAATGCATATAGCAAGGTATATTATGTCTTGATGTTGAGGTTTCTAGATTACCGGGGTTCCACTGTATGACATGAACACTTGTCATAGAAAGAGACAATTTTTGTAACAAATTTATTGACCAACCTGTGACCGCCTACACATGAGTAATACTAGGCATTGGTAATTCGGTATGACAATGTTTTCTGACAGACATGTATATTAAAACAAACAGTATCTTTTACTTCCTCCCAAGATCAGAGGAAATGCCGCGTGGCGCATAACGCAAGCACACGATATCGCCTGTCCTAGCTGACTCGTTTGTGCTCTCTTTGCGGCTGTGCTCCATGTTAACCAAGTAGCCCCTAATTCTTCGTTCGTCATTCATCGCTAAGTTATTTTTGGTCTACCTCTTTTTCTGTTTCGTTCTGGCGTCCAGGTTAGCGCAATTGGTTGTTCATCCTATAGACATGTTGTCGTTGTTTTGTTGACAGTATTTAACAGGAAGGTACAGACAGGTTGTCCTTTGGAAAATAGTATGAAAATTGCAATTCCAGTTACATATCGAGTACTATAATTTTCAAAGAAAACTTTTACGAAGTCTACAGAAGCGACGCCTGTACTTAGGATACAATTTTAATTAAAACTGTAATGCGATTGTTTGAAAAAATCATTCACAGGCCTAAACAATTTAGTTACATAATGTATCAATTCATCCATCCACCGACTCAAGAGTCTTCTACACGGGGACCAGCCGTGGACAGAGTCATTAATGTAAGTCGATGACCCGTTTTGTCCAGAGAGACGACCAGGACGATAAGAAAAGCGGGGCAGAAGGTGCGCGGACAAAAGCCCCTCCGAACAAAAGCCCCTTATACAAAAGCTCCTTGGACAAAAGCCCCTCGGACATAAGCTCCTCTAGATATAAACCCCTCCGGACATAAGCCCTTCCCGGACATAAGCCCCTCGGACAAAAGCCTCTCAATCTATAAAATACATGTATATATACGTATCATTAATATATACATATATATATATATATTATAATATATATAATATGTATATTATTATATAATATATATATAATATATATTTGAATGTAGGAAATAAAGTCACAGGAAAAACTCTAAATGTTGAGTTCTTTGTATTTACAATATAAATAAATGTGGGTGAATAATTGCAAAACGTTGTATTCAGTGTATATAGTCTTCAAATAAAGTTATGTTGTGACTTTATTTCCTGTCATTCATTTTGTGGTAGATAACTAGATTTCTCTTTTATTATCTCATCATGTACAATTTATTTCGTATATTGTACGCATGACTTTATTTTTATTAATGATTTTCTAAGTTTATTATGTTTGTTATATAATATGTCTGAAATAAATATATTTATTAATTTTGATTGATTATTGACTTATTTTCCTAAACAAAACTTGACTTTTTCCTGTGACTTTATTTCTGCCCACCGTGTACCCAAAAACACCAAATAGAGACTGGAGGGAAACTTGCTTTAATTATGTTACTGTAAGAAAAATATAAACAGCTGTAGTACGTATTTAGATTGACTGACTGAATTTGAATATATATATGTGTGTGTGTGTGTGTGTGTGTGTGTGTGTGTGTGTGTGTGTGTGTGTGTGTGTGTGTGTGTGTGTGTGTGTGTGTGTGTGTGTGTGTGTGTGTGTGTGTGTGTGTGTGTGTGTGTGTGTGTGTGTGTGTGTGTGTGTGTGTGTGTGTGTGTGTGTGTGTGTGTGTGTGTGTGTGTGTGTGTGTGTGTGTGTGTGTGTGTATTGCATATAATTATATACATGTATTATATAGATTGAGGGGCCTATGTCCGGAGGGGCTTAGGGGCTTTTGTCCCGGATTTGAGTCAGAACGGCCGAAGGAGCAACTGAGAAAAGGCAAGCGCCGATCTATCTGGGGGGATGTATTTTTTCGGATCCAGGGTTTGTGCGTGAGGGGTATAAGCCATACACACCCCGTTTCGTTATCAGGATGATGCAATTAGCGATTTTGTGTGAACCTCGGGGTGTGGGGTTGCAATTGGACGGTTCTGCATTATGAACCTCAAGAAAGTGCAGTTAGCTAGATCTTTCGGTGAACCTCAAAGGGGTGATGGGTAGCTGCGTCCCCCATTGCTCAAATCATACATCTGCTACTGGAAGGAATGAGTTCTGACATTTCCATAGAAAACTGCATTCGCTCAATTTAAATGTGCCTGAACTATAGTTTAACATCTTAGATATTGAGAGCAAAAACTTTAAAGAGGATGGATGATGATATCACACAGAAATGTATTGGCCTATACCTTTGCTGTAACCTGCAAATAAGATGAGGAGAACACCCGCAACCACGTCAATCGGTGCAAAAACAATTAGACCAAGAATAGACTTATGTGCAGATCGGTATACCGTCCTACAGAAATTGTATACGTAACGACCTTAGGATTTTTGCCAATTAATATATCGACATAGACAGTGTCTTCTTATACCGGATAGAAACGGTGACCGGTCCTGGTTGGCTTATTACCATTCATTGGGTTTCATACTCCATCCCCCGACAGCATTGTTTAACTGCAACACCAACTCAATGTTCTGGTGAAGTTTTAATCCACTCTACAATGAGTACGCAAAAGCTATACACGTTTATATATATAATAGTAAAAACGCGAAGAAAATGTTTCTAAAACTTCAACACCACCGTTTTGTAGACGATATTGACCTTATAGAATGCAGCGAGGGCGAACAAAGAGAGCAAGAGCTTATGGAATGGAAGTCAGCCCAGAGTATACGACAGTCCCTGAGTGATTGAGTGGACGATTATAAATAAGAAGAACGTGTCCGGTAGAGGGCGACACTTAATTAATAAGAACGGAAGTAGGCGGCAGCACTTGTGAAACGCAGCCAAAGGTAGCGTTGATGTTGATTGCGGACGATGGATGGGAATTAAGCTGGATTTTAGGACAGCACGGGCATGTTAGAGGGTTACACAAACGCTTGAGATGATTGTCTTATAACAAATTAAATTGTTTGGGAAACGCCGTTACTACCCTGCAAATAACAGTGTAATGCCCTTCTTCTCCGTGAACGCCTCCTCGGCAGTCTGTCGACTCGTGTCTTGCGCTTAGCCCTTAGTGTTTGTCGCCTGTCAACTGACTGATTACCGAGTGAGTCTGGGCTGAGGTTGAGCTGCGGCTACCGGGTCTGTCAAACTGTGAAGACACAATGACATCAACGATGGAAGATTGTCTGGCGCAGCTGGTAAAGAGCTGTTTGTTGCCGAAGCAAGCGACGATTAGGAAAACATGTCAAGATGCACTTGGTTAGTGTTACTTCACGTTTTTATTTTATTTTTCACTCACTGGCACTGGTGTGGAGTACAGGTGGTGGGAATAGAAAATCAGTGCTTTCTTAATCTATGTTTTAATAAAAAACTGGACAAATTCTTCCGTAGTATATCTTCTTCTTCAGTTCAGCATATCCCTGCGAGACGTAGCTGCCTGGATGATCCCATGATACGCTGCTCTGTCTGCCGTTTAATATATCTATGTATACAAAATATTTAATACCTATTTTGGTTATAATAATTATGTCAAATTTGTGCAGTTAAAACATAACTTAGCTGTTGCACCCACACACATACATGCACACCACCCACTCTCTCACACACACAATATCATTATATTGACAGCTTATACCACATGACAACATCTGAATATGTTTGCAGTCAACTTCTGGGTGTGTCTGTGCATACTGGCTCAATAGGTATAACTAGAAGTCTAGAACATCTCCACATAATTCTGTCAATCTGCAGCCTGATTTCTTCAGGGCTCAACTTTGTCCCAGTTGTGGTGTATTCTTCATTTAAATTAATGTAATTCTCCTCAGAATCCCCCTGGTCCCTTCACAGTTCTCCATATTTTTATCACTATTTTTTTCTGAGGGTGTCTATTGTAAATGGTAAATCATCATAAGTCTGTTCTGGCTATTTTGTAAATTTCCTTTCATAAAATGCACCCAATCCATCTCCATCTTGTGGATGAGCAAGTAATTTATGTTAATTTAATTTATGTTTCGGAAGTTCTTTGTTGGAAATCTTGAAGGGCCTGGCTAAATGTTACAATTACCCCTGGATTCTGTGGTGCAACCAGGTGATACTGCTATGGTATGGCCATTGACAATGCACTATCGGTTTATTGTAAATGTAATTGTATAATATACTGTAGTCTCTGGAATGGCATGAGGCACAGTTATTGTACACACCTTTCTTCAATGGTTTCATGGGACTACTAAATGCAATTCTTATTTTAACCATTTATTAATCAAAATTGTACTTATGGTACGAAAATGGTCTGTTTTTGTTATGTAAGTATATTTTTGTAATTATTTGAGTTACTTAACGCTTGATTGCTGTATTGAAATACAAATTCCACCCTGTTCACAAAAAGTGTTGATAAACTAACTGCTAATTCAGTGGTTGTATTGGACAAGACACTTACTTTGAATATAGCTTACTTAAATAAATGTGGAACATGTCCGCAGTCTGCATCTCTAAAGCATTCCACACCCAAACTATTGAATTATTTATAAGAAAATATTATAATTTGTCCAGAATAATTACAGTAGTAGTACTAGTAGTTGACAAGTACTGGTTTATAGTAACTTCAGAAAAAAGTATATTTATCCAAATATGTATGCCATTACTTTGCCATTATGCCGGGATAGTAAGGCATAACCGCACAAGTTTTAGGTCATGGAAACAAGACTACTCAGTGCAGAATGTGAATTACATTAGCATTTGTTCTATCCTGGATAAAAGGTTGGATAAAAAACCCATGTAACAAAGCTATTATGGTCAGAGGGATACATATGAAACAGTACCAATTAAACCATGCCTGTCATTTGAAACCACATCACACCTGTTATCATGGATGTTGAACATTAGCCCCGCGAATAGTTTGAGAACCTGGTAACAATCTTACATACATGATCATAATGATCATACCACCATTAGTGATCATTTAAACAAAATTCTAAGTACTCAGACTTGGGCACACAGCTGAGCAGATATGAGTCAATATCCACACCATTGGTTGATGAGGATTTAAAAAAATAAAACCAGGCTGTTTATAATAGTGAAGTTTGTTTGCTCTACGACACAGCAGTAACACACAGTTTACAATTGTGTTCGCATATATATATAGAGATACATCTACAGTGTATGTTAGTGTTTATATGCTTTATTGTGGGTGCGACTGGTGTTTTGAACAGAACAATTTATGTATAATTACATATATCATGTTTTCATTATGGTCTTGCATTGCCAAAATTAAAACTCATTACCAGTCTAAACAAACGGTTTCCACTTTCCAATAGCAATTCCAATTTGACTTGTGAATATTACAACAGTTCTGGTTGCAAAAATATCTTTTCAATTATGCAAAATTTGGAGTAACTCCAATAACACTGGATTCACAATTAGCATTCAGTTGTGGTTTTGAATTGGAAATGGAATCACCCAAGTCATATTAATTATTGCATGGTCTGGTGCTGTTTTACTACTACAGTAATGACTGTATGTATGTATGTTTTCAGACACTTAAAATAATTATCAGCTGCCCAAAAACTTACAACGCTCATAAATAATTCTCAGATACACTGTCTATGTATGTGCACAAGTCTTGACGTCATGTCATTCCCGTTTTATTATCCTGGTATTAACAAGATTTTTGAAACTTCATTACAGTTATGTCCTATGTCAGTGTATGATTACATAGGAACAAAACTTTAATAATTTTACAGAGGTGTTTGAAACCTTAAGGTACACAAAAATAATTAATTTGTCAATATTTTGTGTTCATCCAAAAACATATATACTACTGTGGCCAAATATACATTCAATCAATGTGGTATTACCTACCGGTACTTGTGATGGTCCCGTTATTGGTCACACACTGATGCTGATATTCTGACCTGGTACAACTGCACTGAATGAACCTCAGACCAGCAGTATTATCTTACAGTATCATAAAATCATATCACATGCCCACCCACCATCAGTATCCGGTAAATGCTTTATGTTTCAGACTTACTGCAGGATGAAATTGTCGCTAGTGCGGCTGAGCCGCATCAACTCAGGTGAGAACTCTTGCTTTCCTGTCTGTCTTTCTGCATGCATTATTCCCCCGCATTTGTTTAATTTGTGTAATTTACTGTAGAGAATGTTACACTTCACAGTGAATTTTGAAAGACCAGTCAATGATATCCAGTTACTGATGACCATCAGTGATTGAGTGATGTTGAAGGCTGTAACATCCAACTTTACCAGATGCAGCCGCTAAAAAAGATAATCATAAATACTAATTTGACAGGATGAGTCACATGAGGAATATTAATGGGATGAAAGTATTCCATTCACAAATATGCATCATCATCTTTGTGCAGCCATAGTGTCCCGTGGTTGGGTGAAGGCCTCAGCATATATATATATATATATAAAATGAACTGCTTATGTGACAGTCTGTTTTACATATTTTGTGCTGATCTGGTTTGCATTTCATTTGTTTGACTATTACTATTAGCATCCTTGCATGCTAGTAGCCGTTCACTCTTTGATTATGCTAACTCTGGCATTTATCCCACACAATGTATGGATGTGCGCCACATCATTTTTACTTTGTCCCACTTGTCGTCGTTGCCTCTTGATCCCAGGAATCAGTTCAACTTCAAAGTGCAATTCAGTGAACTACCTGTCATGACAGATATGACCATCGACAAGACATAATGACAGCCAATTAAAGTTAAACTTGTGCCCATGTGCAGGCCCCAAAACATCAAATCAGATTGTAGGATGATTGGATAATATGCCGTTGACAGGGGTACCTGTTATTACATGTACTGGTGTAGTGTGCATCACCCCTGGCTTGTCAGAATGATGGATTCTTATGGTTACACTCTTCTCTCAGATCTTCAGCTGGTCTGACTTGAATGTGTTTCAGGGAACGTTGTCTCACCGCTCTACAGCTGGCTCTTGAGTCGAAAAACAACAAACTCGAGACCATTGCCATTAATGGGATGCAGGTTGGTGTTTAACTTTATGTCAAGTCCATTAGCATTGATGATTTGTATAAATGATAACGTATTTTGTGAATGTGAAAGTCTTGGTCTTGTAGTTCCCTTTCTTCCCTAAGTGGGAGTCTAGATGACAATGTCACTGTGACCATAATAGACAACATTGGGGATAGCATGAAATGGGAAATAGGAGGTCGGTCATACAAAATGGTGGGGGATAATCTAAAAAGTAGATGGGACGTAGCCATCTAATAAATGGTGGGAGATGGGAAATTGGCCCCAAAAGTAGGTGAGAGATATCGGATATGACTTTTGGGAGATGGGAGGTAAGCCAAAAAATCAAATGGCAGATGGGAAGTTGGTCAAAAAATAGATAGGAGATGGAAGGTAGGCCCCCAAAACAGATGTGAGATGGGAGGTTGTGCTTTAAAACCTGTGGGAGATGGGAGGTTTTTCCAAAAAACAGGTGGGAGATGGGAGGTTGACCCTCAAAACAGGTGGGAGATGGGAGGTTGGCCCCAAAACAGATGGGAGGTTGACCCCAAAACAGGTGGGAGATAGCATGAAATGGGAAATAGGAGGTCGGTCATACAAAATGGTGGGGGATAATCTAAAAATAGATGGGAGGTGGCCATCTAATAAATGGTGGGAGATGGGAAGTTGGCCCCAAAAGCAGGTGGGAGATATCAGATATGACTTTTGGGAGATGGGAGGTAGACAAAAAATCAAATGACAGATGGGAAGTTGGTCAAAAAATAGATAGGAGATGGAAGGTAGGCCCCCAAAACAGGTGTGAGATGGGAGTTTGTGCTTTAAAACCTGTGGGAGATGGGAGGTTTTTCCAAAAAACACGTGGGAGATGGGAGGTTGAGCCTCAAAACAGGTGGGAGATGGGAGGTTGGCCCCAAAACAGATGGGAGATGGGAGGTTGGTCCCAAAACAGATGAGAGATGGGAGGTTGACTCCAAAACAGGTGGGAGATGGGAGGTTGTCCCCCAAAACAGGTGGGAAATGGGAAATTGCCCACCAAAACAGGTAGGAGAATGGGAGGTTGTCCCCCAAAACAGGTGGGAAATGGGAAATTGCCCACCAAAACAGGTAGGAGAATGGGAGGTCTGCCTCAAAAGGTCGCAGGAGATAGTAGGTTTGCCTTGAAAACTGGTAGGACATGGGAGGTTGAAATCCCCCTCGTGGCCCCCTCATGATTGTCACAAAGGGTGTAATGTGTTTAGGTATTGCTCATGGACCAGAGGTTTGAGTCGAGTCTTGAGAGTGAGAAGGAGGAACATTGGCTGCCGACCCAGATGCTGCGTGCTGTCGTTGTCATGCCAACGCTCAGTGATGACCAGCAGGTGGACATTATGAAGGTCAGTGTACCATGTGTCATCTCTCATTGTAACTGTTGATGAGGAGTTAATAATAATAATAATAATTAGTTTCTTGTATAGCGTCCCATCCAAATACTTGTTCTGGAGCTCTGTACAATGGTTATTACAAAAAAATTAATAACAAAACCATATATATTTAAAATACTAATATACTAAAATATGCAATCTTTACTACTAAATAAAATAAACTATTTTGTCTTTAACTAATACTAATAATATCATAGATAAACACATGTACATACAAATTATTAAAATAATAACAATATATTAATTTGTAATAAAAATAAATGTATGAATAATTAATTACGATTGTCATATGTTAAAGCAACGTTCAACTACGTGTTATTGTTCTCATCTTTATCCCTGCCGCTTGAGGTCAGGCTGGCATTGACAGAGGTCCTCAAATTTTAATTTTTTTTTCCCGTTAGTGATCTCGCGTTGCCATCACCACCACCCACCTCGTCTCCCTGTCTTTTGTTCTCCTCCCTGTCCCGCCCAGTCTCCACACAGTCCTCCCATCTCAGTTGCATCTTCTGTTTCATTCTAGACGGTTTGCATCTTGGCCGTGGCAAACTTTTAAAGGTTCATCTATGACCTTTTAAGAAAAAAAATAACACTTTCATTTGTTTTCAAAATTTCCATTTGTTAAAGGATATTACCAGTTCAATTATTTGTAATGTTATATAGACATGTTTTCTGCAGTTGTTCTGAGGTCCACTGATCATTTACCTAACTTTATTGCTTGCATCACATATGGAGCACAGTGGATAGAGCACCAGACTCTCGACCGAGAGAACCCACGTTCCAATCCTGTGTTGAACCTTGGGCAAGTTTGTTTACTCTATGTTGCTCCAGAAATCGAGATGGTGTTCGATTGAACAGGTCTGCCAGGGAGTAAAATGTAAAGCGCTTTGAACAGTCCTGAGGACTGAGAACTGAATACTGTGCTGTATAAGATCTTACCTTTAACACTATAGATGACAAGGTAGTGAGGAAAGGAAATAGACGTTTTTAAAATATTTAATTCCTTAAGCTCGATTATCCAGGCGCTGTTAGATGGGAGCACTGTAGGGCTTCCGTTCTACCGCCTGGAAGATAACACTGGTTTTCACTGTACGACAGATCCCAGTTTATCCTGAATCCGAGTAGAGACGATGATTGGCTCTCAGGCTAACAATAAAACTAAAAGTTAAATAAAAGTCAACTTATATAAGTTAATGCTACACATTGGAAACTTTGGTTATATTGACACAAGTGATACAAAGAAAAGCTAAACCCTAATTTATTTTTGGATTAAGAATCTCGATAACGATGCTGATTGGCTGCTAGCCCAAAACGTTTGCTGCAAAATGGATTCTTGAGTAGCACTAACCTCGATTATCCAGGCGCTGCGAGATGGGATCACTGTAGGAGCAGTACTAGATGCGTGCATTCATAACACATGTTCTCAGCCAGACTCTGTTTCCCTGCAAAGTCACACATCCAGGCGAGAGTCGGTTAAGCGAGACTATTAATTCCTATGAAGTATATACCTGTAATATCTATCTAGATGCTGATAGCATGCTCAATGTGATGTTTCTCTTTTTAGATGTTACTCAACATGACGTTTTCAAGTTCATGGTGCGTGAATGCCCGAGTCATCACAAAGATGGCCGAGGTAACAACTGCCACCTGCTGGCAATATCTGGACAACTTGCAATGCAAACGCAATGCAGATGCTCGTACAAAATATCAGTCTGACAGTTCTACAATCATTGGCTAAGGAACTGCACCTCTTTAGATCCCTGTGTTGTTTGTAGAGTTTAGGACATCCATTAGCACCCTGTGTTCTGTGTCATTTTCCAGGTAGAAGTAGCCATGTTCTCTGCAAAAGTAGATTATTTCAGTGTAGATTACATGTTATGTGTTGATGTAGGCATGTTCTCTGCAAAAGTAGATTATTTCAGTGTAGGTTACATGTTGTGTGTTGATGTAGGCATGTTCTCTGCAAAAGTAGATTATTTCAGTGTAGGTTACATGTTGTGTGTTGATGTAGGCATGTTCTCTGCAAAAGTAGATTATTTCAGTGTAGATTACATGTTATGTGTTGATGTAGGCATGTTCTCTGCAAAAGTAGATTATTTCAGTGTAGGTTACATGTTGTGTGTTGATGTAGGCATGTTCTCTGCAAAAGTAGATTATTTCAGTGTAGGTTACATGTTGTGTGTTGATGTAGGCATGTTCTCTGCAAAAGTAGATTATTTCAGTGTAGGTTACATGTTGTGTGTTGATGTAGGCATGTTCTCTGCAAAAGTAGATTATTTAAGTGTAGGTTACATGTTCTGTGTTGATGTAGGCATGTTCTCTGCAAAAGTAGATTATTTCAGTGTAGGTTACATGTTGTGTGTTGATGTAGGCATGTTCTCTGCAAAAGTAGATTATTTCAGTGTAGGTTACATGTTCTGTGTTGATGTAGGCATGTTCTCTGCAAAAGTAGATTATTTCAGTGTAGGTTACATGTTGTGTGTTGATGTAGGCATGTTCTCTGCAAAAGTAGATTATTTCAGTGTAGGTTACATGTTCTGTGTTGATGTAGGCATGTTCTCTGCAAAAGTAGATTATTTCAGTGTAGGTTACATGTTCTGTGTTGATGTAGGCATGTTCTCTGCAAAAGTAGATTATTTCAGTGTAGGTTACATGTTGTGTGTTGATGTAGGCATGTTCTCTGCAAAAGTAGATTATTTCAGTGTAGGTTACATGTTCTGTGTTGATGTAGGCATGTTCTCTGCAAAAGTAGATTATTTCAGTGTAGGTTACATGTTGTGTGTTGATGTAGGCATGTTCTCTGCAAAAGTAGATTATTTCAGTGTAGGTTACATGTTGTGTGTAGAATACAATGGATGTCCAGCATTAAATAAAACACACATGCCACACATCTGTGCATTACATTGAAACAGGCGTGTGTTTTGTGTTCCTAGTGACAGTTTCTGTGAATTTATGTTAGAGTAGGTGGAGTCAAACCTCAATTTACAGCCAACTTGGTTTTACATCCACCTCGCAACAATAGTCCTGCAAATACGGTCCCCACGTGTTTGTCATTGACGTAGGTGTCTTGTTAATGTTCAGAGTAGAATTATTTGATGTTGAACCAGTCATGAGTGTTATTGAAATACATATAAAGTTGACCAATGTAAGCATGTTTTGTATTGAAGTGTCAAGTGCTCATGTATACATGTGATATGTGGATGTGTTTCAGTTTTATGTTGTCATGCTTTGTGTTCATGTTGTCATGTGGTGTGTAGATAATGCTAGAGAGAGAGAGAGAGATATATATAAACACTCTAACAGCAGCATATGCAGACTAAATATGCATATAGCACCATGTTAGGTATACCGTTGGTTTTATGCAGAACAAAGCCAGTTTATTTAATATTTTGACCACAGGTTGCATTGATACATTTTGAGTTAAAATTCAAGCTGTTGGTATCCGTAGTATAACCAGAAATATAACGATATCAATAATGACTTGCATAACAAATATTTCGGTGATCTTGAAAGCATTGTTTTCAGAGGTTGTATATCCTATCTCTTGAAAGGTTGTGGTCTGCATATGCTGCCTTTAGGAATATATATATATGTATATACATATATATATATGTATATATGTATATACATATATCTAAGCTTGTTCTGTATTTATATAGGGCTGTTTAGGCTTGTTTTGTGTTTAGGTAGGCATATGTAGGTATGCCATGTGTTAATGCAGGCATGTCCTACACGGATGTGTTTTTGTTGTCATGGTCTGTGTAGTCAAATACTAGGCATACATACATATGTAGGCTTGTTTTGCATTACTATCTTGGCAAACTCTGTATTTAAGTAGAGATGTTTTGTGTTGATGTAGGCATGTTGTGTGTTAATGTAGCATGTTCTGTGTTGAATTATGCATATGTAGGCATATCCTGTGTTGATATAGGCATATATAGACTTGTTCCATGTTGATGTAAGCATAAGTAGGCATGCTGCTGTTGATGTAGGCATGTTGCGCGTTGACGTAGGCATATGTAAGCATGTTCCGAGTTGATGTAGGCATGTTCTGTGTTGCAGCACTGTATAGACACCTTTCAGCGCACCAATGCGTACAGTCACAATCACCTGCTTGTCATCTTTGTCAGAATTCTTGACCGTTTTCTGCAGCGGTCAAGTGACGAGTCGAGCAAGGTAAACTCTGCCATGACATGCCCCATGGCACTCTGGGATGTTGGGTGACTCTAAGGCATGCTGTTAGCTCAGGTGCATGCAGATGTGGTGGGATGGTGATTTGTTTGAAACGTGACAAATATATTAATATGTTATAGCAGATGATAACTAACAATTAAATTGGTACTGTGTAACAGCTGGTGCTTTATGCATAATGACGTGATGTGTGAATCTTCGATCAAGGTGGTGCATGCGGCTCTATGAAATTGTCACATTATATCTCCTGTAATGTGAAACTGAAATAACTGGATGAACATTCTTGGCTTCACAGTCTGTTCCTTCTCTCACTAGTCGTGTGGCACTCCAAGGTGGTTCTTGGCTGCACAGTCTGTTCCTTCTCTCACTAGTCGTGTGGCACTCCAAGGTGGTTCTTGGCTGCACAGTCTGTTCCTTCTCTCACTAGTCGTGTGGCACTCCAAGGTGGTTCTTGGCTGCACAGTCTGTTCCTTC
Source organism: Escarpia spicata (assembly GCA_963995525.1). Lineage (NCBI taxonomy): Eukaryota > Metazoa > Annelida > Polychaeta > Sabellida > Siboglinidae > Escarpia > Escarpia spicata. Next base: position 48,090,203 of record OZ023218.1, read on the forward strand.
TCTCACTAGTCGTGTGGCACTCCAAGGTGGTTCTTGGCTGCACAGTCTGTTCCTTCTCTCACTAGTCGTGTGGCACTCCAAGGTGGTTCTTGGCTGCACAGTCTGTTCCTTCTCTCACTAGTCGTGTGGCACTCCAAGGTGGTTCTTGGCTGCACAGTCTGTTCCTTCTCTCACTAGTCGTGTGGCACTCCAAGGTGGTTCTTGGCTGCACAGTCTGTTCCTTCTCTCACTAGTCGTGTGGCACTCCAAGGTGGTTCTTGGCTGCACAGTCTGTTCCTTCTCTCACTAGTCGTGTGGCACTCCAAGGTGGTTCTTGGCTTCACAGTCTGTTCCTTCTCTCACTAGTCGTGTGGCACTCCAAGGTGGTTCTTGGCTGCACAGTCTGTTCCTTCTCTCACTAGTCGTGTGGCACTCCAAGGTGGTTCTTGGCTGCACAGTCTGTTCCTTCTCTCACTAGTCGTGTGGCACTCCAAGGTGGTTCTTGGCTTCACAGTCTGTTCCTTCTCTCACTAGTCGTGTGGCACTCCAAGGTGGTTCTTGGCTTCACAGTCTGTTCCTTCTCTCACTAGTCGTGTGGCACTCCAAGGTGGTTCTTGGCTGCACAGTCTGTTCCTTCTCTCACTAGTCGTGTGGCACTCCAAGGTGGTTCTTGGCTTCACAGTCTGTTCCTTCTCTCACTAGTCGTGTGGCACTCCAAGGTGGTTCTTGGCTTCACAGTCTGTTCCTTCTCTCACTAGTCGTGTGGCACTCCAAGGTGGTTCTTGGCTTCACAGTCTGTTCCTTCTCTCACTAGTCGTGTGGCACTCCAAGGTGGTTCTTGGCTGCACAGTCTGTTCCTTCTCTCACTAGTCGTGTGGCACTCCAAGGTGGTTCTTGGCTGCACAGTCTGTTCCTTCTCTCACTAGTCGTGTGGCACTCCAAGGTGGTTCTTGGCTGCACAGTCTGTTCCTTCTCTCACTAGTCGTGTGGCACTCCAAGGTGGTTCTTGGCTGCACAGTCTGTTCCTTCTCTCACTAGTCGTGTGGCACTCCAAGGTGGTTCTTGGCTGCACAGTCTGTTCCTTCTCTCACTAGTCGTGTGGCACTCCAAGGTGGTTCTTGGCTGCACAGTCTGTTCCTTCTCTCACTAGTCGTGTGGCACTCCAAGGTGGTTCTTGGCTGCACAGTCTGTTCCTTCTCTCACTAGTCGTGTGGCACTCCAAGGTGGTTCTTGGCTGCACAGTCTGTTCCTTCTCTCACTAGTCGTGTGGCACTCCAAGGTGGTTCTTGGCTGCACAGTCTGTTCCTTCTCTCACTAGTCGTGTGGCACTCCAAGGTGGTTCTTGGCTGCACAGTCTGTTCCTTCTCTCACTAGTCGTGTGGCACTCCAAGGTGGTTCTTGGCTGCACAGTCTGTTCCTTCTCTCACTAGTCGTGTGGCACTCCAAGGTGGTTCTTGGCTGCACAGTCTGTTCCTTCTCTCACTAGTCGTGTGGCACTCCAAGGTGGTTCTTGGCTGCACAGTCTGTTCCTTCTCTCACTAGTCGTGTGGCACTCCAAGGTGGTTCTGGTTTGTTGACTGTCTTTACTATTAGGTGGTGGTAATTAGTTGTTGTTTTTGTCACCATGACTGGTTGTTATGTTTGTCACTAGGTGGTGCTGAGTAGTTGTAATGCTTGCTGTTAGGTGATGCTCAGTAGTTGATGTGTTTGTCACTAGGTGGTGCTGATTGATTATTGCGTTTGACACTAGGTGGCACCGAATAGTTAGCGTGCATGTCACAAAGTGGTGCTGATTTTAGTTGTATTTGTTATTAAATGGTGTGGATAGTAAAATTGTTTCTCTTTAGCAGTACACACTTGAAGTTTGTGGTTGGTGTTATTGTGATTGTTGTGCTTGCCACCAGATGGTGCTGGAGACGTCAAATGTGTGCAGTGCAGGGAGCGTTCATGTGGCAGCGAAGGCGACTCTCACTCAACTACTGACGGCAGTCGCAGAGAAACTGCACTACAAGCCCAACACAATGGTAGGTGGCAGCACCCATCACATCTCACCTTCGTACTGCTTATCTAACTATAATCTTGTGTGTGTATGTTAACATTTTCCTAGTATTATTTTTTGGAAATTCCAAATGTATTAAGGTTTTGTTACTGGTTTAAGCATTCATGCGAGACATTCTATGGAACGAAGATGGTTGTTCATAACATTACACATAGTTTGTTTACTGGTTTAAGCGTTCATGCGAGACATTCTATGGAACTAAGTCGATTTATTCATAATATTACACATATTTTTTGCAATTGTTTGGAACCGCCAATCAGTTGTGTTATTGTCATAAACTTTCAAATTTGTGTTATAAGAAACGTAATTTACAAACATGTCGGTAAACCATCTTCTACACATGTGTTTGTAACGCATTTTGGGGATTTTTTGCAAGTACTCGTAACAAGTTGCTTCAGGCTTCATGGTCTGTAGTCAGTAGACACTCAATCCATTTGCTTACCTCCCATGCTATCTGTGTAGTCACCTCACTGGCTCTAATATATATTGTTCCATTTGTTTACCTCCCATCCGATCTGTGTAGTCACCTCACTGGCTCTAATATATATTGTTCCATTTGTTACCTCCCATCCTATCTGTGTAGTCACCTCACTGGCTCTAATATATATTGTTCCATTTGTTACCTCCCATCCTATCTGTGTAGTCACCTCACTGGCTCTAATATCTATTGTTCCGTTTGTTACCTCCCATGCTATCTGTGTAGTCACCTCACTGGCTCTAATATCTTCCAGTTGGACTCGGCCGACTGTCTGCTCACAGACTTCACTGGCTCAGGTGTGTATCATCTTGACTTCCTACCTGCACCTGCAGTGTAAATACAGTGGACCCTCACAATTAAGGTCACCCTAGGGACTGGGTTAGAGTCACCTGAATAGCAAGGTGACCATATTTATGGGACTAATTTCCTATACTTTGCTGTTATAAAAATATTTTGGCACTGTCACAGGGTGACCTTAATTGCGAGGTGGTTGTATTGCCGAGGTGACCTTAAAGTGAGGTTCTACTGTGTATATATATATATATAATATAATACACACACACGTATATATGTATATATAATATATATGTATAAAATATTATATATATATAATATGTATATAATATAATACATATACATAATAAATCTATATATAATACATATATATATGAGTTGATTTCAATTGTTAACTGTTAATGTAATTTAACGTTGTTATGTTAATTGCTTTAATTACTTAATTTTGAGAAGGTGAATTATAAAATAGTTTCATTTTGCATACCTTGATTTGATAGTAACAAACATAATGTGTCAAGTGCAAACACATGCTTAAATGACACATTTGTTTTTTTCTAATATAATAATTTTAGTTGAAGGATGTTAATTGTTCATTTAGTTAAGCAAATTGTGATGAATTGTATTATTATTGAGGTTGATGTTTCTTGGGTTTGCTTATCCATTTCCGGACGTTGCAGCCTTGATGGATTGTCTCTAGTCAGCTCTTTCATTTGCCAGTCTCCCCACTCGCCAGACGTCAGCTCCCATCCATTCCTCTATGTCCTTCCCCCATTGTCTCCTAGGTCTTCCTCGGCTTCTGCTGCCTTCCACTTTCCTTCCATCCACTTTTCCTTCCATTATTAGTTTCTCTAGAGACTGATGCCATTTCACATGGCCGAAATAACTTAGTTTCTGTTTCTTTACAAAGTTCAATAAAGTCTCGCGTATAACACCAAGCTCATCTGCGATGGATTCGTTAGTTCTACGTTCAGTCCACGAAACTCGTAATATAATAGGTTGATGTAATATAAGTTAATTTTAAAATGTGTAAATCGTTTGTAATCTAATTAAATAATTCATGTTAATTACCTTGAGTTTGCCTTGTATCTTTGATATAACAAAAATAACATTTTAGGTTCAGAATTAATATGTTAACAGTTTGATGATTTTACCTAACATAATAAAAAAATTGCACAAACAAGCTAGCATGTAATTTTTTTTAAATTAATAAAAAAAAGACAAGTGATATCATTGAATTGAGTCACCTTTAAATTGAATTCAGTAGTCACCTTTAAATGATTGTAGGTGTTCCAACTGACCCTGACTCTTTAACGAGTGACGTGGTCACTATACTTGCATACCTGTGTGACAAACTCAGCACGACTCTGAGCAGCTCCAGCAGCAACAAACAGATCATACCATTGCTGCTGGAAGGAATCTACGCAATCCTCAAGAATGTACCGGTCGCAATTCGGGACAACCACAACTTTGTTGATCTCATCTGGTCTGTAGTTGTTTTATACAGGGTTTCTGTGATAATTTACAATATTATTGCCTAATTATGGAAAGCGTGTGGTTATGTTAAAAAATTCTAGGCATGGTGTTTAATATTAAAAAGTGTAAATATGAAATAACCATTATTTATTTGATTGATTGATTGATTGCAAGAAAAGTTATTGAGAGCATTATTTTAAAATATTTCCTTTGATTGTTTCTAGTGAATTTCTGCATCTGATGCAACCCTTCTACAATGTAATTAAAAATCGACTGAAAAATTACAAATTTCTGTACAAGCGTGTTGTTTCAAGCTAGCTATTATTTTATCTGAAAACTTATTTTGATATTTTATTATCTGATGTTTTGATATTACTCGACGATATGTCATGTTTCATGTTTTTTTGTGAACTTGTGTTTCCATGCCAACTGTTGTTGTTGCCAGGCAACAGCTATGTCCCAGTCTCATCTGTATCCTTGGCAACCCACTGACAGACAAGAGCATCACGTCCCAGAAGGCTGTGCTCCAGGACGAGGTGGGACGAGGTTCCGGCTGCTCTGGGACTTGTCCTCAGCTTGGAGCCACTGCCAGGACCATCTACACGTGAGTCTGGACTGGACCGGACTGGGCTGGGCAGGACTGGGTTGGGCCGGGATGGACTGGGCTGGCACTTAGCTGGGCTGTCTGTCAATTGGGTGTCTGTCTGTCTGTTTATATCACTGTGTGAAGTTCATTCTGACTGTCTCGGTCCAGCTGTCTGCATTTGCTACCACTTGGCCTCTCACCCCCTAAATCTATACCAACTTTCAGTCCAATTCTACATTATAAAACATATTATATCCCAGTAGGTCTCACTTGTTCTGTAAGTATGTATGTATGTCCTCATTGTACTGGTTGTTGCAGTATATCCGTTGAACTGGTGAGACTGGTTGGTGCAGTACAGTCTCTGCGCCCAGTGCTGGAGTCTCTCTTTCACCGAATGCTGCTCTATCCCCCCGCATCACACCGCCTTGATGCCCTCAAGACACTCACCGAGGTAACACAACACTTTGTCTCAGTCAGCATGTCGACAATCTGGCATTTGTATCAAACATTTTCTCTGTGTTCAAAATTAGCTTTGTCCTGTGTTAATTTGAGGTTGCATTAATCCTGTGTTAATTCAGGTTTGCGTCAGGCTTGTGTTAAGTCACAGTTGTCACAGTCATGTCACAGTCTAATATAAAGTCAAGTTTGTGAAAAGAACTGGGTTAAAAAAACAACAAGAACAAAGAGGGTAGACAGAAGAAGGACGAATGACCTGAGAAAAGAGGTTGGAATGCAATGCAGTGTAACAAGAGGATTATTGAGAAGCCGGATGAGATGGGCAGGCCACTTGGCAAGGATGGATGCCGGAAAAATAGTGAAGAGAGCAGACGCGGAATGACATAGAGGAAACAGGAAAAGGGGGAAGGACACAGTTGAGATCGGAAGACTGCGTGAGGAGGGACATGAGAAGATCAGGGGAGGATGAAGGCTGGAGAGAGGGAGCAATGAGCTTTGGAAGGAAAAAAACACAGCGAGTGGTTCAGCTTTACTGTACCTGACCCTCACTCCTGTACAGCAGGGAACAAGGAGGAGACACAGAGAGTGGTTCAGCAATACTGTACCTAACCCTCACCCCTGTCCAGCAGGGAACAAGGAGGAGACACAGAGAGTGGTTCAGCTTTACTGTACCTGACCTTCACCCCTGTACAGCAGGGAACAAGGAGGAGACACAGAGAGTGGTTCAGCTTTACTGTACCTGACCATCACCCCTGTCCAGCAGGGAACAAGGAGACACAGAGAGTGGTTCAGCTTTACTGTACCTGACCCTCACCCCTGTACAGCAGGGGACAAGAAGGAGACACAGAGAATGGTTCAGCTTTACTGTACCTGACCCTCACCCCTGTACATCAGGGAACAAGGAGGAGACACAGAGAGTGGTTCAGCTTTACTGTACCTGACCCTCACCCCTGTTCAGCAGGGAACAAGGAGACACAGAGAGTGGTTCAGCTTTACTGTACCTGACCCTCACCCCTGTACAGCAGGGGACAAGAAGGAGACACAGAGAGTTGTTCAGCTTTACTGTACCTGACCCTCACCCCTGTACAGCAGGGAACAAGGAGGAGAAACAGAGAGTGGTTCAGCTTTACTGTACCTGACCCTCACCCGTGTACAGCAGGGAACAAGGAGGAGACACAGAGAGTGGTTCACCAATACTGTACCTGACCCTCACCCCTGTCCAGCAGGGAACAAGGAGGAGACACAGAGAGTGGTTCAGCTATACTGTACCTGACCCTCACCCCTGTACAGCAGGGAACAAGGTGGAGACACAGAGAGTGGTTCAGCTTTACTGTACCTGACCCTCACCCCTCTACAGCAGGGAACAAGGAGGAGACACAGAGAGTGGTTCAGCTATACTGTACCTGACCCTCACCCCTGTACAGCAGGGAACAAGGTGGAGACACAGAGAGTGGTTCAGCTTTACTGTACCTGACCCTCACACCTCTACAGCAGGGAACAAGGAGGAGACACAGAGAGTGGTTCAGCTTTACTGTACCTGACCCTCACCCCTCTACAGCAGGGAACAAGTTGGAGACACAGAGAGTGGTTCAGCTATACTGTACCTGACCCTCACCCCTGTACAGCAGGGAACAAGGAGGAGACACAGAGAGTGGTTCAGCTTTACTGTACCTGACCCTCACCCCTGTCCAGCAGGGAACAAGGAGGAGACACAGAGAGTGGTTCAGCTATACTGTACCTGACCCTCACCCCTGTACAGCAGGGAACAAGGAGGAGACACAGAGAGTGGTTCAGCTTTACTGTACCTGACCGTCACCCCTGTCCAGCAGGGAACAAGGAGGAGACACAGAGAGTGGTTCAGCTTTATTGTACCTGACCCTCACCCCTGTACAGCAGGGGACAAGGAGGAGACACAGACAGTGGTTCAGCTATACTGTACCTGACCCTCACCCCTGTACAGCAGGGGACAAGGAGGAGACACAGAGAGTGGTTCAGCTTTACTGTACCTGACCCTCACCCCTGTACAGCAGAGAACAAGGAGGATACACAGAGAGTGGTTCAGCTTTACTGTACCTGACCCTCACCCCTGTACAGCAGGGAACAAGGAGGAGACACAGAGAGTGGTTCAGCTTTACTGTACCTGACCCTCACCCCTGTACAGCAGGGAACAAGGAGGAGACACAGAGAGTGGTTCAGCTTTACTGTACCTGACCCTCACCCCTGTACAGCAGGGAACAAGGAGGAGACACAGAGAGTGGTTCACCAGTACTGTACCTGACCCTCACCCCTATACAGCAGGGGACAAGGAGGAGACACAGAGAGTGGTTCAGCTTTACTGTACCTGACCCTCACCCCTGTCCAGCAGGGAACAAGGAGGAAACACAGAGAGTGGTTCAGCTTTACTGTACCAGACCCTCACTCCTGTCCAGCATGGAACAAGGAGACAAAGAGAGTGGTTCAGCTTTACTGTACCTGACCCTCACCCCTGTACAGCAGGGAACAAGGAGGAGACACAGAGAGTGGTTCAGCTTTACTGTACCTGACCCTCACCCCTGTACAGCAGGGAACAAGGAGGAGACACAGAGAGTGGTTCACCAATACTGTACCTGACCCTCACCCCTGTTCAGCAGGGAACAAGGAGGAGACCCAGAGAGTGGTTCAGCTTTACTGTACCTGACCCTCACCCCTGTACAGCAGGGAACAAGGAGGAGACACAGAGAGTGGTTCAGCTTTACTGTACCTGACCCTCACCCCTGTCCAGCAGGGAACAAGGAGACACAGAGAGTGGTTCAGCTTTACTGTACCTGACCCTCACCACTGTACAGCAGGGGACAAGAAGGAGACACAGAGAGTGGTTCAGCTTTACTGTACCTGACCCTCACCCCTGTACAGCAGGGAACAAGGAGGAGACACAGAGAGTGGTTCAGCTTTACTGTACCTGACCCTCACCCCTGTACAGCAGGGAACAAGGAGGAGACACAGAGAGTGGTTCACCAATACTGTACCTGACCCTCACCCCTGTCCAGCAGGGAACAAGGAGGAGACACAGAGAGTGGTTCAGCTTTACTGTACCTGACCCTCACCCCTGTACAGCAGGGAACAAGGAGGAGACACAGAGAGTGGTTCACCAATACTGTACCTGACCCTCACCCCTGTCCAGCAGGGAACAAGGAGGAGACACAGAGAGTGGTTCAGCTTTACTGTACCTGACCCTCACCCCTGTCCAGCAGGGAACAAGGAGGAGACACAGAGAGTGGTTCAGCTATACTGTACCTGACCCTCACCCCTGTCCAGCAGGGAACAAGGTGGAGACACAGAGAGTGGTTCAGCTTTACTGTACCTGACCCTCACCCCTGTCCAGCAGGGAACAAGGAGGAGACACAGAGAGTGGTTCAGCTTTATTGTACCTGACCCTCACCCCTGTACAGCAGGGGACAAGGAGGAGACACAGAGAGTGGTTCAGCTATACTGTACCTGATCCTCACCCCTGTACAGCAGGGGACAAGGAGGAGACACAGAGAGTGGTTCAGCTTTACTGTACCTGACCCTCACCCCTGTACAGCAGAGAACAAGGAGGAGACACAGAGAGTGGTTCAGCTTTACTGTACCTGACCCTCACCCCTGTACAGCAGAGAACAAGGAGGAGACACAGAGAGTGGTTCAGCTTTACTGTACCTGACCCTCACACCTCTACAGCAGGGAACAAGGAGGAGACACAGAGAGTGGTTCAGCTTTACTGTACCTGACCCTCACCCCTCTACAGCAGGGAACAAGTTGGAGACACAGAGAGTGGTTCAGCTATACTCTACCTGACCCTCACCCCTGTACAGCAGGGAACAAGGAGGAGACACAGAGAGTGGTTCAGCTTTACTGTACCTGACCCTCACCCCTGTCCAGCAGGGAACAAGGAGGAGACACAGAGAGTGGTTCAGCTATACTGTACCTGACCCTCACCCCTGTACAGCAGGGAACAAGGAGGAGACACAGAGAGTGGTTCAGCTTTACTGTACCTGACCGTCACCCCTGTCCAGCAGGGAACAAGGAGGAGACACAGAGAGTGGTTCAGCTTTATTGTACCTGACCCTCACCCCTGTACAGCAGGGGACAAGGAGGAGACACAGACAGTGGTTCAGCTATACTGTACCTGACCCTCACCCCTGTACAGCAGGGGACAAGGAGGAGACACAGAGAGTGGTTCAGCTTTACTGTACCTGACCCTCACCCCTGTACAGCAGAGAACAAGGAGGATACACAGAGAGTGATTCAGCTTTACTGTACCTGACCCTCACCCCTGTACAGCAGGGAACAAGGAGGAGACACAGAGAGTGGTTCAGCTTTACTGTACCTGACCCTCACCCCTGTACAGCAGGGAACAAGGAGGAGACACAGAGAGTGGTTCAGCTTTACTGTACCTGACCCTCACCCCTGTACAGCAGGGAACAAGGAGGAGACACAGAGAGTGGTTCACCAGTACTGTACCTGACCCTCACCCCTATACAGCAGGGGACAAGGAGGAGACACAGAGAGTGGTTCAGCTTTACTGTACCTGACCCTCACCCCTGTCCAGCAGGGAACAAGGAGGAAACACAGAGAGTGGTTCAGCTTTACTGTACCAGACCCTCACTCCTGTCCAGCATGGAACAAGGAGACAAAGAGAGTGGTTCAGCTTTACTGTACCTGACCCTCACCCCTGTACAGCAGGGAACAAGGAGGAGACACAGAGAGTGGTTCAGCTTTACTGTACCTGACCCTCACCCCTGTACAGCAGGGAACAAGGAGGAGACACAGAGAGTGGTTCACCAATACTGTACCTGACCCTCACCCCTGTTCAGCAGGGAACAAGGAGGAGACCCAGAGAGTGGTTCAGCTTTACTGTACCTGACCCTCACCCCTGTACAGCAGGGAACAAGGAGGAGACACAGAGAGTGGTTCAGCTTTACTGTACCTGACCCTCACCCCTGTCCAGCAGGGAACAAGGAGACACAGAGAGTGGTTCAGCTTTACTGTACCTGACCCTCACCACTGTACAGCAGGGGACAAGAAGGAGACACAGAGAGTGGTTCAGCTTTACCGTACCTGACCCTCACCCCTGTACAGCAGGGAACAAGGAGGAGACACAGAGAGTGGTTCAGCTTTACTGTACCTGACCCTCACCCCTGTACAGCAGGGAACAAGGAGGAGACACAGAGAGTGGTTCACCAATACTGTACCTGACCCTCACCCCTGTCCAGCAGGGAACAAGGAGGAGACACAGAGAGTGGTTCAGCTTTACTGTACCTGACCCTCACCCCTGTACAGCAGGGAACAAGGAGGAGACACAGAGAGTGGTTCACCAATACTGTACCTGACCCTCACCCCTGTCCAGCAGGGAACAAGGAGGAGACACAGAGAGTGGTTCAGCTTTACTGTACCTGACCCTCACCCCTGTCCAGCAGGGAACAAGGAGGAGACACAGAGAGTGGTTCAGCTATACTGTACCTGACCCTCACCCCTGTCCAGCAGGGAACAAGGTGGAGACACAGAGAGTGGTTCAGCTTTACTGTACCTGACCCTCACCCCTGTCCAGCAGGGAACAAGGAGGAGACACAGAGAGTGGTTCAGCTTTATTGTACCTGACCCTCACCCCTGTACAGCAGGGGACAAGGAGGAGACACAGAGAGTGGTTCAGCTATACTGTACCTGATCCTCACCCCTGTACAGCAGGGGACAAGGAGGAGACACAGAGAGTGGTTCAGCTTTACTGTACCCGACCCTCACCCCTGTACAGCAGAGAACAAGGAGGAGACACAGAGAGTGGTTCAGCTTTACTGTACCTGACCCTCACCCCTGTACAGCAGGGAACAAGGAGGAGACAGAGAGTGGTTCAGCTTTACTGTACCTGACCCTCACCCCTGTACAGCAGGGAACAAGGAGGAGACACAGAGAGTGGTTCACCAATACTGTACCTGACCCTCACCCCTGTCCAGCAGGGAACAAGGAGGAGACACAGAGAGAGGTTCAGCTATACTGTACCTGACCCTCACCTCTGTCCAGCAGGGAACAAGGAAGAGACACAGAGAGTGGTTCAGCTTTATTGTACCTGACCCTCACCCCTGTACAGCAGGGGACAAGGAGGAGACACAGAGAGTGGTTCAGCTATACTGTACCTGACCCTCACCCCTGTACAGCAGAGAACAAGGAGGATACACAGAGAGTGGTTCAGCTTTACTGTACCTGACCCTCACCCCTGTACAGCAGGGAACAAGGAGGAGACACAGAGAGTGGTTCAGCTTTACTGTACCTGACCCTCACCCCTGTACAGCAGGGAACAAGGAGGAGACACAGAGAGTGGTTCAGCTTTACTGTACCTGACCCTCACCCCTGTACAGCAGGGAACAAGGAGGAGACACAGAGAGTGGTTCACCAGTACTGTACCTGACCCTCACCCCTATACAGCAGGGGACAAGGAGGAGACACAGAGAGTGGTTCAGCTTTACTGTACCTGACCCTCACCCCTGTCCAGCAGGGAACAAGGAGGAAACACAGAGAGTGATTCAGCTTTACTGTACCTGACCCTCACCCCTGTCCAGCAGGGAACAAGGAGGAAACACAGAGAGTGATTCAGCTTTACTGTACCTGACCCTCACCCCTGTCCAGCAGGGAACAAGGAGACACAGAGAGTGGTTCAGCTTTACTGTACCTGACACTCACCCCTGTACAGCAGGGAACAAGGAGGAGACACAGAGAGTGGTTCAGCTTTACTGTACCTGACCCTCACCCCTATACAGCAGGGGACAAGGAGGAGACACAGAGAGTGGTTCAGCTATACTGTACCTGATCCTCACCCCTGTACAGCAGGGGACAAGGAGGAGACACAGAGAGTGGTTCAGCTTTACTGTACCTGACCCTCACCCCTGTACAGCAGAGAACAAGGAGGAGACACAGAGAGTGGTTCAGCTTTACTGTACCTGACCCTCACCCCTGTACAGCAGAGAACAAGGAGGAGACACAGAGAGTGGTTCAGCTTTACTGTACCTGACCCTCACCCCTGTACAGCAGGGAACAAGGAGGAGACAGAGAGTGGTTCAGCTTTACTGTACCTGACCCTCACCCCTGTACAGCAGGGAACAAGGAGGAGACACAGAGAGTGGTTCACCAATACCGTACCTGACCCTCACCCCTGTCCAGCAGGGAACAAGGAGGAGACACAGAGAGTGGTTCAGCTTTACTGTACCTGACCCTTACCCCTGTCCAGCAGGGAACAAGGAGGAGACACAGAGAGAGGTTCAGCTATACTGTACCTGACCCTCACCTCTGTCCAGCAGGGAACAAGGAGGAGACACAGAGAGTGGTTCAGCTTTATTGTACCTGACCCTCACCCCTGTACAGCAGGGGACAAGGAGGAGACACAGAGAGTGGTTCAGCTATACTGTACCTGACCCTCACCACTGTACAGCAGGGGACAAGGAGGAGACACAGAGAGTGGTTCAGCTTTACTGTACCTGACCCTCACCCCTGTACAGCAGAGAACAAGGAGGAGACACAGAGAGTGGTTCAGCTTTACTGTACCTGACCCTCACCCCTGTACAGCAGGGAACAAGGAGGAGACACAGAGAGTGGTTCAGCTTTACTGTACCTGACCCTCACCCCTGTACAGCAGGGAACAAGGAGGAGACACAGAGAGTGGTTCAGCTTTACTGTACCTGACCCTCACCCCTGTACAGCAGGGAACAAGGAGGAGACACAGAGAGTGGTTCAGCTTTACTGTACCTGACCCTCACCCCTGTACAGCAGGGAACAAGAAGGAGACACAGAGAGTGGTTCAGCTTTACTGTACCTGACCCTCACCCCTGTCCAGCAAGGAACAAGGAGGAGACACAGAGAGTGGTTCAGCTATACTGTACCTGACCCTCACCCCTGTACAGCAGGGAACAAGGAGGAGACACAGAGAGTGGTTCAGCTATACTGTACCTGACCCTCACCCCTGTACAGCAGAGAACAAGGAGGAGACACAGAGAGTGGTTCAGCTTTACTGTACCTGACCCTCACCCCTGTACAGCAGGGAACAAGGGGGAGACACAGAGAGTGGTTCAGCTATACTGTACCTGACCTTCACCCCTGTCCAGCAGGGAACAAGGAGGAAACACAGAGAGTGGTTCAGCTTTACTGTACCTGACCCTCACCCCTGTCCAGCAGGGAACAAGGAGACACAGAGAGTGGTTCAGCTTTACTGTACCTGACCCTCACCCCTGTACAGCAGGGAACAAGGAGGATACACAGAGAGTGGTTCAGCTTTACTGTACCTGACCCTCGCCTTGTACAGCAGGGAACAAGGAGGAGACACAGAGAGTGGTTCACCAATACTGTACCTGACCGTCACCCCTGTCCAGCAGGGAACAAGGAGGAGACCCAGAGAGTGGTTCAGCTTTACTGTACCTGACCCTCACCCCTGTACAGCAGGGAACAAGGAGGAGACACAGAGAGTGGTTCAGCTTTACTGTACCTGACCCTCACCCCTCTACAGCAGGGATCAAGGAGGAGAGCACCATTTGCGTAAAGCTTAAGTTAAGCTATGAATACATCAATATGGTGTTAAATTGCGGTGTTTAAATCCAGTATTAGGTGAAGATTGCAGTAGTCCTACACCAAGATTGCATCAATCATACATTAAAATGTCATCAGTTGTACGGGACCTATTGAGTTCATTAGTGATTACATGACATCCAGCCGTGTATTCCTACAACGGCCTTTGGCGGACTATACACAACAGTTGCTAGAAGACGCGTCAGCAATCAAACAAGGGAAACAGTTCACTAGTTTTTCAGCTGCACATCTTTGGCCGGTCACCTTAAGAACTTGTACATTACTGTCAGGCGTTAGAGATGTCACTATCCATCAAAAGACTGCTGCATCATTTCAGTTCCATGGTAACCAGTACATAACATTTGATTGTGTATAGCTACGATGGCGGATCACCTTGACGACTGGACTAAAGAAAATGCCTTACAACTAATGGACTCAATGTGAATGAAATGTTACATCAGCTCAATGTTAAGTTAATCTGTTTTAATCATTGCGTCAGTAAGTCATACATTTATCCAGGTTAAGCTGAAGTATTGGTTCAGTGTTAAATATTTAGTTCAGTGTTGGTTACATGCTATCCCCACATGCAATGGTACAGTGGCTATTAGCTAGAGCACTGGACTCACAATCAAGAGAACCCGGGGGTGAATCCTGTGCTATTGTATCAGACCTCTGTCAAATTCGGTCACTCTACATTGCTTCAGTTCACTCAGCTGTATGAAGGAGTACCTGGGTATAGATAGTGGTGGATATTTGTGTATGAATAGCATTCGCGCATTAACTGCAGCATGGCTGAATGCTTCCCAGAGAAGTCGAGATGGTATTTGATTGAACAGGTCTGCCAGTGAGTAAAGTGTAAAGCCCTTTGAGCAGTCTGAAGGACTGGATACTGTCCTATGTAAGAGCTTACATTTTTACTTGCAGTTGTTCAACTCAGCGGACCGCCTGATAGACCTGGCTGGCCCAGTCATCATAGACACAGACTGCAGCAGCTCAGCCAGGAAGAAAGCTCACAGCAATCTCGCACTCCTCAAACTGTTAGTGTCTCATTTCTTCTACACCACCTCAGTTGATCGTAATGTTTTAAGATTTCTCATATACTTGATAAGGATCAAATCTTTGTTTTATGTGAACATTAGATTTAAATAGGATATAATTGATGTTTGCATAAAACTTCTGGGCTTACTGTACTGTTTTTTAACATACTTATCATATGTCTTTGTGTGGGTCGTTGTATGTATAAAGTAGTGTGTGTGTGTGTGTGTGTGTGTGTGTGTGTGTGTGTGTGTGTGTGTGTGTGTGTGTGTGTGTGTGTGTGTGTGTGTGTGTGTGTGTGTGTGTGTGTGTGTGTGTGTGTGTGTGTGTGTGTGTGTGTGTGAGGATATATATGCATATGGTACACAAATGCAGGACAACTCTTGTTTCTCAGATCATTGATAAGTGTCACTTCACATGCCTTTGTTTTCCCAGTATCATCGACTCACTGGAGGAGTGTTCCACCGCTCTGTCTCTGTATGTTCCAGTACCATAGACTCACTGGAAGAGTGTTCCCACTACCCTGTCTGTCTTTGTATGTTCCAGAATCATAGATTCACTAGAGGAGTGTTCCCACTGCTCTGTCTCTGTATGTTCCTGTACCATAGACTCACTGGAAGAGTGTTCCCACTGCCCTGTCTGTCTTTGTATGTTCCAGAATCATAGATTCACTAGAGGAGTGTTCCCACTGCTCTGTCTCTGTATGTTCCAGTATCATAGACTCACTGGAGGAGTGTTCCCACTGCCCTGTCTGTCTTTGTATGTTCCAGTATCATAGACTCACTGGAGGAGTGTTCCCACTGCCCTGTCTGTCTTTGTATGTTCCAGTATCATAGACTCATTGGAGGAGTGTTCCCACTGCCCTGTCTATCTCTGTATGTTCCAGTATCATAGATTCACTAGAGGAGTGTTCCCACTGCTCTGTCTCTGTATGTTCCAGTATCATAGACTCACTGGAGGAGTGTTCCCACTGCCCTGTCTGTCTCTGTATGTTCCAGTTTCATAGATTCACTAGAGGAGTGTTCCCACTGCTCTGTCTCTGTATGTTCCAGTATCATAGACTCACTGGAGGAGTGTTCCCACTGCCCTGTCTGTCTTTGTATGTTCCAGTATCATAGACTCATTGGAGGACTGTTCCCACTGCCCTGTCTGTCTTTGTATGTTCCAGTATCATAGACTCACTGGAGGAGTGTTCCCACTGCCCTGTCTGTCTCTGTATGTTCTAGTATCATAGATTCACTAGAGGAGTGTTCCCACTGCCCTGTCTGTCTCTGTATGTTCCAGAATCATAGATTCACTAGAGGAGTGTTCCCACTGCTCTGTCTCTGTATGTTCCAGTATCATAGACTCACTGGAGGAGTGTTCCCACTGCCCTGTCTGTCTCTGTATGTTCCAGTATCATAGATTCACTAGAGGAGTGTTCCCACTGCTCTGTTTCTGTATGTTCCAGTATCATAGACTCATTGGAGGAGTGTTCCCACTGCCCTGTCTGTCTTTGTATGTTCCAGTATCATAGACTCACTGGAGGAGTGTTCCCACTGCCCTGTCTGTCTCTGTATGTTCTAGTATCATAGATTCACTAGAGGAGTGTTCCCACTGCCCTGTCTGTCTCTGTATGTTCCAGAATCATAGATTCACTAGAGGAGTGTTCCCACTGCTCTGTCTCTGTATGTTCCAGTATCATAGACTCACTGGAGGAGTGTTCCCACTGCCCTGTCTGTCTCTGTATGTTCCAGTATCATAGATTCACTAGAGGAGTGTTCCCACTGCTCTGTTTCTGTATGTTCCAGTATCATAGACTCACTGGAGGAGTGTTCCCACTGCCCTGTCTGTCTCTGTATGTTCCAGTATCATAGACTCACTGGAGGAGTGTTCCCACCGCCCTGTCTGTCTCTGTATGTTCCAGTATCATAGATTCACTAGAGGAGTGTTCCCACTGCTCTGTCTCTGTATGTTCCAGTATCATAGATTCACTAGAGGAGTGTTCCCACTGCCCTGTCTGTCTCTGTATGTTCCAGTATCATAGACTCACTGGAGGAGTGTTCCCACTGCCCTGTCTGTCTCTGTATGTTCCAGTATCATAGAATCACTGGAGGAGTGTTCCCACTGCCCTGTCTGTCTCTGTATGTTCCAGTATCATAGACTCACTGGAGGAGTGTTCCCACTGCCCTGTCTGTCTCTGTATGTTCCAGTATCATAGACTCACTGGAGGAGTGTTCCCACTGCCCTGTCTGTCTCTGTATGTTCCAGTATCATAGACTCACCAGAGGAGTGTTCCCACTGCTCAGTCTGTCTCTGTATGTTCCAGTATCACAGACTCACTGGAGGAGTGTTCTCACTGCTCTGTCCCTGTATGGTCCAGTATGACAGACTCACTGGAGGAGTGTTCCACTGCTCTCTCTCTCACTGCATGTTCCAGTATCACATACTCACTAGAGGAGTGTTCCACTGCTCTGTCTCTGTATGGTCCAGTATCATAGACTCACTGGAGGAGTGTTCCCACTGCTCTGTCTCTGTATGTTCCAGTATCACAGACTCACTGAAGGAGTGTTCCCACTGTTCTATCCCTGTATGTTCCAGTATCATAGACTCACTGGAGGAGTGTTCCCACTGCTCTGTCTGTGTATGTTCCAGTATCATAGACTCACTGGAAGAGTGTTCCCACTGCTCTGTCCCTGTATGTTCCACTATCATAGACTCACTGCAGGAGTGTTCCCACTGCTCTGTCTCTGTATGTGCCAGTATCACAGACTCACTGGAGGAGTGTTCCCACTGCTCTGTCCCTGTATGTTCCAGTATCATAGACTCACTGGAGGAGTGTTCCCACTGCTCTGTCCCTGTATGTTCCAGTATCAGAGACTCGCTGGAGGAGTGTTCCCACTGCTCTGTCTGTGTACGTTCCAGTATCATAGACTCACTAGAGGAGTGTTCCCACTGCTCTGTCTCTGTATGTTCCAGTATCATAGACTCACTGGAGGAGTGTTCCCACTGCTCTGTCCCTGTATGTTCCAGTATCAGAGACTCGCTGGAGGATTGTTCCCACTGCTCTGTCTGTGTGTGTTCCAGTATCATAGACTCACTGGAGGAGTGTTCCCACTGCTCTGTCCCTGTATGTTCCAGTATCAGAGACTCGCTGGAGGAGTGTTCCCACTGCTCTGTCTGTGTATGTTCCAGTATCATAGACTCACTAGAGGAGTGTTCCCACTGCTCTGTCTCTGTATGTTCCAGTATCATAGACTCACTGGAGGAGTGTTCCCACTGCTCTGTCCCTGTATGTTCCAGTATCAGAGACTCGCTGGAGGATTGTTCCCACTGCTCTGTCTGTGTGTGTTCCAGTATCATAGACTCTCTGGAGGAGTGTTCCCACTGCTCTGACTCGGCCATCTCTGTGGCAACAGTGGTGCTAGTGTGTGATCTCTTGACCACTGTAGAACACCTGGTCAATGGTGACTCAGTGGAGAAGATCGAGGAGATCCAGAGGATCAACAGGATCATTGAGGGTGAGTGAAACACAGCACTGTGGGTAATAATAATAATAATAATATTTTTATTTTGGTAAGCGTCACATCCAATGTTGTTCACAGCACTTTACAACAGTATACATGTGTATGTTAGAAATAATGCATTTGAATAAAAACAATAGTTGTTATATCATAGATAAGATTAACTAATAATAATAGTAATTAAGACAATAAAATAAAATAGTTAAGATCATATTATTTTAATAAATAAACTAAAATTAATGTAAACATCAATAAATTAGGCTAAAATGTATATGAAAAATAAATAGGTAAATAAATAATAAATAAATGTTAAACATCAATCAGCTATGGTAAAACAGTGTTGGTAATCGTCCTAATTACATATACGCTGCAGTGAACAGGTGAGTCTTCAACATGGATTAAAATGATTCCAGTAATGTTTTGCTGGTAACGCTTGACGGCAGAGCGTTTCACACTGTTGCCGCTGCGTGAGTAAATGTACAGTCAACGGCTCTGCTGCGAGTTCTTGGGACAACTAGAGCATGAACTGTCATCAGCCTTGCTGCCATTTAGAAATGTGGGCAATTTGGTTGATGGTTCTCTCAGCTGTGTTAATGAGCACCTGGCTTTAGGCAGTGATGAATATATATGTGAATTAATAGTCTTTGCACAGTGGTTGTCACTTGGCTGAATACTTCCCAGATAAATCAAAATAGTGTTCAAATAAATAAGTCTGCTGACAGTGAAGTGAAAAGCATTGAACAGTCCTACTGGACTGGATACTGCGCTATGTAAAAACATCTCTACCTTTGTTGCACTATGCTGGTGATACCGAAGAACCAGCTTTGTGATATTATATTATTCTAATTTCATTATTTATCTACTAATGTGATCTCAGTTAATGTTTGATTGTTTTTAGCTATGCATGTATACATTTTAAATAGTAAACAATTATTTTAAATAGTTTAATTTTTTTTTTATTATATCATAAAATACCCCCAAACAATTATTTGGAAGGGGCGCTATTTAAGAAATTTATTATTACTTATTTCCTTGATAATCTGGCTGTTTAAAGGCATTTCTTGTCATTTTTGTCAGTTTTGGATATTGACAAAGGTGCTTATTTTGCCGAATCAAATATGTTTGTATAATGGTAACATTTCTATTGAGATTACCCATAGTCAGAAGTCTTAATTCTGACATTTTCTGAATATTAAATTTTAGGGACTAGAAAGAAATGGTCATATTTTAGGTTATCTTACTTCCATGGATGGTCGTTATATAGAGTTCATCATCAGATGTGTATTGTACAAGCCCTTAGCCAGAAATAATTTTTTTGGCAGTCTTGACTTAATAAAAAAATTGCATTTTGAGGCAAAAACTGTGTCATTTCAGCCATTTGTTTAATAAATACTGATCCATTTGATTTGTTTCACTGCCAGTTATGTCAATGGTTGTCAAGAGTGTGGGCCCCTAGACTACTAGTTAACATGATGGTCAGCTGGCCCCCTCTAAATTCCACCAGTCTTATCAGTTGTAATTACCAGTCTTGACCAGTCATCTGCCAGTCTAAGCTAAACCCCTGGTGTTACATGGTTTCAGATATCGATGCGGCACCAGGCACGACGCTAAGCAGTCCGCCTGGTTGGTATGCCAGCAGTAGTGACAATGACTCTGATGCAGACATGAAGCATGACATGCCAGTGAGAGTGACAGTGACATCAGTGTGTGACACAAGAGACAGTTCAGTGTGCGCGGTGCCCGCGTCACTGCCACTCAAGACTGATTTTGACCTGATGGAGAGACAGAGCGCGAGTGGATACATCCATCAACTCCTTGTCTTCCTTCCATCTCTCCTTGACTGCATCTCACAGTCAGATGTGGATCACATGATGCAGAAGTTCTCCTCTGACGTCTGTGCAGGTCAGTGTCATGTCATGTGACGTGCTACAGTGATAGGGTTTTGAGTTGGACAGGCCTATTCTGCACACAAGATAAAAATAGCTAACTAAGTCATGTCCTGTCAATATCAGTTTTGTATTTAAATACCTTATAATCACGTTTTTCAATGTCCTGTTCATTTTCCTTGAAATAAATTAAAAACTAATAAAATACATGCATAGATAAAGAAATAGTAGGCAGTACAAGTCAAAATGACCTAATTTCTCAAAACGTTGCTTTTGTTAAGTTTGCTTCAATATTATAAATAAATAAAAATGACTGAAGATATTTCAACAAATGAGATATCATTTAAAGCTCATGATCTGTAGAATCCAAAAAGGTGCAAAACTCAATTTTACAGTTTTGCAACTTACAACCCACTTTGTAGTGGCAGGTCACATCTATATGACAGTGTATATGACATTGAAAGTGATTGAACAAAATATATGTGTATTTGCACAAATATTGGTAATAATCCCAAGTGGTCTATATAAACAAAAGCATTTTGTATTTTAAAATTTTGATGTATGTCATAGTCAAATATTTAGATTTTTTTATAACCCTGTGAACTTAGAATTTTTAACAGATTTATATTTGAACACTTATTTACATTTAAAACAATATTTAATTTTGATGCTATTTCCTATGTAATGGTATGTGTTTTAATCTTAAGTAAACATATTCAGATATATCCATCTCGCCTGCAAATCCAACCCCTTGAAACATTGTTCAATTTCACAAAACAACGCATAACTATTTTACTTCACCATCTGCCAGTGCAAAATCCCGTACATACTGGCCTTATTAAATCTAGTTGAATCTTGTTAAATATAATGGAAACAAACAGAACTGGGTTTACATCATTCCTGGCCTTGGCATCAAGTGCAGCCTGTCTGTTGCAGCTCTGATGACTGAGTCGCAGCCAGCCAATGTTCCCCTCAATGCCGACGGTGTCTACCTGGCCACATACTCTGCTCTCTCCCTCAACTTCAAACTGCACCTCCAGGGCTACTACAATAGCGAGGAGAAGAGTGTGCCAATCACCGAGGTAGGTGGCTTCTATAATAGCGAGGAGAAGAGAGTGCCAATAACTGAGGTAGGTGGCTACTACAACAATGAGGGAAAGAGTGCCAATCACTGAGGTAGGTGGCTACTATAATAGCGAGGAGAAGAGAGTGCCAATAACTGAGGTAGGTGGCTAATACAACAGTGAGGAAAAGAGTGCCAATCACTGAGGTAGGTGGCTACTACAACAGTGAGGAGAAGAGTGTGCCAGTCACTGAGGTAGGTGGCTACTACAACAGTGAGGAGAAGAGAGTGCCAATAACTGAGGTAGGTGGCTACTACAACAGTGAGGAGAAAAGTGCCAATCACTGAGGTAGGTGGCTACTACAACAGTGAGGAGAAGAGTGTGCCAGTCACTGAGGTAGGTGGCTACTACAACAGTTAGGAGAAGAGTGTGCCAATCACTGAGGTAGGTGGTTACTACAACAGTGAGGAGAAGAGTGCCAATCACTGAGGTAGGTGGCTACTACAACAGTGAGGAGAAGAGTGCCAATCATTGAGGTAGGTGGCTACTACAACAGTGAGGAGAAGTGTGTGCCAGTCACTGATGTAGGTGGTTACTACTATATAGTGAGAAGAGTGTGCCAATCACTGAGGTAGGTGGCTACTACAACAGTGAGAAGAAGTGTGCCAATCACTGAGGTTGGTGGCTACTACAATAGTGAGGAGAAGAGTGCCAATCACTGAGGTAGGTGGCCACTACAACATTGATGAGAAGAGCATGCCAATCACCGAGGTAGGTGGATACTATAACAATGAGGAGAAGAGTATGCCAATCACAGATGTAGGTGGTTACTACAACAGCGAGGAGAATTGTGCCAATCACCGAGGTAGGTGGCTACTACAATGAGGAGAAGAGTATGCCAATCACTGAGGTAGGTGGCTACTACAACAGTGAGGAGAAGAGAGCCAATCACTGAGGTAGTATGTCTGAGGTACTGAAGTGAACAGATTTTTTATTTGATATACAAATGCGTAATATAATGGAGGATCTAGAAGTCCTGCTGTGACTAATATGTGATCACTGTGACAGGAGTCATCCATAAAATATACACATTCATATAACATAGCAAAGCAAGGTAAACTCTACTGGGTAGACACCCTTCTTATTTTCACCCTGCTTTGGGCAGACAATTTGAAGATGCAGTGCATAAAAATACAAGAAATTAATTACATTGTACATAAAAAAATAATGTTTGAATAAAATATATTGTTAAAATTGCTGTGTTGCATTCAATTAAGTTTCAGATCTTGAAGTGAAATTCAACAATTACAATTACAAAATAAAATGTCAATTTCATCATGCTATACAAAAAAATTTACAGAACACCATAAGTGATCCAATGAAACAAATGTAGCCATATATGTTACTTTTGCCCTAGTAAAACATCTATCCAATTCTGATGGTTAGTTTTCAAATTGCATATTTGTAGTAAAATCACATCAACTTTCATGAAAACACAAAAATCTTAATTTATAAAATGGCAATCATATACCGATCATAGTACTGAATGGAATGTTCTGTTCCAATATAAAAGCAACACTCGAAATGTTGAAAGACGGCAACCTCTTTCACATCTGTGTGTTCCCTTAGCGTTATCAATGTTATGGTAGCAAACTACAGCAAAATAAACAAATTAAACTAGGTGTGGACGGTGCCACGATCAACAAGATGGCTGCATATATTATTATATACGGTGAAATGAACACGCCGATGACGGGTCATCTGCTGGATATCTCCATGTTTAAAAGTTGCACTGACATCGTTAATGGACAATAATAGAACTCTGTGATCATTGCCAACAGTACTGATGCTCTATACATAACAGTTCTAGAGTATGGTGCTGAAATCTGGGACACCCTCTGTAAGAATGACATTGACCACCTAGGGCGGGCACAGAACAGAGCAGCACGCATCATCACCCAAGATTTCCACTCCAGAGACTCTGGATGTGTCACCGCCATGCTACACAAACTAAATCTCCTTCACCTACAAGAACACAGAAGACAGCACCATCAGATCTTCACGTACAAGGTGGTTGAGGGGTTGGTGCCTGCTGTGGCTATACCTTCTGATCGCTTCCTTGAGCCAGAAAAAACCAACAAGAGATAAATAAGTGCTAAGAAAAACAAGGACTGTGTGGCTAACAACATAGTAAATAGGTCTGCTACCAACAACAGTAGATCTTTTAAGGTACCAAACAGTAGGACTGAACAATATAGACACTCCTATTTCGTACAGACTGTGATTGGCTGATACCAGCTGGAAAAAAGCACTCTGATGACGGACTCGGTTCAATAAACTCTTAATTCACAAATGCAAACTGCTTTCGCAAGATGGTGAAAGCACATGTATTCTTGACCTTTATAGAATCAAGGTCACCAATTTGACCTGCCTAGTTAGTGTAAAAGAAGGATTTGATCACGGTAAATGAAAGGCCTATAAGAAGCAAGTATTGGATGGCCTGTGTGTACGAGGGGGTGGGCAGTTTTGGCACGGTTGCACAGTAAACAGTTAATACTCTAAATTATTTGTCAAGTGCACATGATAACATGGCTAAGGCAATCAATATATAGTGCTGTGCTGTATGTAAATAAAAATGTTATCATGTTAGCATTACTTTGTATGTATGTATGTAATACTATGTTTGTATGTATGTGTGTGTGCATGTGTATGCATGTGTGCACGTATGCATGCATGTGTGCATCTGTGTGTATGTATATGCCTGGTTGCATAGCAAGCTATTTGAGAAAGACAAAAATCTACTGTGAGAAGAACTTGAGAAACTCACTGTTCTTGGAAAACATACTCTGTTGCTGTGCTGTAGATGCAGTTCATCGATGAGATCCTGGGCACAGGGCTCCTGCTCTACCTCTCTCGCTCCTGGCTCTCAGAGGTCTTCCACCACATCATCTCCTCCGACCTGCTCGCTCTCGCAGGGTACACGGCCGCCATGACAGGCCACTCCGACTCGCCCCTCATTCACAGTCTCATAGGTGAGTCGGACCAACTGCCCATTCACATTATCATTTGTGAGTCAAACAAGCTGCATTGGTTTCCAGATAATAAGCAATTATTTATTACTGCAAGGTAATTAGAGATTTGTTGGTTGCATATACCATGATAGAGTTGAATCGTCATCATGTGATTGTGGTCATGTGACGTTGTAGATCTGGATGGTCTACAGAGTCGTGAGGTGGCCGGACAGATGTTGTCTGTCTACCACGACACAAGTGTCATGAGGAACTCAGATAGCAGTGCACCTGCCCTCAAGATAGGTGCGTCAGAAGACTCTTAGTTATAATTAAGTGATTCACATGTAATCATTCCATTTTGCCATCTACATGTTATACATCCATGTATATCAAAATAAATTTGGAAATGTTCTTCAGCTGGACATCTGCCAAGCTATTTGTATACTTATGATCCAGGCATCAAAAGTGTTTGTGTTTTCACCACTTGTTTTATCATTCAATTTTTTTGATCAACTTAAGAAAATGCATAAATTATGATTTGAAATAAATCTGTATAAATATCTGATACAGCCATATTGCTCCAATTATATTGCTCCATATTGATCCAATCAAACAAATCCCCACTGAAAATAAAACAAGGCTTGTATTTGTAATATAAAGTTAATCCTTAAAGTTGTTTCACTGGAGTGTGTCCTGTGTGCAGGCCCAAGCTTCTCAAAGGAGATTCTGACGGTGTGTTGGGACGGCATCCTCGATGTCCTGTCTTCAGTCCTCACTGAGAGGTCGTCTGGTGATCTCTCCAGCAGCCTCTCTTTGATGCTGAACGCCCGTGAGGAGACGGAGAAGGCGAGACAAGCGATTTGCCTCAGTCTGGAAGGGCTTCAGAAGGCCGCCCGTCTCACCTCAATACTAGGTAGAGTATGCAACCTCCATACTATGTACAATCTGCCTCAGTCTGGAAGGGCTTCAGAAGGCCGCCCGTCTCACCTCAATACTAGGTGGAGTATGCAAACTCCATACTATGTACAATCTGCCTCAGTCTGGAAGGGCTTCAGAAGGCCGCCCGTCTCACCTCAATACTAGGTAGAGTATGCAACCTCCATACCATGTACAATCTGCCTCAGTCTGGAAGGGCTTCAGAAGGCCGCCCGTCTCACCTCAATACTAGGTAGAGTATGCAACCTCCATACCATGTACAATCTGCCTCAGTCTGGAAGGGCTTCAGAAGGCCGCCCGCCCCACCTCAATACTAGGTAGAGTATGCAACCTCCATACCATGTACAATCTGCCTCAGTCTGGAAGGGCTTCAGAAGGCCGCCAGCCCCACCTCAATACTAGGTAGAGTATGCAACCTCCATACTATGTACAATCTGCCTCAGTCTGGAAGGGCTTCAGAAGGCCGCCCGTCTCACCTCAATACTAGGTAGAGTATGCAACCTCCATACCATGTACAATCTGCCTCAGTCTGGAAGGGCTTCAGAAGGCCGCCCGTCTCACCTCAATACTAGGTAGAGTAGGCAACCTCCATACCATGTACAATCTGCCTCAGTCTGGAAGGGCTTCAGAAGGCCGCCTGTCTCGTCTCAATACTAGGTACAGTAGGCAAACTCCATACCATGTACAATCTGTCTCAGTCTGGAAGGGCTTCAGAAGGGCGCCTGTCTCACCTCAATACTAGGTACAGTAGGCAAACTCCATACTGTGTACAATCTGTCTCAGTCTGGAAGGACTTCAGAAGGGCGCCTGTCTCACCTCAATACTAGGTACAGTAGGCAAACTCCATACTGTGTACAATCTGTCTCAGTCTGGAAGGACTTCAGAAGGGCGCCTGTCTCACCTCAATACTAGGTACAGTAGGCAACCTACATACTACTAACAACCCCTTGCGGAGTAGGAAAGAATTTTTCTCTCTACGGTACATTTTATTAGAACATATTATATTCTAGACTTCTATTATATAAATAATATTTACTTTACGTAAAACATAAACAACACACAATGCATAAAACATTCACTGACCTTACTGTATTAAGTATTTTTTATAATCGGTAGTGCAAACCAAATAATGTAAAAATAAACCACGTATTATACATGTATTGCATAATTTGAACTCATTTACATGTAATTATATGACTAATAAATTAACTATAAGCTATAATGTTTCTTCTACACAATTCACAGTTTTGACAGGAAATTTGTTATATAGACAAACTTTGTTATGATTACATTAATAAACTCAGAACTAAGAATCAATTTATTTTACCTATAAATATGATACATATACAACGAATAACGCAAGTAATAGATAAGGTTGGGAGAGTCTCATTAAGATATATAATATCGTTAGCACAGGAGCCACCCCATAAATATAAACAACAAAACAATTTACATGACACAAATCAGAATAGCATATGACTTGTTTTTATAGTTGATAATTACTCAATGTGTCAACATGTCTACATAATACAAGGACTGATTATATGTACCCGTGTACACATTGACATACAAGACGGAAAGATATGTCAACTGTTTCACATTATGTGCATTAAACAACTGGTTCATTTTCAAAGTACAGTGTATTAGGTCTGATTCTAAAGTATTTCTTTATGTATTTTGATCTCTCTTCTAATAGTGGTGGACATACAAGTACGTAATGATATTCATCACCTTGGTCGCCATTGTTGCTTAATTTACACAGCCTCTGAGTGACCAGTGCACTGATAATTGAAGTTGTGACAATAATAATTATTGGTGTGACCTCTCTTATTAGCATAGCAGTGACCAATATATTGACCACTGTACTGACCATAATGGTGACATGTAGTGACAGGCGAACTGCACTGACCACCAGAATGACCACTGTTGTTCTGACCCAGGGTTACAAGACCGATGTGGGGCAGTGTTTGCAAGACTGGCCAGTACGTCGTGTGTCAGCGAGGACAACCGGGAGCGGGCAGACAAGAAGCGACAGGGACTGTCCAGCGTGTTGGTCAGTAAGTCGTGTCCAGTACGACTGCCCGCAGCCTACGCACTCAGCATGGATGTCTTGCTGGACATTGGCCTGGAGATGGGCAGTCACTCGGCCGACTGCTGGACACACGTCTTCAAGTAAGTCCAGCACAGACACTGGTTATCTATGTCACTCCTGTCTCTGGTCTGTGATATCTTACTCCATTCTATGGTCTGTGATATCTTACATCGTTCTATGGTCTGTGATATCTTACATCATTATATGGTCTGTGATAACACACTTCATTATCTGGTCTGGGATATCTTAATCATTCTTTAGATTGTGATATCATATTAATTGTTTCTCTGATCTGTGATATCTTACTTAATTCTTTGGTATGTGATATCCTACTTCATTCTGTGGTCTGTGATATCTTACATCATTCTATGGACTGTGATATCTTACTTCTTTCTTTTCTGATATCTTGTTTTATTCTCAGGCCTATTTTCTTGCTGTATTCTGCAGCCTGTGATATCTTACTCAATTATTTCATTTACAATATCTTATTCCATTTGCAGACCTATGATATCATACTTCATTCTCAGATCTGTAAGATAGTATTTTGTTTGCTCATCTGTAATACCTGATTTCATACTCTGATCTGTGATATCTTATTTCAGTCTCACAACTATGATATCTTACTTCATGTCTTATTTCATTGTGATAAACATCTGTATATTTCTTACTTCATTTTCTGACAAGTGATATCTTACTTCGTTCCCAGGACCAGAATGTCAAATTTTTTAATATATATTTCATGTTCGGATCAATAATATTTTACATATTTCCCAGAGTTGTGATATCTGATTCAATGTAGAGCCGTGCGTGTCGCAATCATTGGCTGTGTTTGCTCCAGGTGTTGTGCGCATGTAGCCAGTGTGGAGCACACGTACTTCAGCGGACAAAGCCAGACTCCTGGAGTCGCTCCAGAGCCACAGTCACATGGTCTAGATGGCGCTAGTGTCAGGTACGTATCACACGTTGCAGTGAACAAATGAATGTTAATTTTTTTCAAAAAAATCATTATTCACAGCATTTTATTTATTGAAAAGGCAAAATAATACTTAATATATTGTTTACTATTTTATAAATATTAATGCTATGTTTATTGCAGTTTACTGCAGTTTTTTTCAATGTTTATTAAGTCTGTGGCTGAGTTTAATTTTACCTAGTCATAATTATTGGGTCAGCTATGTGTTATTCTGTCAGCATAAATAAGCCACATTATTGAGACACAGTAGCACTCATATACTCATGTATGACTCTTCAACTGCTGACACAAGATGAGACTAGACTATGACACGTGGTCCATGTAGTGACCGATGTTGATACCAACTGACTTGTAACAAATGTTTTACATGGTGACACGTAGTGACACTGGCCTGTCTGACACGTCTCTTGCAGTGAGCTTGGTCTCTATGGCACTGTGCTGATGTCACCCCAACCTGTCACCCCTATCATGGATGTGCCTGAACTGATCCGACAGAGTCATATAGATGCAGGGTGGGACATTTCCATTGCAGCAGGAGGGGTGTTGACTCCAGCCGTCACTTCCAAAGTGCTGTGTCGATTGTCGCAACAAGTGGACAGGTGGGTCTCGGTGACAGCATCACTTATGCAACAGCATATACACTGTAATTATGTATGTGTGCGATTATTGAGATGCTCCTTTTACAGGGAGCTTGGGGCATCATTATACATGACTTATATTTATGTACATATATTTGCTCTAAGAATTGACTAGTTGTTTAATTTACATCATAGCAATTCCATCCTGAAATCAGCAAAGGATAAGTTGTACTGAAAGTTGTTTTGGTGAAAGTCAGCACAGGTCTCCACAATATATTGGGTGTCTGTATTTCTAGTGTTGAACTTCGTTGGACTTGGGAGACCTGTAGATCACCTCCAAAATGAGCTTACTTTTTTGAGGAAGCAATATCTTATGGAATAGTCCCATACGACCTCATCAACCACACTGCTTAGTTCCCATTCCCACAATAGCGTCAATGCTCACCAGGGCCTCACCCAGAGACCCGAACGGGTATATTCATAAATGCGTTTTTTTGACGGGGTCAAATTGATTATGGACGGGTCCGTCCATGTCGTTTTTTGCACGGGCTAGCCGCGAAGCCAGTTACAAAAATCTACGGAGACTGGTTTTAAAAATCGCCCACTCGGATCACCTGGCCAGCTCCCCGACACACGCTAGGCCTCAATATGCTAAGATAATTGTTACCTACCCGCTAGCCGTGGCTCCTTGAAAGGCACCCGACACTTGCCTATGTCTATGTAGACTAAATAATCCTATGTGAGGTCAACATCAGGGCCAGGAGATACAATAAGCACTTGCCGATTATGACGTGGTCTTGGAAAACGAATGGAATTCCGTGTAATCGACATTTTGAAACGGGATTTGTGTTTTTGAATGAAAGCTCAGTAAACGCTAAAAGAGTAAAATCACCAACACCGTAAATGATACTGATTTTATTAGCGATATCTTGAAACAAACATGGTTACTATGCAACGGTATTAATTTATTTTGGTGAATTTATGACGATTTTAAAAACGTGCATGGCAAATCGTTACGAGTGTGATGGCTCCAGTGCTACCTCGTGAGTCGTGTCAACCAAAGGCAAAGACCGTGTATCAATACAAGACGGTGCAGCATGCGCTATTTCCATTCTTCAAAGTACGTCAGTGGAGCGGTTAGTCCGCCATTCTGGAGGCACTCCAAGCCAGAACATATGCATAGATGCACGTGGTAGCTTATGTTTGGACTTCGATAAACTAACCCAACTTTTAACGTTGAATTTCCTGTAACTATGTTACATCAAACAGCTTCTTCGCAATTTTCTTCTCTTTCTAATTTTATTTCATAAGCCTGGATAGATTCTTTAATATATAAAATAACTCCACCCGCCTTTCTTCCTATTCTATCTTTCCTAAACATTACATATCCTGTCAGTCCCAATTCAGCATCTGATATATCTGTGGTGGTCCAGGATTCGGTTATACCTATTATATGAGGGTCAATATCTTCTACCATAATGTTTAGTTCATTTCTTTTGTTTATTATGCTCCTTGCATTTAAACAAACACATTTATATCCAGCTTCAGAAGAGTTTTCCAGACTGTTATTGGCTGATTTATTTGTGCTGTCTTTACCTATGCCTCCATTTTCAGGCTTTTCTGTGAGTCCCCCTGCGAATCTACCTGGTAGTTTAAATAGATGCAACCTGTCCCACTGTCAACAGATCGCAGCAGATTCTCTGAGAAACTGCTGCCCCCTTTCCACTAAGATGGAGGCCATCTCTCATGTACATATCTTCCCTCCCAACAAAGTATCCCCATAAATATGTGAATCCCACCCCCTCTTCTTAACACATTTATGTTATTGTGTGACAGAAATTATTGTATTATCTAAATTTATTATGTACAGTTGTTATTATGTTGCAAATATTTCACAAATAAATGTTATTAGAAAATTTAACCACACAGTAAACAGTATTATTTAGATGCAGAGATCATAACGCTGTGATATTTTAAATATTTGACAGAATGTATTATTTTTCAAAGTTAACTTTGAAATAAAATATAACTTTTCTGAATAGAAATGGGCTTCTTTTTTCACTTTTAAACAGAAAATGCACCATTTGACACGAAAAAAGCTACTTACATTTCTGATCACACATGAGATATGCATTCAGCCATGTTCTCTGCTTTACCTTCATAAATGGTAATATGTACACTGTACTTTTAGTTTATTATTATATTTTATGATTGGACACACTAAGAATGATTACCAAAATTTACCATGCTGGTGTATATATATATATATATATATAAATTTTGGTAATCATTTTATATATATATATATATATGTATATAAATATACTCATAGCTGCATATCCTATCCCGCATCCGATCGCACGTTCAATCGCGTGCCTGACCACACTTCGTAGCATGTCTGAAAAAATTTGGACTGGCAAAAATGTGATCATGGTTGAGGCCTTGATGCTCACTAATATATTTTCGTTCAATAGATGGCACTACTGTAGCAATTTATTTTCTCCACAATATGTGGCGACCACCACAGACTGAATGCTGTGCGTTTTTGAAGACTGCAAACTTTAGTAACCGCATCTTAGTCAAGAGAATTTTAAGGGACTTGAACAATATATTTATACATTTGTTTAATTGATCTATCCATCCTGTTGCCTAGCCAAACTCCGTCAAGCCGTCAAAAAATGGATACTGAACGCATGGTACGTTCAAGCATAAGGCAACGTTTTTGAAATGATGACTGCATGCAGGAATGTTTGAATTATATCATGCGGCAATGGTAATATAATTCATGTTTATAATCACTACCAACATTGGTGGGAAAGGTGAAGCTTGACGGAGGTCACGTGCACAATTTTGATTGTGATGTGCGCCAACTACATGTGTCATTCCTCCTGTGTTCCCGGTAGACTGTTTGAGGATGCGGCCAACAAGTTGACGATGAAGACACTCATTAGCTTCCTCGCCCAGCTGTGTGTCTCCAGCCACCAGCAACTCGCCTCCTACCACCAGTACGGCACGCCAGAGGGCAGCACCAGTCTGCCAACGAATGCTCTACACCTGTATCGGCTGGGGGATATCCTGCTCAAGT
The DNA here is from genome assembly GCA_963995525.1 of Escarpia spicata. NCBI lineage: Eukaryota > Metazoa > Annelida > Polychaeta > Sabellida > Siboglinidae > Escarpia > Escarpia spicata. The sequence goes on from OZ023218.1 coordinate 48,122,253, forward strand.
GCGCCCACAGTTCCCGCCCTCTCCTACACCTCATGAGGGCATGGTGTGAGGTCGCACCCCACTTTGTAGAGGTACAAGGTCTACTTTTTCATCTTACATTGCAGCTTACATGTATTTCTTAACTCTTTTTATCCCAGAGGATTGTCCCAAATAAACTTCCTTGTTCCCAAGCAAATTTGTTTTCATACTGATGTCATGTTTTTTGTCTGGATGTTCTATGTTCATTTTGTATTTGTTAAACTTTATTCATCAACAAGCACCAACAAATATACATCAAATGAAAGCTAATAAAACTCTTTGTAATGGTGTGACTTTTTAAGTGTAGGTATATCTTAACTTTACAATACAATTGTTTTATAAATGTTTGAGTTCATACAAACTTAAAATAATTACAGCACAGTCAACTTCAGATGCCATTATGACAATTATTAATACATTTTTGATCGCTAGGATCAGTTATTGAAATCTTTGGAATTTAGTCCGGATTCCGTTGGTACCAAACGTAATTGTGTCAATCGTCCACTTGTGGATGTATAAGCTATTGACCGCCAATGAACACAAAAATTGCTAATGTTTCTAACTGAAAATGTCGACCATCCGTCCTCTGTGTCCGTGAAAACATTTGAAATAATCACCGCCATCGAACTCTGAGTATTCACATTCAAGTACAAGTCACATCCAGCTGTCATAACCACCGCCATCGAACTCTGAGTATTCACGTTCAAGTACAAGTCACATCCAGCTGTCATAACCACCGCCATCGAACTCTGAGTATTCACGTTCAAGTACAAGTCACATCCAGCTGTCATAAACTTTGTTACCAACTTGTACTTGACTTCATTTGACTGAAAACAACCACCAAATTACTGTCCAAAAAGTCATCCGAATCATCAGAAAACGCATGAACATCCGTTCAGCATCAATGGCACTAGCCGCTTTGTGACAATTTAAATTAGCAGTGTATTTATTCACTTAAAATGCTCAAAATCACCATGGAATGTTTCAACCGACAAGCGCATATAAAACGGAAATGTCCTGGCCAAGTACACATACACACATCTTGTGATGTCATAGGAATATGTGTACGTTTTTTTGAGGTAATTCGATAGACCTACACATCTATGGGCAAAGTCGTAGTTGGGATAGAAAGGGTAACTAGGTGAAAAGTTGTAGTTGGGATAAAAAGAGTTAATCAAACTATAATCGAGCAGGCGTATGTTTGTCAGGTTTTTTCGTAGATGGCTTTGGTCCTGTATTTATCAGCATGGTTGTGAGTGACCATGGGCATCAGACCTAGGGGGGCCTTAGGAAGCTCAAGCTTCCCAGTGTTGAAAAAGGGGAGACTTAGCCCCCAATAGTGAGTGTTTTTTTAAATTTTGATAATCACCATTCCAGTTTGTATTTTGAAGTAAAATGTGACTAACTTAGAATATTGAGAAAAAAGATTGTAGTTTTGTGTATGGCAGAAATGTTTCAACACCACCCCCCCTCTTCCGATGTCACCGCAAAAGTGTTGAGGTGTTGAGTGAGAAGCCAAACAGAAATGTCACTGTGAAAAATCTCCAACAACTCCCCAGTTTCCGATGTAATGTCTGTCCAAACCGACAGCGGAGTGCTCAACTGAAGCCCCCATCTCAGCCCCTCAATATTAACTTTGTTTGAATGCTAATGTGAGGGATATATTGTCTTTGTCACTGTGGCTCTTAGAAAGGATGGAAGGTAATGGAGAAAAACTATTTTTTTATAAACGTAAGCAAGTGTATAACGTGAAAGAAATGCATTATAATAAAGTGTACTCATATTCTGTCACCATTGTTGTTAATAGCACATTGTATTTGTTGAGCATATTGTGAGTGACATGGTATTTTTGTCTCGGTGATGTATTTGTGGTCTGTCATTGACACAGTATTTGCGTTCCCAGGCTGCGTGTCACCAGGACAGGACGATCTCTAAGAAGGCAGTGGACTGCATGCATGAGGTGTCGACTGCCCTACTGAGTGGGTGGTGTGAACCGCCCCACTGGCGCTTCAACGAGGCCCTGTGTAAACCCTTTGAGAACCTGCTGTGCCTCGATATGTGTGACGGGGATATACAGGACCAGGTAAGACCACTCGATCACTTCGGTGTATTCTCCTTAACCATTTCAGTGCGGAATTTCTGGCAACTCTGTTACCACTGAATATTGAATATTATAAGCAAACTAGGTTCATCAAAGAATACTGTATGTATACAAATTGTGAGATTGGTTGCCATGGAAAGCGGGAAATTCAAGATGGCGGAACACACTTAGGTGTTTTGTCATGATTCTCATAGAAATATACATTTTTTGAGTAGGAACACCACATACATTATGAAACCAAGACAGTCAAGGAATATTGTGGAGACATCCCTTATAACAATGGTTGGCAAATAAACCAGTATACCCAAGAACAACGGTTTTGCCATGATGAAATTTGAACTGACATGAATGACCTAGAACTGTATCACAGTGTTGGCTAGTTCTGCTAATATTTTATGATATATAATATTCAGTAATTTGTCACAAAAGTAACTACTGAATAATAACGTGATTCCCAGACTAATTATATAAATATATGGCATAATATAAAAGATGCCAAAGGCAAAATGCCAAAATCATAAACTTGAAAGATAAACCCATGTTGGAATTACATTTATTGTCAAGTATCATAAGACAAGGAAACAAGAAAACAGTACACAAACATTCCTCTATCATTGCTCACCATGTTGTCGGTTTTGACGAAAACAATTTATTTAAAAGAAAGACACTATCGGCATATCACGACCATATAGATGTCCATCAGTGGCTGACGATAACATGTTGGACAATCCCTTCAAAAAGCTCAAGATATCTTGAAATAGTTGCAAACAAACACCCTAGAAATTCTATGTCATCGAGAAGCTGGTGTTTCTGTGATTCCCACAATAGTCGTCAGGCTGTTAACGTTCATTTGAGTAGTTAGGGAATAAGCCGCTGTGTTGCTGCTTTAGTGGGTTCTCGTATTTAAGTGTCATAATATGGCAACCTGCTGTAGTGGGGTCTCGCACTGAAATGGTTAACTACACCAGTTATACTGTATATTACATTTAGAAGATTACTGAAAATGACTGTAAAATAAATGTTATCTGCGACAGCGAACCAGGTATTAAGTCATGTGGGTCTATTCTGGACATGGCCCAAAAACATTTTCCATCAATTGTGTGATTTTTGCAGGAATGCGTACATTATATCGCATCTTTCAGTCAATATGGGTCAAAATAACCTCGGTTCTCAAATGTTGATTTCTTACAGTTTGCTTCAATTTTAACAATAAATCAAAACTACTGAAGATATTTCAATAAATGATGTGTCATTTTAAAGCTTATGATCTGTGGAATCCAAAAAGGTACAAAACTCAATTTCACAATTTTGCGACTTAACACCCAGTTTGCTGGGGCAGGCCATAAATTATCCAATAGCCAAACTGCATTATTATCAGTTTTATATTCATTATCAGTTAAAATATTTGTTTGCATTGTTCTTACTAGCATTCTTGGTAAATAGGTTACTGGTAGCTGCTTTCTAGGCTTTTGCATGCATTATTTTAACCTATTGAAGCTTAACAAGATTTAAGAAGAATAGATATTAGCTTATTAAAAATCTGTAATATGAAATGGCTATTCTCCTTCATTGTATTGTGATGAACCCAATTTCCGGGTGATATGCCACATTTTAGGCTGCAATAGTTGTGTGCATGAGGGGCCACTTGGTATAATGCAGATATTTCTTTCAGAAAGAAACCTCTAATAAAATAAAACCAAATTGAAACTACAGTTGAACCTTCCTATTAAGGTCAGCCTTGGGACTGGGCAAAACTGACCTGAATAGCGAGGTGACCTTATTAGCAGGACTAACTTCCTATATCTTACTGGAACAAAACTAATTTTGGACTGTCCCAGGGTGACCTTTAAAGCAAGGTTCTACTGTAGTTTAGAACACTTCTACTGAAGATCAGAATTTGTGAATATGATGTGATCCCATCAGTGAAGACTGCCTACAATGTCTCCAATCTCTCTTGTGTCCTGTCAGGTCATCTGTTCTATCGGAGAGCTCGTAGAAGCTTGCTCCACGGAAATGCACTCCGGATGGCGATCACTGTTTGGAGCTCTTCGGGCAGTGAAAATAGAATACACAGTGAATGAGGAAGTGAACGAGGTCAGGCAACATCACATCGCGAATGTTCTTGATGTGTTTGATGTCTTCCTCAACACAGACAATGTCTGTGTCTACTCCAATGCTGCTGTCGACTGCATCTTGTGTTTGCAGAAATATGTCCATGGCACAGGTGAGGGTTGTGTATTTATTACATTAATGCCAAACCTTCTTTAGCGGCCTCAGAAGACCAGTTTTGTATGTATTGTAGCCACAGGAAATCATTCATAATATGTGTTAATTTCATTCGCAGAGTTTCATTAATTAAGGTAGTAATGGTGCTAATGACATGCTTGTTTTGATTTAAATAAAATTAATACAAGTTTTGAAGATAAACTAAAAATAAAAATAAATTATCAGACTTCCTAACATATTAAACAATACTCGAGACCAAAAAGAATCAATTTGTCATGTTGTTTAGTGATATTTAAATGCATTTAAAGACAAATAAAAAATTTATCAAAAATCACCCTAAAATGGCATTTTATTTCATTTTGAGAAATTCCCTGAAAGAAAAGTTTGTATCTTTGTAAGTACAAATATGTTATTGACATTCAAACGGGTTTTTTTTGTAAACAAATGCGTGTTAAGTTTGCCACAGCTTCATAAAAATGTTGCTACAATGTTGAAAGACAGCAAAAATCCGTACTGCATTTTTTGCATGACTCCTTCACCAAACGTAATAACCGAGCAATTTTGCGTTAACACAAGTCGAGTTCATATGCCAAGTTATAGCTTTGTAAGTATTGTAGTTTTTATAAAAAGTTGGCAGGTTGTTTATTTCAACTCAATTTGACAGACACTTCTATTATTGAGATTTCCCCCAAAGTTGGCCCTATAATTGGTATTTGTAATGACAAATGCGTAATGATATCGTGTTACGAAGGGCCACTTGTTGTGGTAGACAAGATTGATTGACACCCACGTGGGGGGTTGGGGTCAGTCGCATGTCATTGCAACTAGCGACAGAGGTCATGCATTGTCGCAGAATAAACAAAACTATTGCCAGTATTTGGTGATTTAACAGTGTGATGCATTTATGTAATTATAATACAACAGCATAGTGGCATGAGAATAACCAGAACTGCTCGACCTAGGCAAAGGTGTGCTTATATTGATTCAGAAACCAGGCAGACCGATAGGTCCACTAACGAGTGGGCGTCCGATAGTTTTACTATCAGTAGTCCGAACGACACTGTCTCATCATTCTGTCAAGGATCGCCCCGAAAGTTGATGACTACCTGTTGCCGTCGCATTCGGGATTCTGATACGCACGCAGAACAGCCGATGTAGTCTTCGGCTATCGTTGGCTCTGTGCTAAAGCACAGCATCAGCTCATGTCAGTCAAATTTCTCAGTATTGACCTAAGTCGCACCTTCAACACCATATGTCGCAACAAGCTGCTTGATACGCTACAAACATTCCTGAGCGAGTCGGAACTGCGGATAAATCGCCTCCTTCCTGATTTGCGACATCCATCGCTGTGGACATTGGTTTAGGCGATCAGAGATCTCTCTACAGCTGCGGCTACGGCCACACGCATCTTTCGTCGTGCCCGTGTTGACGTACAAAATGGGTACATGGGGACTTATGAAATCAGAACTAGATTGCCTAGGTGCATACCACCGTCATCATCTATGCCAGGTCATCGGCATCTGTTGGCCACATCGCATTTCTAACGAGGCACTGTACCACCGTTGCCAATGCCGTTTCATCAACAAAGCTGTCATAACTGCAAGATGGAGTCTCGAGCGATTGACAACAATTTCGCCGTGGACACAGATGTGATGATATATAAGGGTCGACCGCAAACGACTGCCGATGGCGTTGAGTGTGGACCTACAATGCATAGGTCGTACGTTACGTTGCAATGCCGACGTCGATGCTCTGCGCGCACTTAACCGTTAACAGTGGCGAGAGTTGGAGCTGAGTAATTAAAAATAAGAAAGCATTATATGAATCCATGGAATTGTTCTTTTAAATTATTTTTTATTTACATATTTATTATATTTTAGACAATTTCTACTGACTTTTTAACAAGCATTTACAATTTTTTATCACATTTAGAACTTTGATTTATTTAGCATAAATTATGTCTTATTTTAAATGTTTAAAATTTTTTTTAGTGCATTTTGAACTGGTTTTTACTGGGATGTATGCCACATTACAAAGGACTGTTTATTTATTCTTGATTTCATTAATGATTTGCATGTGTCCTGTAGGTCTTCAGTTTATAAATGTTTGTGTTGGCAGAATTATTTCCATACTTAAATAAATAAATGACTAACTTTCCTTGACATGCCCATGATAAAGGAATGCTTACAAAAGTTCTTATTTCAACCTAAATTTTCCTGTACTTGGTTTTATGTTAATGTTTGTGACTGCCTTGAGACTAATGGCGTATGTTTGACAGGAGAGAGTGATGGTGATGACAATGACAACTCCGACTCGGGCAGTGACGTGACAGAAGTGACAGCTGAGAGTCTCTGTCTGCCGGCTCTGGGCTATCTACAGCACTGCTGCGGCATCCTAGCTTCCATGTGGAGCATGCCTAGTTGCCCAGTCATCAGTGATGCTGACAGGTAGGTACTGGAACATCCTGGCTCCACGTGGAGCATGCCTAGTTGTCTAGTCATCAGTGATGCTGACAGGTAGGTACTGGAGCATCCTGGCTCCATGTGGAGCATGCCTAGTTGCCCAGTCATCAGTGATGCTGATAGGTAGGTACTGCAGCATTCTAGCTTCCATGTGGAGCATGCCTAGTTGTCCAGTCATCAGTGATGCTAACAGGTAGGTACTGGAGCATCCTGGCTACATGTGGAGCATGCCTAGTTGTCCAGTCATCAGTTATGCTGACAGGTAGGTATTGGAGCATCCTGGCTCCATGTGGAGCATGCCTAGTTGCCCAGTCATCAGTGATGCTGACAGGTAGGTACTGGAGCATCCTGGCTCCATGTGGAGCATGCCTAGTTGCCCAGTCATCAGTGATGCTGATAGGTAGGTACTGCAGCATCCTAGCTTCCATGTGGAGCATGCCTAGTTGTCCAGTCATCAGTGATGCTAACAGGTAGGTACTGGAGCATCCTGGTTACATATGGAGCATGTCTAATTGTCCAGTCATCAGTGATGCTGACAGGTAGGTACTGGAGCATCCTGGCTCCATGTGGAACATGCCTAGTTGCCCAGTCATCAGTGATGCTGACAGGTAGGTACTGGAGCATCCTGGCTCCATGTGGAGCACTCCTAGTTGTCCAGTCATCAGTGATGCTGACAGGTAGGTACTGTAGCATCCTAGCCCCACAACTGACACGTTTCTCAATGTTCCCTTGTACAGGGGTGAGGTGTAGCTCCTCTACTGTTGCACTACTCGTGTTTTAGTTTGCGTCCTGTCAGCAGCCCCTCGATTCCATCTTCCTGTCAGTAGCCCCTTCACTCCATCTTCCTGTCAGCAGCCCCTCCACTCCATCTTCCTGTCAGCAGCCCTTCCACTCCATCTTCCTGTCAGCAGCCCCCCACTCCATCTTCTGTCAGCAGCCCCCCCACTCTACCTTACTGTCAGCAGCCCCCTCACTCCATCTTCCTGTCAGCAGCCCCCTTATTCCATCTTTCTGTCAGCAACCCCCTCACTCCATCTTCCTGTCAGCAGCCCTGTACAGGGAACAAGGAGGAATAACATAATTTTCATTGATTGTCTTAACGACTGGTTTCGGGGAAATTGGGGGTTTATGCTAAGATGTTGGGGTGCATATTAATAATAATAATACTAATGTATTTATTTCAGACAATCATCATGTCCATATATACAAGTACATCAATAAAAGTTTGTAAATAAATATAAAAATACATTGATAAGAACAATATGTTTAAAAATTATATAAATCCTGGACCCACTGGTGCCGCAGTTTCAAAGTACAATACATGTCGCTAGTTTTAATGCTATAAATAATGGGATTCAAAGACATGTCAATCCTATTTATTAAGCTAAAAATAGCCTTTCTGATTACACATTTACCCGAGCTTACATTAGCTGTAGCAAACATGTGGCTAGCGCTACATCTCATGGGCAAATTGTTCAATATTCTGAAAGAGGTATTATATGCAACAACGAATTGCTGAAAATTTACTTTTCTAAAGTTCACCCATAACACACACACATGTAGATATTACCAAAATACGCTGTAAACAGCTTATTTTTTTACAGCAGTTGAACAAAAGTGGAACTTTTGACGTAACATATTACTCTTGGCATACAAAAGTCTCACTTTGGCTTGCATGTCAGACTCATCTTACAAGTTATTAGAAATGACATGTCCAAGATATTTACAAGAGGTGGCAAAGTTTAGCTTCTTTCCTCCTAATGTCATTTCTTTAGACAGATTTGACATTCTAGATTCAAAGTACATGACCAGGAATTTACCCGCATTGTATTGCACGTCATGCTCACATCCATATGAGTAACACATGTCAAGTAGTGTTTGTAGTCCTTTAGCAGAAGGTGCAAACAGAAGTAGATCATCGGCATATATAAGGTGATTAACAACCATGTTGCCAAGACTACAACCGATTTGTTTTTTGTGCAGTTGTATACTCAGATTACCCATATAAATATTACATGGTGATATCAAAATTCTGTCAGATTTGAAAAAGAAATGCATATTTGGAGCATATTATACACAGAAACTTGTGGTACATTGATTTCTTGACATTGCAGGATCCGGACTACCGCGAGTCCGTACTGCGTCGATCCAGTCATCCTCAACTTTGACATGTCATCCTTCCACGCGACCTTTGGTGTGACCCCCACGGAGACTGCACCACCGGGCCGCGCACCACACGGCCACCGCAATGGCACTGGAGATGTAACCCCCAAGGGCAGTGAAGATGGGGCAGAGTCGGGGTACAGGGCAACACCTCTAGGGCAGTTGGACAAGCCTACGGGGGTACTGCGAGTGTGGTTCCTGGTTCTGGAGGGCCTCACTAACACCGTGTCTGCCTGCACTCGCAACTACCAGCCCCAGATACTGCAGACCCTATTTGATCTACTCCGCTCAGCTGCAGAGATACCCGGTTAGTGCCAGCTATTTATTTATATATATAAAAAGCTATATAATGTATTTTAGTTATTGTTGATGTATTTATTAATGTTAATATAATATTTTATAATAATATATATATATATATAATACATGTGTATATTTCTTAGCTTTCTTTGTGATTCCATGTGTGTTTTGTCTGTGTCCACCAATGGATGGCTGATCCCACATACATGTTTTATATTGTGTGTATGACACTGTATGCACATAAGAACAGGCTGATCCCAGATATATGGCATTATGCAAATTTCAGCATTAATAGTTCGCTCACTATTTTTATTTGCATATATTTATATTTACTTATAATTGAGCTTGCGTATGTATGCAGATAGGTTAATGTTTTCCTCTTAGATGGCTTGAACCTCAAGTGCCAAACTTTCAAGGATTAGTCAGTGGCCCCTAGAATAGGACGTAAGCCCTATATCTTTACATAATATCACATATATGTCAAGATTCTAACCTTTTATGGCATTCAAGAACTTAAAACGTTATGTGTGCATAATATGTAAAACGTAACCTAACGATCACAGGAACTACGCACGCGTGGCAAATACTTCGGGAAAACGGCTCCTATACCATAGATTGCAACATGGAGTAATCAGTGAAACAATAATGGCTATGTCTACACTCATGCCAATAACACAGCTATATGAATATTATTTGATAATTCTACATTCATGGCTAACGCCTATCAAAGGATGTGAACTTCTCTCCGACCTTTGTCATTTTCAACAAACAATGAGCATCTGTGAGTGCATTATTGTGTTTATGTAACGATGCTGTGTGTTTTCTAACATTTGGTCAATATTACTATTACGTTTGTCATCTACCAAGGCATTTGATCAGGTGTCAGACATTTTTGCTAGTACATTTAATTACTTTACATTTCAGTTAATTATGTTTGTTTTAGCACGGCTTGTTGTTTGATTTTTGATATACACTATTTATTTTGTGAATTTTATGTAACGCTATCAGATGAACTGCTATATATCAACATTATTAATACCTAGAGCTACCTGTTGTTGACCTATAAGTGTTACTTGGAGCTGCTTGCTACAGCTGCGTGTTGCATTGCATTGCAGGAGCTGCTTTTGCCCTGTACTGTGTCAACCATCTGCTGCTGCCCAAGCTACAGCAGTGGCTGCGACATGGCAACCAGATCAACAACTACTGGCACTCGGGCTCCCTCGCCAACTTCAAGCAGTACTGCGGCCTCTGCACAGACCTCGTTGTTGAGTTCATCCTGCAGTTTACCAGTGAGTACTGAGTAACTGCATGTCACTAGTGAGTTCATCCTGCAGTTCACCATTGAGTACAGAGTCACTATATGTGTTACTAGTAAATTCACCCTGCAGTTCACCAGTGAGTACAGAGTCACTCTACATGTCACTAGTGAGTTCATCCTGCAGTTCACCAGTGAGTACAGAGTCACTCTACATGGCATTAGTGAGTTCATCCTGCATTTCACCAGTGAGTATAGACTAACTCTACATGTCACTAGTGATTTCAACCTGCCGTTCACCAGTGAGTATAGAGTCACTCTACATGTCGCTAGTGAGTTCATCCTGCAGTTCACCAGTGAGTTCAAAGTCACTCTACATGTCCCTAGTGAGTTCATCCTGCAGTTCACCAGTGAGTTCAAAGTCACTCTACATGTCACTAGTGAGTTCATCCTGCAGTTCACCAGTGAGTACAAAGTCACTCTACATGTCACTAGTGAGTTCATCCTGCAGATCACCAGTGAGTTCAAAGTCACTCTACATGTCGCTAGTGAGTTCATCCTGCAGTTCACCAGTGAGTTCAAAGTCACTCTACATGTTGGTAGTGAGTTCATCCTGCAGTTCACCATTGAGTACAGAGTATATCTACATGTCGCTAGTGAGTTCATCCTGCAGTTCACCAGTGAGTTCAAAGTCACTCTACATGTCATTAGTGAGTTCATCCTGCAGTTCACCAGTGAGTACAGAGTCACTCTACATGTCATTAGTGAGTTCATCCTGCAATATCTACATATTCAGCATGTTCATGGTCCATGGTGAAAGTGTGACTGCGCAGTGTGTGGTTGAGTGAGTGGGTTGAGTGACTAGGTGAGTGGTGGAGTGAGTGACTAGGTGAGTGGTGGAGTGAGTGACTAGGTGAGTGGTGGAATCTGTCGCATCAGATTGCTACAGTTGTAGCTCATTTTGTTGCTTCAGTGGAGGATCATGTTGTGTGTTACATTTGTGGATCATTCTTATGGTGCAGTTGTGGATTGTAGTGTTACAATCATGGATTATTGTAATGTTACAGGTGTGGATCATTGTAATGTTACAGTCATGATCCATTATAGAAGTATAGTTATGGATCAGTGTAATGTTACATTTTTGGATCATTGTAATGTTACAGTTTTGGATCATTGTAATGTTTCAGTGGTGGATCGTTTTAATATTACAGTGGTGGATCATTGTAATGCTATGGGTGTAGAACATTGTAATGTCAGCATGATAGATCATTGTAATGTTACAGTGTGGACCATTACACCGTTACAGTTATGAATAATATAATGTAATGTTGTGGAATGTTGTATTGTTACAGTTGTGGATCAGTGTAATGTTACAGTCGTGATCCATTATAGTAGTATAGTTATGGATCAGTGTAATGTTACAGTTGTGGATCATTGTAATGTTTCAGTGGTGGATCGTTTTAATATTACAGTGGTGGATCATTGTAATGTTATGGGTGTAGAACATTGTAATGTCAGCATGATAGATCATTGTAATGTTACAGTGTGGATCATTACACTGTTACAGTTGTGAATAATGTAATGTAATGTTGTGGAATGTTGTATTGTTACAGTTGTGGATCAGTGTAATGTTACAGTGGTTGGTCATTGTAATGTTACAGTGTTGGTGGATGAGGAGGGAGCAGTAGAGTTCATGCTCAAGCAGCTGTTGGATGTGTTGGTGGAGTGTGTCGCCCAGTGCACAGAGTCTCTCTCTAGACTCGGCTGTTCTTGCATCAGGTCTGTCGCTCTCTCTAATCACATTTTCTAAAAAAACATTTAGAATAAAATCTTAATTCTGAATTTGAACCATCTCATAATTGAGATGACCATCATAAATTATATCAATAATTGTTCAGCAAGTTTTTAGTATATTTCAATAGCATTCCAACAAAACAACAATTTACTACTGTTTTTTAATACCATTAAATTTTGCTTGTAAACAATGAATCAATACATGCAATGAGTACAGGAAGCCTAATAGTCATAAAAATAGTTATAAACATAGGGTGATAGGAGAAGGTCTTAGTCAAAATGAACTCGGTTTTAGGGGGTTTACATGCTAGCGTTAGAAGCTTAACAAAAGGGTGGGTGTCTCAAAAAGTCCACAAATAGCATGGTACTTTATGGATGGCTCCAGGCACCTGCATGGTCGTCCTGAGATTGTAGTGTTGTGTTGGTTGCAGACACTGTGTGTTGAGCTGTGGACCGGAGTTGACAGAGTCGATGTGGTACATCGCTGTGTCAGGCGTCAAGTCTGCATGTCACGTCAGTGTCTATAGTCTGCAGCAGTTGATGACACCGTTCCTGCCAAACTCTGACAACTTTTACGGAGACATTGGCCACGTGAAGGTGGCAGTACGCAAGGACCAGGCTGAGGCAGGCTGTGACAGACTATGTCACCTTGCACACCAGGTGAGTGTCAACACACCTGTCACCTTGCACACCATGTGAGTGTTAACACACCTGTCACCTCGCACAACAGGTGAGTGTCAACACACCTGTCACCTTGAACACCAAGTGAGTGTCAACACACCTGTCACCTCCTACAGCAGGTGAGTCAACATACCTGTCATCTCACACACATTTGAGTCAACACACCTGTCACCTCGCTCACTAGGTGAGTCAACACACCTGTCACCTCACACACCAGGTGAGAGTCAACACACATGTCTTATGTGTCAGCACACCTGTCTTACATGTGTAACCTCACACATCAGGTGAGTGTCAAAATGTCACACATGCCAATACATTTGGGAATCGTTACACGTAGTAATAAATTCATTTCATGTAAGTAAATGGTTGTAACAGCTGTATGCCATATTTGCAAAAGGTCAGTTGCACACAATTACCATATCATGGTGGTTTCAACCAAACCTGTTCTGCACACATCTGATTATGAAGTCATAATGTCACCCTGATACTGGGTAGAGAATATTGCATGCGTGTGTAATAATATCATAAACAGTCTGGCCTGCTTGCTGTTGGATTTATGGTTTCCGCCGTCTGATTGTGTAATTAACCGTATTGTCTGACCTACATTACCAGGGCACTGTAGCATAGTAGGCAGAGCATCAGACTCTCAATCAAGAGAACCCGGGGTTGACTCCTCCTGCTCCCATTTTGAACATTGGGCAAGTTTGTTCACTCTACATTGCTCCAGTTTATCCAGATGTATGAATGAGTACCTGGCTACAGACAGTGGTGGATGTTTGTGTTTGAATGGTCTTTGCGCAGTAATTGTGGCATGGCTGAATGCTTCCCAGAGAAGTCGAGATGTGTTCGAATGAACATGTTTGCCAGGAAATGAAGTGTACAGCGCCCTGAGCAGTGGCCTGGCTACGAAGCTGTGAGAACTTACCTTTACCTTTCACATGATGTGGCTGTATTAGCAACTTGACCCATCCCTTCATCCAGATATTATCACGTCACATGCTCTGTGCTGCAGGTGTTTCTTCTTGAGAATCAACAGGGTGAAAGGTCACCTCTGGACACTGCCCTTGATGAGAACCAATCATATGTGTTTCTCATCTACCCTCCCACAGAGGGCGACACTCGTGCTGACAACAGGTTGACTAGGTGGGTCATTGTGCACTGGGTCTGATCATTCAGTCAGTTAATCACATGATCAACTAATCAGTCAAACTATCAATGAAAAGCTATTTCCATATGAAACTATATGCAAAATAAAATAATAAAATAACAAAAAATATTAATGCATATTCAAACATGTATGCATTTGTATCAGTAGATGTACCTGTTTGTATGTAGTGTACACACTATACAGCCAACATTAATGCGTTGTATTACAAATTTCCAGTGAAACAGCATGCTCCATATAAACTTTTTTCCAGCCAGTGAAATGATAAACGTCTGGCACGTGGATATCATTTTATGTCTTTTGCACCATTTTATTATATCCGCATGCCAGACGTTTATCATTTCACTGGCTGGACAACTTGTAATTTTACAAAAAGCATAATTTATTTAATAACATATCAATGTAAAAGTGACATACGGTAGCAAGTATGAAGAAATAAATATTGTTGTATAGACACTTTCTTAAAAAAACATAAAACAATAATTTAACTCTAATTTCAACGTTAAATGTTTCTCCTCCTGTTGCAGGGTGTCGTTTAGCAGTGTAGTGGTTGGGCTGATCTCACACCAGCTCCTCATGCAAACTGTCGCAACTCTTCTACTTCATGGCACATCAAACACCGTCACCTGCGAGCGCAGCGTAATAGCAGCCGTACCCCCTAGTGGTGGACAGCGGGCAGATGGTGGTGCCACTAATGGCAACGATGGAGTTGACCTCATTCAGGACATGAAGTTTCCAGGTAGAACTTTCTCTTTCGGTCACTATGAGACATGAGTAGAATGGGAAAGTTTGAATATAACTAATATAATATAATAATAATATATGTATTTGAGGCATGTTGAGCTGTCTGTGTCCCAGGCGTGTTGAGCTGTCTGTGTGTTCCAAGCATTTTGAACTGTGTGTGTGTTCCTGGCATGTTGAGCTGTCTCTGTATTCCATGCATGTTGAGCTGTTTGTGTGTTACAGTCATGTTGAGCTGTGTCTGTATGTTCCAGGCATGTTGAGCTATCTGTGTGTTCCAAGCATTTTGAGCTGTCGGTGTGTTCCAGGCATGTTGAGCTGTCTGAGTGTTCCCAGCATGTTGAGCTGTCTATGTTCCAAACATGTTGAACTGTCTGTGTTGCAGGCATGTTGAGCTGTATGTGTGTTACAGGCATGTTGAGTTGTCTGTGTGTCCCAGGCGTGTTGAGCTGTCTGTGTGTTCCAGGCATTTTGAGCTGTCTGCATTGCAGGCATGTTGAGCTGTTTGTGTGTTCCAGTCATGTTGAGCTGTGTCTGTATGTTCCAGGCATGTTGAGCTGTCTGTGTCCTAGGCATGTTGAGCTATCTGTGTGATCCAAGCATGTTGAGCTGTCTATGTTCCAGACATGTTGAGCTGTCTGTGTTGCAGGCATGTTGAGCTGTCTGTATGTTACAGGCATAATGAGTTGTCTGTGTGTTCCAGGCATGTTGAGCTGTGTGTGTAT
Organism: Escarpia spicata; assembly: GCA_963995525.1. Taxonomy (NCBI): domain Eukaryota; kingdom Metazoa; phylum Annelida; class Polychaeta; order Sabellida; family Siboglinidae; genus Escarpia; species Escarpia spicata. The sequence continues at coordinate 48,137,884 of OZ023218.1, forward strand.
GTTCCAGGCATGTTGAGCTGTCTGTGTTGCAGGCATGTTGAGCTATATATGTGTTGCAGGCATGTTGAGCTGTCTGTGTGTTGCAGGCATGTTGAGCTGTATGTCAGCCCGCTGTGTTGACGTGCTCCTGGGCTGTTTGTGGGACTCGTACTGTGTGACGCGGGACTTCGATACTCGGCCTGGCCTCAAGTTCCTGCTACAGAAGGTGGCCCATGCGAACACTGCGGCCAACCTGTACAAACTGACCGCAATCAGTCTGACCGTCTACATGCATGCCCTGCTCGAGATCTGTGCACACCAGGATGGCCTTTGTATCGACAACATCAAAGACATGCTTGCTAGTGACCCCCCTTCCGTATACTCGTGCGCACAAATTGACGCACACGTGCACACATTTGTGCACATGCTAAAGGTGAGACTATACACACTTACAGGTAAAAAACGTATCTGCAGGAAGCATTCAGCCATGCTGCAATTACTGCACAATATTATTTATTTCCATACACCTGCCAATGTCTACAGACAGGTACCCATTTCTACAGCTAAGTGAACTGAGGCAATGTGGACTGGTCAAGATTGCCCATATTTTTTAATTGTCGTAATATGGAGAAAGTGATGTCCTACTGACTACGCTACCATGCCTTGTGTGTTTAGATAAGCAGTTAGAAAAATGTATATTGTTTTGGTTAGACGCAACCCGATTCTTGGAGATGATGGTCCCCGTATATAGGACTGTTTGGAAAATAAAGATACACAATCTCTTTGATGTTATAGGGAGGTTTTGATGAGGTCTGCAAGGCCTACGTGGATCTGTACCTGGAGCATGAGGGGCCAAGTCTCGCTGACATCCTGTCCACTCAGGTGCTTGTCTTCCTGCAAGTGACACACGATGACGTCCCCACGTTGAAGCGAGACCGCAGTCTCAGACAGATGGTGGCTGACACCTTCAGCAAGAAGTCACAGCACGCTTGTAGCAGCGACCTCGTACAGACAGTCACAGTGCAGGGTAAGATGTTTATATATAATTTATCAATTTGACAATTTATCTAAAATGGTGGGAAAGTAGACCTAATGGAAAAAGAGCTATATTTCACCTGAATGTTGACATCTGTGTGAATTTCCAACGTTCTTTGTGTAGCATTTGTGTCAAGTTTGTGACAAATTTGTGATAAATTTATGACAATGTGTTCTTCAGAGGACACTAATGACAACACTGATGAGAACACGGCCATGATAGAACCTCACAGCGACTCACCAGGGGACACCACTGATCCTATGACGCAAACGAAACATCAAGCTGGCGACAGAGTTTACTCCGTTGCTTCAACCCGTACTATCCAAAGTCTGATGACTGAATACAAGAAACGAAAGAAGACGAAATCGATGCCAAAGTTTGTACGGGCCACAAGGTCATCCCGTGGCATGGAGCACACAGGAGCCATGAGCTCGGACTCTGTTTCTCCTCAGATAGAGCAGGAGCATAGGAACTCTGTCATGAAGGTGGGTCTCAGTGATATTGTGTGCTTGAATATATGTAGTTGAACCTTATTTTATGGTCGCTTTGGTAGTACATCTCGCAATTATGGTCACTCCAGACCATCCCAAATTACTTCCATAACAGTAAAGTTCAGTTGAACATCACTTTACGGTCACCTCAGTAATACAGCCACCTTGCAATTAAGGTCACTCCAGGATAATCCCAAGTTACTTTTAGAAAAAGTAAAGTATAGGAGATTAGTTCTGCTAATATGGTCACTTTGCTATTCAGGTCACTTTGGCATAATGCTGTGATGTCCAGCTCGTAGCCTGTCATGTAATCTAATGCTGTGTGTTGTCGACAGTGATGTCCAGCTTGGAGCCTGGGTGGAGATGTCATGTATTCTAATGCTGTGTGTTGTCGACAGTGATACCCAGCTCATAGCCTGGGAGGAGATGTCATGTATTCTAATGCTGTGTGTTGTAGGACAGTGAGGCTCAGCTCAGAGCATGGGTGGAGATGTCATGTATTCTTATGCTGTGTGTTGTAGGACAGTGAGGCTCAGCTCGGAGCGTGGGTGGAGATGTCATGTATTCTTATGCTGTGTGTTGTAGGACAGTGAGGCTCAGCTCAGAGCATGGGTGGAGATGTCATGTATTCTTATGCTGTGTGTTGTAGGACAGTGAGGCTCAGCTCAGAGCATGGGTGGAGATGTCATGTATTCTTTATACTGTGTGTTGTAGGACAGTGAGGCTCAGCTCGGAGCATGGGTGGAGATGTCATGTATTCTTATACTGTGTGTTGTAGGACAGTGAGGCTCAGCTCAGAGCATGGGTGGAGATGTCATGTATTCTTATACTGTGTGTTGTAGGACAGTGAGGCTCAGCTCGGAGCATGGGTGGAGATGTCATGTATTCTTATACTGTGTGTTGTAGGACAGTGAGGCTCAGCTCGGAGCGTGGGTGGAGATGTCATGTATTCTTATACTGTGTGTTGTAGGACAGTGAGGCTCAGCTCGGAGCATGGGTGGAGATGTCATGTATTCTTATACTGTGTGTTGTAGGACAGTGATGCCCAGCTCGGAGCGTGGGTGGAGATGTCATGTATTCTTATACTGTGTGTTGTAGGACAGTGAGGCTCAGCTCAGAGCATGGGTGGAGATGTCATGTATTCTTATGCTGTGTGTTGTAGGACAGTGAGGCTCAGCTCAGAGCATGGGTGGAGATGTCATGTATTCTTTATACTGTGTGTTGTAGGACAGTGAGGCTCAGCTCGGAGCGTGGGTGGAGATGTCATGTATTCTTATGCTGTGTGTTGTAGGACAGTGAGGCTCAGCTCGGAGCGTGGGTGGAGATGTCATGTATTCTTTATACTGTGTGTTGTAGGACAGTGAGGCTCAGCTCGGAGCGTGGGTGGAGATGTCATGTATTCTTATGCTGTGTGTTGTTGGACAGTGAGGCTCAGCTCAGAGCATGGGTGGAGATGTCATGTATTCTTATGCTGTGTGTTGTAGGACAGTGAGGCTCAGCTCAGAGCATGGGTGGAGATGTCATGTATTCTTTATACTGTGTGTTGTAGGACAGTGAGGCCCAGCTGGGAGCGTGGGTGGAGATGTCATGTATTCTTTATACTGTGTGTTGTAGGACAGTGAGGCTCAGCTCGGAGCGTGGGTGGAGATGTCATGTATTCTTATGCTGTGTGTTGTAGGACAGTGAGGCTCAGCTGGGAGCGTGGGTGGAGATGTCATGTATTCTTATACTGTGTGTTGTAGGACAGTGAGGCCCAGCTGGGAGCGTGGGTGGAGATGTCATGTATTCTTTATACTGTGTGTTGTAGGACAGTGAGGCTCAGCTCGGAGCGTGGGTGGAGATGTCATGTATTCTTATGCTGTGTGTTGTTGGACAATGAGCCTCAGCTCGGAGCGTGGGTGGAGATGTCATGTATTCTTATGCTGTGTGTTGTTGGACAGTGAGGCTCAGCTCAGAGCATGGGTGGAGATGTCATGTATTCTTATGCTGTGTGTTGTTGGACAGTGAGGCTCAGCTCAGAGCGTGGGTGGAGATGTCATGTATTCTTATGCTGTGTGTTGTTGGACAGTGAGGCTCAGCTCAGAGCGTGGGTGGAGATGTCATGTATTCTTATGCTGTGTGTTGTAGGACAGTGATGCCCAGCTCGGAGCGTGGGTGAAGATGTCATGTATTCTTATACTGTGTGTTGTAGGACAGTGAGGCTCAGCTCAGAGCATGGGTGGAGATGTCATGTATTCTTATGCTGTGTGTTGTTGGACAGTGAGGCTCAGCTCGGAGCGTGGGTGAAGATGTCATGTATTCTTATACTGTGTGTTGTAGGACAGTGAGGCTCAGCTCAGCTCAGAGCATGGGTGGAGATGTCATGTATTCTTATGCTGTGTGTTGTAGGACAGTGATGCCCAGCTCGGAGCGTGGGTGAAGGTGTCATGTATTCTTATACTGTGTGTTGTAGGACAGTGAGGCTCAGCTCGGAGCATGGGTGGAGATGTCATGTATTCTTATGCTGTGTGTTGTAGGACAGTGAGGCTCAGCTCAGAGCGTGGGTGGAGATGTCATGTATTCTTATACTGTGTGTTGTAGGACAGTGAGGCTCAGCTCAGAGCATGGGTGGAGATGTCATGTATTCTTATGCTGTGTGTTGTTGGACAGTGAGGCTCAGCTCGGAGCGTGGGTGAAGATGTCATGTATTCTTATACTGTGTGTTGTAGGACAGTGAGGCTCAGCTCAGCTCAGAGCATGGGTGGATATATCATGTATTCTTATGCTGTGTGTTGTAGGACAGTGAGGCTCAGCTCGGAGCATGGGTGGAGATGTCATGTATTCTTATGCTGTGTGTTGTAGGACAGTGAGGCTCAGCTCAGAGCATGGGTGGAGATGTCATGTATTCTTATGCTGTGTGTTGTTGGACAGTGAGGCTTAGCTCAGAGCGTGGGTGGAGATGTCATGTATTCTTATGCTGTGTGTTGTAGGACAGTGAGGCTCAGCTCAGCTCAGAACATGGGTGGAGATGTCATGTATTCTTATGCTGTGTGTTGTAGGACAGTGAGGCTCAGCTCGGAGCATGGGTGGAGATGTCATGTATTCTTATGCTGTGCGTTGTTGGACAATGAGGCTCAGCTCGGAGCGTGGGTGAAGGTGTCATGTATTCTTATACTGTGTGTTGTAGGACAGTGAGGCTCAGCTCAGAGCATGGGTGGAGATGTCATGTATTCTTATGCTGTGTGTTGTTGGACAGTGAGGCTCAGCTCAGAGCATGGGTGGAGATGTCATGTATTCTTATGCTGTGTGTTGTTGGACAGTGAGGCTCAGCTCAGAGCGTGGGTGGAGATGTCATGTATTCTTATGCTGTGTGTTGTAGGACAGTGATGCCCAGCTCGGAGCGTGGGTGAAGATGTCATGTATTCTTATACTGTGTGTTGTAGGACAGTGAGGCTCAGCTCAGAGCATGGGTGGAGATGTCATGTATTCTTATGCTGTGTGTTGTTGGACAGTGAGGCTCAGCTCGGAGCGTGGGTGAAGATGTCATGTATTCTTATGCAGTGTGTTGTAGGACAGTGATGCCCAGCTCGGAGCGTGGGTGAAGGTGTCATGTATTCTTATACTGTGTGTTGTAGGACAGTGAGGCTCAGCTCAGAGCGTGGGTGGAGATGTCATGTATTCTTATACTGTGTGTTGTAGGACAGTGAGGCTCAGCTCAGAGCATGGGTGGAGATGTCATGTATTCTTATGCTGTGTGTTGTTGGACAGTGAGGCTTAGCTCGGAGCGTGGGTGAAGATGTCATGTATTCTTATACTGTGTTTTGTAGGACAGTGAGGCTCAGCTCAGCTCAGAGCATGGGTGGAGATATCATGTATTCTTATGCTGTGTGTTGTAGGACAGTGAGGCTCAGCTCGGAGCATGGGTGGAGATGTCATGTATTCTTATGCTGTGTGTTGTAGGACAGTGAGGCTCAGCTCAGAGCATGGGTGGAGATGTCATGTATTCTTATGTTGTGTGTTGTAGGTCAGTGAGGCTCAGCTCAGAGCATGGGTAGAGATGTCATGTATTCTTATGCTGTGTGTTGTAGGACAGTGAGGCTCAGCTCAGAGCATGGGTGGAGATGTCATGTATTCTTATGCTGTGTGTTGTAGGACAGTGAGGCTCAGCTCAGAGCATGGGTAGAGATGTCATGTATTCTTATGCTGTGTGTTGTAGGACAGTGAGGCTCAGCTCAGAGCATGGGTAGAGATGTCATGTATTCTTATGCTGTGTGTTGTAGGACAGTGAGGCTCAGCTCAGAGCATGGGTGGAGATGTCATGTATTCTTTATACTGTGTGTTGTAGGACAGTGAGGCCCAGCTCGGAGCGTGGGTGGAGATGTTGTGTAGTTTGCTCCAGTTGCTGGAACAGTTGGCTGACCACCAGTTCGTGGCTCTGCTTCCCACCTCCTTCGACTGTGTCAACCAACTTGTCTGTCACTCGCGCGACCCACGACTGCGCGAAGCCCTCGCCAAATGGACGCACCACGTCGCACACATCTATGGATTTGCACCACACAGTGCACCGCATGGAGCACCACTTCCCACAGTCTGAGTCACAACTGAGGTGATGTTGATTGGTTGGGTGGTGCCCTGTTACTCTGCAGTTATGTGGTGCCGTGTTACTGAGGGTGGTGCCATGCACTACTGAAGTGCTGTCTGGTGCAGTGTTACTAAGATGTCTAATAGTGCCAATTTACTCATTGTTTGGTGCCGTCTCACTGAGATGTTGTCTGTGTTACTGGTTACTGGTGCCATTTTACTGAGGTGTCATTTGGTGCAGTGTCACTAAGGTGTTGTGTGTGGTGCAATGTTACTGAAGTTCAAGGTGTATCGTCAACTGCCTTTACTTTTTATTAACGTCGCATCAGAATCGAGATTAGTGTAATTAACATACGTAACATCACTTTCCATGTAATGTATGTTTGCACATAGACACACATGATTTGCACGCACGCACATAGCAACATAGCAACATAGCTATGTTTACTAAGACTCTCTTTTCTAAATGTATCATCTTATGTTTACATTGTAGTTTCTAGTCAATTTGTTGTTGTAATGTTCTATTTACAAGATACCTTACATTCCATTTAGACCAAGGTCTGTGTAATATTTGTGTGACTACAATGTTTGTGTCATATCAGCCACAAGTTCCATGTAGTATTAGCTACAGGATCTGTATAATATGAGCTACAAGGTCCAAGTAGTATTAGCTACATGATCTGTATAGTATCAGTCACAAGGTCCATTTAGTATTAGCTACACAATTCATATAGTATCAGCTACAAGGTCCATAGCTACAGGATCTGTATAGTATCAGCTACAAAGTTTGTGTACAGTGGTGTTAATGCAACAAAGTAAAACTACTTTGTAACACAACTTGAGTAGTTTTTCTAGTAACTGACGTGTAATGAAGTACAATTTCTACACACTATTATTTGTAACAAAGTAGTTTTATCTAAGGTAATGCTACTTTTTACTTTGTTTATTTAATTTTGACATTTTTGTCTGAACTATGTCACCTGGTGGCACTCGCCTGTTAACAACATTTTGTAAAACACATTTAATCACTAGGAGGATCCCATCGCCAGGCCAGTTCGTGATTGTAGTTGCATACAAACATTTCTTCGGGAAGTAAGTGCAACATGAGGTCACCTTAAATTTTTAGTAATTATGGAGGACGCAGAAGTTATTGTTAGAGAAATACTTTTACTTCTACTTTTACTTCAAGTACTTTTGGAAAGTTTTTACTCAAGTACGTTTTTTATAATGTACTTTTACTCAAGTAGTTCTGAGGTAAAGTACTTTTACTACTACAGAAGTACAAAATTAAAGTAACTCAGTCACCTCTGCCCATGTAGTATTCGCTACAAGCGCCGTGTAGTGTTAGCTACAAAGTCTGCAGTAATGGTGTGTCTATTAGTGACTTGACACTTACAGGATATTATCAAGATGTTACGTAATGTCATCTGATCTGTTATGTACACTGAGGTGTGGCTGCGGTGTCCCAGGCTTACAACTGATCTGTTATGTACACTGAGGTGTGGCTGCGGTGTCCCAGGCTTACAACTGATATGTTATGTACACTGAGGTGTGGCTGCGGTGTCCCAGGCTTACAACTGATATGTTATCTACACTGAGGTATGGCTACGGTGTCCCAGGCTTACAACTGATCTGTTATGTACACTGAGGTGTGGCTGCAGTGTCCCAGGCTTACAACTGATCTGTTATGTACACTGGGGTGTGGCTGCGGTGTCCCAGGCTTACAACTGATCTGTTATGTACACTGAGGTATGGCTACGGTGTCCCAGGCTTACAACTGATATGTTATGTACACTGAGGTGTGGCTGCGGTGTCCCAGGCTTACAACTGATATGTTATGTACACTGAGGTGTGGCTGCGGTGTCCCAGGCTTACAACTGATCTGTTATGTACACTGAGGTATGGCTACGGTGTCCCAGGCTTACAACTGATGTTATGTACACTGAGGTGTGGCTGCGGTGTCCCAGGCTTACAACTGATATGTTATGTACACTGAGGTGTGGCTGCGGTGTCCCAGGCTTACAACTGATCTGTTATGTACACTGAGGTGTGGCTGCAGTGTCCCAGGCTTACAACTGATATGTTATGTACACTGAGGTGTGGCTGAGGTGTCCCAGGCTTACAACTGATATGTTATGTACACTGAGGTGTGGCTACGGTGTCCCAGGCTTACAACTGATCTGTTATGTACTCTGAGGTATGGCTGCGGTGTCCCAGGCTTACAACTGATATGTTATGTACACTGAGGTGTGGCTGCGATGTCCCAGGCTTACAACTGATCTGTTATGTACACTGAGGTGTGGCTGCAGTGTCCCAGGCTTACAACTGATCTGTTATGTACACTGAGGTGTGGCTGCGGTGTCCCAGGCTTTCAACTGATATGTTATGTACACTGAGGTGTGGCTGCGGTGTCCCAGGCTTTCAACTGATATGTTATGTACACTGAGGTATGGCTACGGTGTCCCAGGCTTACAACTGATATGTTATGTACACTGAGGTGTGGCTGCGGTGTCCCAGGCTTACAACTGATATGTTATGTACACTGAGGTGTGGCTGCGATGTCCCAGGCTTACAACTGATATGTTATGTACACTGAGGTGTGGCTGCGGTGTCCCAGGCTTACAACTGATATGTTATGTACACTGAGGTGTGGCTGCGGTGTCCCAGGCTTACAACTGATATATAACAAAGTATATTTACTTCATTACTTTACTGAAGTAGGACATTTTACTTTACTAGAGTAACAAAGTACGGTGTTTGGTGTACTTTTACTTGTAATGAAATACAGTTACCTGGTATGTGTATTATGTCAGGATATAATGAAATATCCATTATTTCTGTGTACTAAAATTTCAATATTATGATCAATGCTGGCACAAACAAGGGTATTTTCCGATTGGTTGATTCACTAGCATGAGTATCAGGTGTTGTGTCATTTGCATTGAATGCTGCAAACATTTGTGTCTGCCACTTTATAAATATCTCAGCAAAGTACTTTTACGTTTATTTCAAGTACAATTATTTACTTTAACCTGCACTTCAAGTACAATTTTAAGAGTACACTTCTACTTTAGTAGTTTGTAGGAACAATTGTACTTGTGCCAGCTCTATAGTTGGGCTACACATGGCTGTTAAGTTGCGATACATTGCCAATGTTCTAGTCAGAATATTATCATGAGGACAGAATCTCTATAGCCAGTGTCCATGAGTATAACTATGTTGTGTCATTTGTAAATGATACTTTGCGATGTTGTGCTCTACTTCACATCTGTTGTACATTTTTCAGTTGATGTCTGTTGACTCTTGTGCACAATTGCATGCATGTAATCGTGTGATAATTAACTGCATTTGGTAATTGGCTGTAAAATATATTGCTAATGCCATGAATATAAAGAATAAGTTTTGTGTCAAAATGTAGTTACTTATCTTGTCTATGTTGTGTACATTAAGTACAGCTGTAATTCAGTGTATCCTCTGAAATGATGGTATATGTAGAGTATGAGGTCTCATTGTGTAGATACACTATAAAACGTGAAGCATCAAGGTGAAGGTTTACTCTATAATATGAACCTACGAAAGTGAGAAAATAAATGTGTACACTGCAATATAAAGCCCCAGTGTTGAGGTGCAAAATACACTAGAATGTGAGGCCCTTGTATGAATGTGTACATTCAAATGTGAGGCCCCAGTGTAAAACTGTGCAATACTATGTTAAATCACCTTTTGAATGTGTACAGTAGAATGTGAGGCCCCAATAGGTGCACTACAACTGATGAACATCGTGGTTTGCACTAGAAAGTAAGTTCCAGATTAATGTTAAACTGCGTACACATATTTTTATTTCAGTGCTGTAATCTCACTATTGGTGGTCTCGTCAAACCTATAATCATACCAATATCAGAAGTGAACACTATATTAACAACTAGATTAACAGCTGGTCATAATTTTGAAGCTGTTGTATCAAATTACAATGCACTCTCACTATACGGGACATGTTTCATTTAGTCAGATTGTCCCTTGTATCCATAAAATGGTGAACCCGTAAAACAGCAGCCAGAACGGAGATTTTATAATTGTTCCTTTTAAGCAGATGTTACTGATATGTATATCAAGAATCTTTCTATTGAGAAGCAACATCAATAGTTGATACTACAGTATAGTAAACAGTTATTCTAAGGTTGGCATATTCTTATGTACGACATATTTTCGAGAAGACCAACTTACACATAAACACATTCCAGTCTTCACAGGATTAACAATAAAGGAATATGAACCAAACCGCCAGTTTTATTCATTTGTATTTTGAAAGTGTTGAATACGTTGTTAAAGTTGCATTCTGAGATTGTCCACTGTAGTTATGATATTTGGCAATAACACCAGTAACTGCAGTTGTATTATAATTACAATTAATTAACATTCAACAATGCTTTTGTTTGGCTAATATATGTTTCTATGAATCTACAGTAGTCTGTTGTTTCCAAGGCTAGTTGAACAGGGCACGATGTCAGTGGTGGGCCTTACTATAAACCTGTAGTAAGAAGTAAATTTTTAAATGTTTAATACGCCTGGTACTACTAAAAAGTACATTTATATAAAACCGCCAATACTCGGTAGAAGTCATTTCAGTATAAAAACATTTTAATAAACATTTGCATTTAGTTTGGATTGTGCAACCATCGCTCGTAATACAGACTAGCAGCATGGCCCTGCTCCCAGTAGAATGGCTCCACCCCCACAGCACGGCCCCCACACACCACAGTATGGCCCCACCCCCACAGCACGGCCCCCACACCCCACAGTATGGCCCCACCCCCACAGCATGGCCCTGCTCCAAGCAGAATGGCCCCCACCCGTACAGCATGGCCCCACTCCCCACAGCATGGCCCTCACACCCCACAGCATGGCCCCCACCCCTCAGCATGGCCCCACCTCCACATCATGGCCCTGCTTCCAGAATGGTCCCACAGCACGGCCCTACCCCCACAGCATGGCCCTCAGCACGGCCCCACCTCCACATCATGGTCCTGCTTCCAGCAGAATGGTCCCACCCTCACAGCATGGCCCCACCCCCCACAGCATCGCCCCCCACCCCTCAGCACAGCCCCACCTCCACATCATGGCCCCGCTCCCAGCAGAATAGCCCCACCCTCACCCCCCTCAGCACGGCCCCACCTCCACATCATGGCCCGCTCCCAGCAGAATGGTCCCACCTCCTTGGCATGGGCCCCACCGCATACCCCCATCTCTCAGTCTTCCTGAATCTAACACAAGTTCACTGAGTCGGCTTATATGTATCAAAGTATATTTACTTCATTACTTTACTTAAGTAGAACATTTTACTTTACTTTACTAACAAAGTACAATGTTATATGTACTTTTGGTACCATACCTGGTATGTGTATTATGTCAAGATGTAATGATGTACATGTATCCGTTATTTCTGTGTACAAAAAGTCAATTATTGTACGATCTGTGCTTGCACAAACAGGTGTATTTTCCAACTGGCTGATTCACTAGCATGAATGTACTTGACCAGCAGATGTCGTGTCATTTGCAATGCATGCTTCACATTCAGATTGTTACCATTTGCATGCAGTGTTTAACCACAGCAGCATCAAGACAGGAATTACATATATGCCATGGTGGAGCTAACTCTAGATATTGATTCAGGCAACTCTGGATTCACAGAATCAGCTGTAGAATGACTCAATATGAGTGAAGGTGACTAAGGATTCACTGTGTCTGCCCAGGTGTTGCAGCAAATCTGTTACATCTGTCAGGCATGATTAATTCTCTTCTCTCCTCAATTAGCAGCTGTCTATCTACACAAACGTATAAAAGTTCAATAATTTTGTCAATACGGAAATAAGGATTTTAACTCCAACATATTAAACAAATTAACTTGCCAATTACAGGTATGTAGAATTAAATTACTTAAGATGGCATTAACAAACATAGGGACTTGCATTGATGGAATCAGTTAACATTTAAATTGGCCACATTCATCCTCTAAACTATCAACTTGGGTGACATCGAGTCCATACATTGCATTGATTCGGCTTTCATTCTACAGTCTGACCACAGCCTAAAGCAGTTGGTTGTACTTGATGTATCTATGGTGTACACTTGAAGTGACTTGATGTATCTATGGTGTACCCTTCAACTGAGTGACTTAATGTATCTATGGTGTACCCTTGAAGGGAGTGACTTGATGTATCTACAGTGTACCCTTGAAGTGAGTTGGTGTATACATGGTGTACCATTTGAGTGACTTGATGTATCTATGGTGTTCCATTTGACCGACTGGCTTGATTTATATATAGTGTACCCTTGAAGTGAGTGACTTGGTGTATCTATGGTGTATCCTTTGAGTGAATTGGTACATATACGGTGTACATTTCAAACGAGTGACTTGGTGTATCTATTGTGTACCTTTTGAGTGACTTGGTGTATCTATTGTGTACCTTTTGAGTGACTTGGTGTATCTATGATGTAACCTTCAACTAAGTAGTGTGTGTATATGTCTGTGTTTCCTGCCACTGAATGACCGTGAAATATAGCACATAAATACGTACAATGTAAAATCTATATTTTCAAAACAGCAGTATACAAGACAATTTGTAAACAGTATTTCACACATAAAATATAATAATAAGTTACCAACACTCAGACAGTCTATGTCAAGTTGGGGAACATTTAAAGTAGACATGCCACATTCTATCATGTCATGACATTTGATGCGACACAAAATGGACTTAAACAATCCTCTATCTGAAACCAGTCACTTGTGAGAGCAGAACAACACTTGATCTGCAATCTGCTTGTCGATGACCAACGGTCAATCGGCTACTTCCAACAACTACACAGCTGTGTGTGTTTTGGCCACTTGATTACCCAACAAACGATAACAATTTGAAATATGTCCTCTGCCAGTCATGTAACTGACACATGCATGCCTAAACTACCCACATCATACGCGATGAAGCAGTAGAAAAATAGACGTTCCAAAGTTCCGACATTTGCTGCCTACAATTCTTCTAAAAAACGTTTTCATTCCACGCTGTGCCACACACACTTTTTAAGTGTGTGTACACATGTATATATGCATGCATGTATGTACATATATATAATATATGCACTTACATGTATATATACTTACATGAATGTTTAACCGCAAAATGCTTTATATTTCCATTTTGAAATAAATCATGCTCTCTCTTTTATGTTGCTAAGTGATGGATAGACTAATGAAATGGCATATAATGCATCTTGCTGCAAAACACTTCTACATCCACCACTATCTACTAGATGGGAGCACAAAACATGTCTTAACTCTATTTGCATTGTATGTGACTTTGGTGTACAACATGCTTTTGTGGATAAATTCTTCATATATATATATAAATATATATATACAAATATATTCACATTATATAAACATGTTATATATAATATATAAATAAATATTTGTATATATTATATATAAACACGTAACCATTATGGCATGTATTTAGCTGTATCAGCCTTTCGTAAATATGACACAAGTAGGGGAAGCAGATTTGGCCTTGTGTGCAGACAAGACAACAGCAAGGCTATGGCACAATCAACAGCTATGCAACATCTTAGTCATCCTGTGTCACCTGCTTCTGGGAATGTGTGACAGTGAATGAGCCATAGGAAATGCCCGCATTCCTGTGGCTGGCCACGTGCCTCGGCCAGAGCAGCGCCATGAAATACTTGCAAACACACGCGTCACTTTCTGTGAAAGATAGACGACTCATGCAGGGATGTTAGAGCAACACAGAGGGACGACCCTGGGTACTAGCACATGACATGTCATCTGATATCACAAGACACAGTATGTTATCACATGAAGCAACATGCATCTACCGTCACGTTGACACACGACAATGAAGGTACACCATCACATGACATCATTACGGCGTACACCGGTAGAACCAAGGGGTATAAACCTCTCCGTCAGCTACACATGTGAACTGTCACAATTGGAGACTTGGTTCAAATGCATCACAACCCACTTATTATGCAAGACAGACATAGATTCGAGCGCGATCACGTCACGTTTACAACTAGCATGCCACAACATGACAGCCATCCCTCCAATATGGCTGCTGTTCACTCCAAGCGAGGCCAATGTCCATAAACACTTGACAGTCAATATGGCCGCCACACCGAGCCCTGGTCGCTGCCATCGTGCGGCTCCGGTGTGTGAAGGCTAAACAATTGCTGCTCCCTGGGTTTTTCCTCTTTCAGGTCGTGCAGTCCGGATTGTTGTAAATATGTGCTGGCAGGTGGCGCCGGCGAGGCGAGTCTCATCGGATTGAGGAAGTCAAGACTGCGCCCTTCATAGGGCGAGTATTGCCCCGCAGCTTGGGAGGAACACAGGTGGGGGTAGAGGAAGGAACTAGGGAGGGTGGCGCTAGGAGGGGGGTTGAGATACGAGGGGGTGGTGTTGGGTGGTGAGCCGAGCAGATTGTGGGGTGAGATGATGGGGTAGGTGCTGCGGGTGACGGGGAGAGAGAGAGTGGAGAGGGCGCGGCTTTGCTCCAGGATCACCATGTTGGAATGGGAGGTGCACCCTGGGTAGGGTGGGAATGAGGAGGGGGAGGGAGGCAGTCGTGGGTCAGAGGGGAAACGTAGTTCCGACACGCCCTGGTAGCGCGGCAACATAATGTTTGAGTCGACTGTGTGCGGATCACCAGGCAGTAGTCTCGCCTCGCACGCGGCGACGCGGCGCTGCAGGTCACTGCCAGGGGGCCTGCCAGACAGCGGGGTTGGCACGAGACCAATCAGGTCGGTGCGTTGTGACTCTAGCTGCTCCATCTGTGTCACACCCATACCGAGCTTGAGTTCTGTTTTGAGTGGCTGCTGACTTGCGAGTAAGCCTGTTGTCGGCAACACCGGTTTTAACTCGCTCATGCCAGAACGAGGCTCTGTGACGAGTGAACATTCGCTGCGTGGCGGTGTGTGATGGCGGCCAGCTGTAAGGCAAAGAACAGAATGATCAGAGCGGGGAATCAATCGTCTTTCAGACTGGTACAGTGAAACAGATACAGCGGAACCTTGCTTTATTGTCACCTCTGTAATATGGCAACCTCACAGTTAAGGTCACCCTAAGATAATTGTGCCACACAGTAAAGTATAAGAAATTAGTCCCGCTAATGTGGGCACCTTGCTAATCAGGCCACTTCTGCCCTGTCCAGAGGCTGACCTGAATAGTGAGATTCCACCGTATATATCCAAGATTACCACGTCATCTTTAAAACTACACATGCTATTTGAATCAAATATCTGGACACAAGTTAAAATCTTTCAGAATAAATTCAATAATATTTGTGCATTTTGTTGCATGTTCTAAAATTATGCTGGGACAGGTTTTCTTTCTTGTGTAATTTTCCATGGGAAATGTATTTTAGTGTAGGTAGGAATTGCGTATTTACTTCATCATTTGTTGTTCAGAGGACAGCACCTGCAATTTCTTCATATAAATACAACAACATTAAAATGTTCGTCCTGTACAACAGAGTTGTAAAGAATTTTTTTTTCTTCCTTATGCTTGCATTTATAAAGGATTACAAATAAATTGTTTTTCATGCAGATTGATACACAGGTTCAACGACATGATGGTAACACAGAATGATCCCACACATAACACAATGGCTATCTTAATGCAAACAGTCTACAGAACACGTAGTTTTTTAGTATATGACGGCGTTGGAAAGATTTATGCTTTCCCTTGTGTTTAGAATTATAAAAGGTCACAAATAAATGTATTTTCGTACAGACATGCAAGTCTACATGAACGCAGACAGGTTCAATGACTCAGAATAAAATCAAATGGCTATTTTAATGTGAGCACTAAACAGAATATGTAGTTTTATGTAACATCCCCCTCAGAGACAGGCTAGCTGTGCTGAAGCAACCATCAAATGGCTGATTTCATGAGATAGTTTAAATAATAGATATGTTTGTCTGTCACAGCCAATGGTAGCACCCATCTTCCCTTGCAGTGCTCTAGTAATGTGTAGTCATTACTTAGAAAAACATCCAGGGCTTAGTTGCCTTCTGTCATCCAAAGAATTCAGTGCAGGTAACATTTTTATACTTTTTTATTACCTACTATGTTATTATTATACACTTATTATTATACATATTAATTAACTACAAGATAATATTAATAAAATGTAGTACACATTTTAAATTAGTGATAGAAAACAGCAAAGGTGTCGTTGAAATGGTGACAGCCGTAGATAGAATAGCTGAAGAAAGACACAGATTTCACAGAATGATTTTGACATGGATGTCCCAAACAAGAAATTTATGAAGATTTATGTAACTTTTAGATGAAAGTACTCAATTGGTAATTTGTAAAATGTTCAGTACTGCTTGGTTACTACAAGTATGGGAATATGGTTACTTAAGCCAATATCATATACAATTACATTTAATTGGTGGTACTTACCAGACTTACATGCTGTTATACAGTGTATATTGCACAGGAACTATTTATTGTGTATGCAAAAAACCGTTATGCTAATAAATATAAAATAATAATTAAACAGAATAATTAATGTAACTGCATTGATGGAAGAATTATATTAATAATTTATATCCTTCTCATGAAATAGGCATATATAATATATATTGCTAATATCACAAAAAAGCTAACACCATTTAACACTGTCTAACCCTTATCCTAAGCTTGATTTCACTAAACCTTCGCTACTTACATAACCCATGTATTTAACACAAGTATTACTAATACAAAATGCACTGTAAACAAAGTGGTGTTATTAGAGCTGCCAAGAGTCACTGGGTGCATAGGACTAATATTGGGTCAGTGGGTCAGTGTCAATAGAGCCTGGAGAGGTAATTTAGTGCAGGTGACAAATATCAGTTCTCATGTCAATGAGCTGATCTAAGCATGAGTGCCTGGGGCTATAATAGTCACTAGGATTGGTATAGGTTGTTCTGGGGGTGGGAGCTACTTGCAGAGTGGAAGTAACCGAATATGGGGTCTTAAACTACTCATGTGTAAACCGATAAATTTGTTGCAATTCTGTCAGGAAAATGAGTTGTTAATCATTCACAAGTAGAATATGTTTAGTGTATGTGCACTCCACAAGGTGTCATCTATTTTGTAGCAGTTTTCCTTTCCACAGCAATTGTTGTTTTTTGCAAAATGTATAATTTCTTAATTATATATTTTGTTTATTTGTATAGTTTCCATTTCAAAATGTGTACGTCTACCTGTATAATTTGTACCGCTTTGCAAATAAAAGTAGCCTTATCCTAATAAAAGTGGGCACAACAGGCTTGCCAACTTTTAGTATATTAGTGGAAGGCGACAATTATGTGTCTCTGGTTAAAAAAACCATAGTCACTAAGCTAGGGGAAGTAAAAGATGCCATAAGTATAAATAGAAGTCGTGTTAGTCACAGATAGGGTTGTTTTCAGTGTTAATGTATGAGTCATTAAACACACGGTACATATCCTGTATCGACTACAACCGACATTGAGGCAGAGAATAAAATCTTACTTCATCATTTACACAGAAGTTCTACGTCGACCATACAGTGTATAAACTTATTGAAAACACATAAATTGACACAAAGCCAGAAGGTGAGCTATGACCTAGGGCAACTGTTTTTATTAACCTCAACTTCAACTGCCAAGTACACCTGTCCTCTCAGTGCCACCTGGTGCCAACAAGAGGCATCAGATACCTGTCTCTGGTAAGACAGATTCATATCTAACGTCTGTATTCAGTGCATACAAATGCCCACTAGCCATATACGAGCATTGCGATCGCTATGTTGTGGCGTATGTCATAAATTGTAGGCTGTTGTTTTGTCTGAGGTTTCTTTGGTATTTATGGGGTTTGTGGTGGTGGTATTTGTGGATTCTGTGAGTATTTGTGGAGTTGTATGTATGTCTGTGGTGTGTGGGGAGTCTTAAACTCCTGTGGTTTTTGTGGTGTCTGAAGGATCTTATATTCCTGTGGTGCTGATATTTGTGATGCAAGTGGTGCCTGATGACTATTTTCTGTGGTGTTTGTGGTGCCAGTATTACACATTGTTTCCTCAAGTTATACTTGAGTCAGCAACTTTCGCTTTCAACACACACACACACGCACACGCACACGCACACGCACACGCACACGCACACACACACACCCACACACACATCCACACACATCCAAACTAACCATTTAAGTACAAAGGAAAAGAAAGCGTCACTAACCTTCCTGGTAGAGTGAGGGTTCTTGCGGGGGGTGTAGGGCAGGGAGACGGTGATGGCTTCCTCCACTCGGCTCCAGCCCAAGAGAGTAGCTCCCTGTTTGGTAGCCAGTCTCCCACTGTCCCTGGGTCCCCATCATTGGTCCTGGTCCCCCGAAGAAATCTAAAAAATAATAAAACAATGTTAAGAGCTCCAGTTTCAGTCTTCAAATTACATGGTATTGGAAACAGATTTTAAAAATAAATTAGTTTGTTTTATGCCAATATGTAAAAAAATAAACAAAGTTTGCCTCCCACCGTGGTATTAATAATGAGGGAAGAAGACATAATAACTGTCATCAGATTGATCATTTATTCTGTTTATGATTGGGTACGCACGCTCAGTGTATAAATACAGATAACTTCAAAATGCCGAGGTTTATCTGACATCTGTTTGATGCCTCACATCAAACACAACCAGGCCACTGTTAAGACCCACATATACACGTATTAATTAAGTTGATACTTTTTGTTGCAACTACATAAGTCGGTGGAGCGTGTGTTATCTCCATGAATCAGTCCGTGTTATATTGGTTTGTCATTTCGAGCGATCATTGCAACAAGACTGGAGACTTGCACCAGGCGACAACAGCGACTCAATCAAGATTCAATCACTCTACTCCTGTTGTATTAGCGCCGCCATTCAATGCCTGATAATTACAGTCTTCTCGCACACAAAGCCAGGTAACCACCTCAACCCAACCCAGGTGTTTATACATTCAAGTCTCAAGTACACCTGCTGCATTCTTAGGTTAATGCACAATGTTTTTTATCTGTCTGCACACATACCATGGTTGTATTCTAAGTGTGTGCTAACAATATTTCAAGTGTATATATATATATAAATATATATATCTTTATATAACTTTTGTGAAACTGTTGTTTTACTAATGAACATTTCCCGAACACAAAAAATTCCACATAAAACTACCCATTACTCCATAAAATATCATAACTATAACTGTTTATGGCTCACCCATTATTGAGTGGGTGTGTATCGCGACTGGTGCAAACAGGATGACTTTAGCCTGTACGCAGATGTTAAATTTTTGGAACAACAGTATATATTTATTAGTTCAAATATTCACGAATAACGCTACTTATGCCACATTATCAATTACATCTACTGGAAAACAGATCCTGAACACAAACAGTGCAAAGGACTGACCTACACGTACTACTGTGCATGGATTATGTAAAATCATGACCGAGATTCAGCTGCTGTTTGCGTGTTAACCGATCCGCTAAAAGTCAAGGCGAGAACGGTGTTAGTAAAAAATATTACGCATAATCAAAACGCGAAATACACACTACAGTTTGGCCATCGGAGGGACAATGGTGGTTGCGTGCTTGGCCGGAGAGAACAGGTTGCAGAGTCAGTGCGCGAGACCATCCCCTGCATTATCACGGCTCAACGGCGACACTACAACCTTCTCAGTTTACCTGGATCTCTTGTAGCACAACACCAACCTGTGTTGCCCTGTCGCCCCATATGGGCAGTCACAGCACCGGCGTTCTGTGACGAGTCACTTGCACTCACACATGACACCACCCCCGACATAATGACACCACCCTCGACACAATGACACGTCATGTTTATATGTACTAACTTCTACATGACTGACTGTCATGGCCAGTGACATGTAACAATTATTTAAACTCCCACACTTGCGATTGTCATGGCCATGGACATGTCATGTTTATGTACTAACACCCACATTTGTGACATGTTAATGACACAGGCAATGACATGTCACATTTCTGTACTAACACTCACATCTGTGACATGTGATTTATACAACCAATGACATGTCAGATAGATTAACCATAAAAGCCACTGGCAGTCACATCTCTTATAATAAAGTGTAAAAAAACAGTCTTTCACATAAGTGACAAGAAACTTTTTTGCAATTTTTGAGGTTGTGATTTATCAGGTATATAATAAAACGATTCCATATTAATATGACTTCTTGAAACACTATACGCATCTGGAAACAAGCTGACAATTTGACATATTTAAAAAATGACCTAAAATTAAACACTACCAAAATCTTATGGGAACATTTAAAACCGAATATCTCCCTGCAAACATCCCAAAAATGTAAATGTTTCAAGCGAGCGCCAGAGGTGAGCGTCCTAGCTGTAGAAGGTTGTGATATATTAGTCTGACTGCTTGCTGATTCGTATTATTGCTCTCATGTAGTGATGGCTGTGAGATAGTCTTCAATACAAGTGCCATCGACAGGAAGTCAGATGGTCAGTAATCTGGTGAATGGAGGGACCACCCTGACAGACTGGCACCGGCACCGCCTGTCAATGCTGCACCGCTGTCAATGCTGCACCACCCGTCAATGCGGCCCACTCTCTAGTTGACTCAATTTGCAATTGTGTTTGTGGCGTGTGCCTAGTTCTGACTAGCAGTGAGTGAGTGTGTAATTCTGTTGCACATAATAATAAATTACATTTTCATGTAGTGCATTTCCTTAGTAGTTCAGTAGTTTATATAAAAAGCATCAAATAAATTATGAATCTATGCACATCTATTTTATTAAAAAAACTTTATACACATAAAGATAAACCATTCAAACTGTGCTAAAAACTAATAACATTAATTAAAATGTAAACTTCTTACATTTATGTCATTAACAACAAGAAATAATACCTAACTTTGTGTAAATGCAATTATTAATTGCCTAGAAAATTAGAATAAAATTAAAATGAACTTCAGCAAGTATATAGAAGATATTATGTAATTCTAAAGGTAAAGTTCAGCCATGTTTCAAGGAGAGTAAATGGATTGTTCAATAATATTATTATGTTCCTGTTTCATCTTTGCATTGATCAACAAAAGTGCCACCACTGATGCCAACGCAGAATGGAGGAAACTATGAGCTTATGCATTCCTGCTTCCAAGTTGACGTCTACTAAGAAAAAGTATTGACTGAACTGAATTCTATACACAGAACACATATGACACACACAAAAAACTTCCTAGCCAGGCAGTCTCAAAACGCCTTAATCATTGTGCTGTTGTGAGGGTAGCTAACCTTAGACGGAATGCAACGCTGATTCACACAGAGCAAGTGCCTTTGTAAGGCCTATCCCTTCTCATATTGAGAGCAACTACATTTATTGTTGTACGGAATTGAGCAGCTTAATTCTTTTGGACAGCATTCTTTCCATCAAAATGCAAACTGTGCTATGCTACTCTGCTACTATGTGTCTACAGGCGTAACCGTAGCAATTAATAATAAAATATATTTGTTATCTTCATTTTAAATCTGATGTTGTCCATGGGGTGACCACGGGATTATATACCAACTTATTCTTCCCATTAATGATGTAGATGAAGATGCTACTAGACCAAAAGAACTAACAGCTTTTGCATTTTACCAAACAACTGGGAATTACCCGATTAATTTTTGATGCTACTTTAAAATAGATAATAAATTTAATCTAAAAACTGTGGGGGCTGTTTGACAGACACCTGTCTACTCCCATCTGTGACTGTCAAACATAGTTTTTAAAGGAACCATCAATTTTAGATGAGTAGTGTTGAGTTGACATGCACTGCAGACCACAGACACTGATAATCAACCGGAGGATCACTGTAGCCATCTGGCACTTCATTTATCCTCATCAATACTGAAACCAGATCATCTCAACTATGTCATTAGTCTCGACATAGTCTGACCTAGAACTGCATATTCCGATTCAGGTACCACCACAGAATCTGGCAACAATGTAATTACAATTATGGGCAAAAAATTCTGCACGAAGATCGGCCTTGTCGAACAGGTAAATTGATTTTGCATTTTAGTTTTATGTGCAGCTCTAAAAAGTAAATGCGCTTGTTACAAACTTGGCACAAAATGTCACATTACTCTGGCAGGGAGCAATCGATAACATTAGTTTTATGCAAATTGGAAACTTTGATGAAGGTTATTTTTATAACTAGTTTTTGTCAAGCAGCGGTGTAAACTTGTTATTACACTCGTGTCATGCCAAAAGCCAAACTTGCACCTTGATATGACTACAGTATGATTCAACTGGCAATGAAGTTGTTACCACTGGATTTCCCTGTTTTTTGTTCATATCCAAGGATGACTATTAAGGCAATTCCTGTTAGGCTATGTTTTTTTCCCAGTTAGAACGACCTCGTCAAAATGTCACCACCACACATCACTGTTAGTGCTGTATTCCATGCCAGGCTTGCTCAGAAAATGAATTAATAAAATTATGGCACATCTGCATACATTATGTATATTTAACATTCTCACACAGGGATTATGATGAGGCTTAATTAACAGTATTCATATTTAATAGCCAATACCCCCGCTTTTGATAAGGTTTTTGAAATGTTTTTATTTTGTCAGATAAATCAAGATATATAGATTGAGATCAATTAAGATAAGTTAAAATCAATTAAATAAAAAAAATAAACAATTAGTTACATTAATACTATACTAATGGCACTACCCTGGGAAAATAAGTAAAATAAATTAATAATTTAAAATGAATGAAATACTATATATTATATGAGTAAAAAATACTGTTGTGTTACTAGTCGCTGTCTGTCCAGGCCGGAAGTCATTTTTCATAGGGAATGGCGCAAAATATGTTATTTTGGAAAGTTTGTCCTAAACAGAAAACTAGTGAACAGGAAACACTACACCAGCTGTTACACTAGATCACATGACACAAGATGTACTCACCGTCTCTGAAGATGTTCGTGTCTGTTGTCTTCAGTGTTGGAGGTATGCACACTTCAGGTGCATGCTGGGTAGACCTGCGTAGCTGCTGGAGCTCTCCCAGGGCGGAGAAGCGATGTTCGCGCAGTGGATGGCGAATCGTGTGCATGTCCAGTGGACTCGGTCGCAGTGGAAGTTGGCGATCATCTGCTCGTAACTCTACAGGTTGAGAGCAAAGATCGTCAGGCATTTTGAAGTAACAAAGTGTGGTATGAGGGGAGGCAAGCAGAGGAGGGTGACCAGGTGGGTAGGTGGAAATAAAATCATAGGAAAAAATTTCACAGAAATTAAATCACAGTTCCAGCTAGGACAATAAGTCACAAGAAATTAAGTCACTACATAATTTTATTCAAAGACTGTACACTAAATACAAAGTGTTGCAATTATGAACTGATAACTCAGTAAAACAAAGTTTGATGACTACGATTAATATTCTGAAGAAACTAGATGCCAAAATCGTGCATATTGTCTCTGATAATTGAAAACAACAAAGTTTGATGCAGGATTATAACAAATATTTTTGAAGAAACTCTTAGTCTTGTACATTTTCATTAACATTTAAGCATAAGTGAGATTTATCAATTACTTTTTAATCAACTTTTGCACTGAGTATTTTGTTCTACTTAAGTCAATTTTGATTATTAAAACAAATATTCACCAAAGTTAGCCCAATTGTATTTAATATGTCCACGTACATTTGAAATACAAAGAAAATTACTGTCTTTACTGGAGTCAGGTCATTCATGTTAATACTTTCTCTTTTACCACCGGCTTATTGACTGAGAGAAACCCTGAAAATGTAATCCAACTCTCTCTGAAATATCGAACATTTTGAAGTGTTTACACAGCACGACTACTACTGCCGTATGGTGTATTTTCTTAATATATTTTATGCTGCATTTTTAAACAGCAGGGAAAGACCTTATACAAGTATTTGTATTTTTACATATGTGTTAGTGACCTTCCAACTTCACTGGGATTTCATTGAAACAAATAATGATGGATTATGTTCTTGTAAATACTACCTTCTATTGACATCCTTCTATTGTATTGCAGCTTTATATAAATCAAATTACAAGCCAGTTTTCTTCTTACTGAGGCTGTATTAGAACCCTGATCCACCAATTCATGGAAAACAATAATCATGGACTATACCCCCCTGTCATGGACTATACCCCCCTGTCAACATGCAACATTTATACCACAACAATCTTCCATAGCACAGTAGTCCTGCTACATGTATTAATGACCCCCAGTAGTCTTCACATACAAGCTGGATCAGAACCCCCTACCTGTGGACCCTCCACCCCACCCCCAGCCATCCCCCTCACCCCACTCACTGGCCACATGTCAAATACTAGGGTTCTTTGTGACTTATACAAATAAACAGTTATAGCTGCTCAGAGAACACTCACTTCCTGCTAAGCAGTGTTTTATCACCCAGAGATTAGTGGGTATACAGTGTGACTCAGGCCATGCACTGGTGAACCCACATCAGTGCTAATCACCAACATATAGGGGGTGGACACTGACAGTTGGTGGTAACACACTCTGGCTGGATAGTAATGAGAACTCACACAGTTCTTAGAACAATCTGAATATCATATATCCAGATTTTCTGTGTGTTACTTTATTGCTAATTTTGCTGTTTTTTATTTTCAAACATTTTACTTTATTAAATAATTTGCTGCATATGCTTAGGTTTTATATTTAAATCTGTATTTAATGATTTTCCGTTTTTGCGATTTTTCTAAATTGTTGTTCTTTCAGTAATTTTCAAATGTTTACTTCATTATTTATCAATACTTTGCTGCATGCTTTCATTTTAAATTTAAAACCAAGTAACAATATCTCATGATTTTTCAAACTTTTTATTTTAATAAAATAATTACCGCAAAAAGATCATGAACTTACACATATTAGCCAACATAGTTCTGATGTCTTTGCGTATCAATAATATTGATTCAATCTATGATCAAATAAATGTATATATCATGATTACTTATTTTGACAGTTGACACATTTCTCAGCACACTGAATTGCTACGTACAGTGTGCCAGCACTACCACACTGATAGAGCCAGCAAGATCTGACCTTATTAAACAACTACCATGTAATTAACTGCTCTCGTAAACCGGTTAAACACATATTATATTAACAGCCATTCCAGTCGCCCACAAAGCTCAAGGGAACCATTGCGTCACAAAGCACCAAAATGTCAACAAGTACTCAAAAACTACTCAAGCTGCCATGCCGCCATATATTTTAAGTCATGCTGTTTGCGGCTACCACAAAACATCACGCCACCAAATACAAAAAAATTTATGTCATCAGAAACTCATCAAAAATGTATAACATACTTTTGATCTAACATATATATGTGGTAATGCTGTAATGACTGCATGTTTTGGACACCCTAAAAAAATTATAATGTTGTTGTACTGCATGTTTTCGCACACCTGTCGTTTTTCTGTGTCTGAGTACATACAATGGTAATGACATGTTTTTGACAACTAATAATTTGTTGTACTGAATGTTTTTGGACAGCCGAGAATTAATTATTTTTAGATTGCTGAATACATACATTAAGAGAAAGCACAAGTCGATGTCTCACAGTAGGTGGTGGCAGAGAACAGGGACAAGGGGACATGAGGGGACAGAAAGGGTCAAGACACCAACGCCCACAGTTCCCACTGGGACACCTGCTCCCAACACCTCCCTTACAGTGTGTGAGAAATGGCAAGAGGCATACCAATCAGGAACTGTCACCACACTGTCACCTAACAGGTACTGTGACATGACACTGTCACCATAATGAGACTGTCACCACACCAACATATGTCATCATGATGATGCTGTCACCATGACGACACTGTCATGATGATGACATTGTCACCACACCAACATTATTATCATGACATTGTCATCACTGACCCTGTCATGATGATGACAGTCACCATGACAACACTGCGACCAGAATGACAATGTCACTGTAACCACAGTGACACCATTTGACACCACAAAGAACCCACTGTCACACGTTTATGAAAACTCAGGAACTATTAATATAATGCTTCTGTCACAATGCACAGACAATATTTCTACACTGCTTATGTCACCATGCAAACAACATCACCAAACTGTGTCAGTGTACTGTGACTGTAGTGTACTGTGACTGTAGTGTACTGTGACTGTAGTGTACTGTGACTGTAGTGTACTGACTGTAGTGTACTGTGACTGTAGTGTACTGTGACTGTACTAGCTGTGTCACTCACTCCTGGTGCCCACTCTGTCACAGCTGTCAAGCGGCAGCTGTGACACTCAATACACCACACCAACAGCAGATTACATCTAAAACAAATGTCCCACTTACAGGAAGTTATTGATGAATCAAGTCCCTTGGCTACATTCATCAGATGCCGAATTGAATTAGTAATTACCCCCTATATAGCCTCCAACCGGCTGAGCCACCCATGGCTGCAACCCTGTGACATTACCTTCTTATAAAATATATATCTCAAAAACAAGATTACTAGTATCTTTCTCTGGAATGCAAGTCTACAAATATTACCCCACAGCTATCATTAGTCATTCCCATGTTTCCTTATTAATATAACTTGAGTGACGGCAACAGCAGGTGCTTGTATGGCCTGTGATTATGGTGCAGGTGTGGTGTTTGTATAGAACCCCCACATTAATACACACAAGCCAGCAATGACACTATTAATTTGTGCCAGTTCTGCACATATGTATTGTTGCATGGCAAGTAGGATTGTGTAAACAGGATTTGTCCCCAAGCCACAGCTACTTTCATGTGGTGACACCGATCGCTTAGTTACTGTTGGGCCTGTAACCTGCAGGTGCATCGCGCTTCACCGCACACACCTGTCATAAACTAATGAATTCCTATCAAGGTAAACAAGGACATGTTTAGGGCGGAGGAAGTACGCTGTGCAACAAACACTACAACTTGTCAAAGCTAAGCGTTTATGAACACAAACACAGACAGTTTTGACAATCTGTCGGTTGTCTTAATTTTCACTTTGGAAGACGGTTACTAATTCTTATCTGTATAATTGTACTAATGAAATGAACAGATGAAATGTAAGATAACTTGTGGGGTGGCACTGGAAATAGAATACAACAGGAAGAGACCAACTTGTAGAACATGAGGGGAGTATACCACGGTGCAGACATGATTGTTTACCTATTCACATGAAAGAGTACTATATTTTATAAAGTTCTCTATTACGTAAAATAAAAGTTGTGTCTCAGTATTTCTACCACTTTCAAAGCCAAAATTCCATGCAGATTAGAAGTACCGCACAAAGTTACCAGTCCACAGAGTTTGAAAAGTATTACCATCCAAAAGGTTGGGGACATATCACAATGACCACATTCCACAAAGGTTGAGGATGTACTACATATAGTGACCGCAGTCCATATAGGTTGAGGATGTACCACATATAGTGACTGTAGTCCACATAAGTTCAGGATGTACCACATAAAGTGACCACAGTCCACAAAGGTTGAGGATGTACTACATAAAGTGACCACAGTCCACATAGGTTGAGGATGTACTACATAAAGTGACCCCAGTCCACAAAGGTTGAGGATGTACCACATAAAGTGACCACAGTCCACAAAGGTTGAGGATGTACCACATAAAGTGACCACAGTCCACAAAGGTTGAGGATGTACCACATAAAGTGACCACAGTCCACAAAGGTTGAGGATGTACCACATAGTGACTACAGTCCACAAAGGTTGAGGGTGTACCACATAAAGTGACCACGGTCCACAAAGGTTGAGGATGTACTACATAAAGTGACCCCAGTCCACAAAGGTTGAGGATGTACCACATAAAGTGACCACAGTCCACAAAGTTTGAGGATGTGCCACATAAAGTGACTACAGTCCACAAAGGTTGAAGATGTACCACATAAAGTGACCACAGTCCACATAGGTTGAGGATGTACTACATAAAGTGACCCCAGTCCACAAAGGTTGAGGATGTACCACATAAAGTGACCACAGTCCACAAAGGTTGAGGATGTACTACATAAAGTGACCACAGTCCACATAGGTTGAGGATGTACCACATAAAGTGACCACAGTCCACATAGGTTGAGGATGTACCACATAAAGTGACCACAGTCCACATAGGTTGGGGAAGTAGCAGATAGTTATCGCAATGCACATGGGGCAGGTAGGGACATCATCAATATTGACCACAGATGGGGAAAATAACATTAATAGTTATAGTAACCACAATCTGCACAGATTGTAACCACAGTCCACAGAGACTGGCATAATACAACTGACTGTGTTGGGAGCAAACAGGCCAGGAGGAGGGATCTAGCCAGAGGGGTGTGAGAGTATCTGAAATTGACCAGGATCTACACTGTGCGACAAGATGTGTTTATTTGATCAATTATTTCACAAACACCTACTTGCTTTGCTCCTGGGTTCTCGCGGCCCGTCGACCGTCACTTTGATCGCCTTTGGGTATATCGCTACCTGAGGTGGATGTGTACATACTGTGATTGTCAGGTTGAAACTCTTTCCTGAAAGAAACACGAACAAAACCTATCAAGAAACGCACCCATGTAACAATCGCCAAATGGCCACAATAAAACACTGACTTGCTGTTCTACATGTACGCACGTACATCGGGCCAGTAGCAGAAAAATGAAATGTTTGCAGACACAAATAACGAAGTGTAACTGGCCCAGAAAAGTTATTAGTGGCTGTGTTGACTGGCGCACCACAAAGTCCACATATACCGCAAACGTGACCACATTAGAGTGTCTATATGCATGTCTGCAACCAGACCGTGCATGCAAGGGAACAATTAGCTTCCTGCCTCTATTCGTCACTGTACTAGTTGGTCTACTGAGAGTATATTGTCTCAAAACACCCACACAACACTCTAACCTTTAGTACTCCAATAGCAATAAGTATGATAAGATATGCATGATAGGTCATCAAGAAAATTAATTGTATAAGGATAAAACAAAAATGTTCTAATTGGTACTGAGCCTGATTGGAAATAATGATAATAGAAAAATAAATAATACAAAATAAATCCAGTATCTTCCTGAATCATGACTGGCTACAATGGTTTGTTTATATGTATATAACTGTATATGGTTCTATATTAAGAATATTATCTATTTGCCCTTTGGCAACCACAGAATACAACTCCGACCCTTAGTGCTCATCTAAAGTAGTTGTGGTTGGCTAATTCAACCACAGCCTACTACACTGGCTGCTCCATACAGCACCAAGTGGCTGTGGTCACATAATGTCACTTATGTACTCTATTGAATAAAGCCATCAACAGGCACCTCTAAACTACAGATATGGTTTATTGGTAAATGTAGTTACCCAGCAATCATCGGCTGGCTGTGCCCATGAAATATTGACTATGATGTGTGTGGCTAGCCATTTTGGTTTTGGGTTTGTCTGCCTTTTCAAATATATTCTGGTTTGCCATCAAGTAACAATCACTGACAACCATGTCCAGCAAGGGTTGCTAATTTCTGAAAACATTCGTCTAGCCTCATGTTATTCAAGTATATATAATTACATGTGGTGTTTTAAATAAAATTAATACTTTTTACTTTTTTCTTTCTGAAACTTTCATTGCTTGTAATTATTATAATTATATAACTAGATTCTCCTCAGCATTAGGATTATAAATAGTCTTTATTTAAAACCCCTTTCCAGCAATACATACCATGTCACCCTATTCATAAAAACGTTTGTAATTTAGTATTATTGTCATCACACAGTGATCAACAACATTTCTGCCATAATTACTTGAGGTTATTTGTCTGTTCCGTTTCCAACTTATTCACATTTTATTGCACAAAAATGGAAGGATCAATACCGGTGACGACACTGCTCTCTTTAGCAATGGCTCAAAAAAGTTTTGGTAAACAGCCAGTTCTCCTAATCCATTAGTCACCCACGCATTCGTTGCCATGGTAACAGGCAACCATTCATTGTTCTTTTGTCACAGTACAACGTTGCAAAGATGAATTTCCAGATTTACGTTTTCAGTGGGCGTAAAAGATAACTCTGGCAGCACAACAAACTCTGATTTGTTATCATGTGACATGTAATAAACACATTACGGATTACTAAGAAATGCATCAGCATTGTTAAGACACCCACTATAGTGCACCTAGCTGTACGCCTGTGACATTTCATATTTATGTCCGCCTTAACACTATGATAGTTTAACTTACATTGCTGTGTTTACCTGGATCTAGGATCTCGGAAAGTGCAAAGGGGACCAAGCCTAGTCAACAATTTGTTTTTCATGCTAACATGTGGTTGTGCTGTAGTTTACATAGGGATAAAGAGCCAAATGGAAACGGATCCCCAAATATGTCAGCAGTGTTTATTAACAACAATTCAAGGTTCATTGTGGACATTCGTCATTTTTTTATTTCCTAGCAGAATTATATAATTATTATGGGATATAAAATTACATATAAATCAATGCATTCATGAGTTATGCTCCACCACTCTATCTTAATTTAAAATCATAAAATATTTCAATGTTTCTGAATGGAATATACAGGAGGGGCGTCTGCGCTGGCCACGTGCGACTGAGAAGTACTCAGACCAAGAACCAGGAGGGCAGGTAACGCTGATCGCAGCACACGCCAGATAAACAAACATCAATAAGCATCGCGATGCGAGCAACAGTTGGCGTAGTCGCCACTTTGGCTTCACTGGAGCAATTAATTGACCCGCGCAAATCAAAGGGGCGCACGCCATGATTGACAGAGCACCTAAACGCGTTATCTCATCGCAACACAACGGGATAAGACGCCGTAACACAGACCGTGACTAATAAACGATCATGGGACTATTAAAACGCTGCGTCCAATTTCTGAGACGCAGTTTGCTTGAGGTGTTACACAACACGTACGCAGCATGTGACTGGTGCTGAGGTAATCGTGAAAAATTAGACTTGTTTTGGCAACAACCCAAGTAGCGTTTGCGGGTAGGCTGGTTCCGCGTCACGCCGCGGAATGTTGAATGTTGGCGGGAACGTCCTGTCAACCCCAATCCCGGGGGTGGGGTGACAGGGGGTGGTGAATAAAGTTGCCAAACACGATGATGGGTAAATGAATGAAACTTACCCCGTCCACTGCGTCCGACGAAGCGCAAGTCGTTGAATTTCGCTACCTGATTCTTCATGTAAGCGACGCAGTTGCGCAACTCCGCGGCGTAGTTTTCGTCATTGCCCGCACTAATCGTCACTTTCGTCCCGTCCTTTACCTCACCGAGGGCCACCAGCTTGAAGGCGACGGGCAGCGTCTTGTTGGAGCGCCAGTGGGTCGGCAGGACCGAGCAGACGAAGTTCGGACTGCCCGTCCGGATCAGCTCGCCTGGGTACTCGTTGAGCACGGCACCCAAGGTGCGCTCACCTGTCAGTATATCCATGTGTGGCGACTCTGTGAACGGAGACTCACCGTTCGTATCTAGGCGAAGATGCATGTGGTTAACGAGTTGTATCACTCTGATCGTGGCTGCTACGAAGACACGTGCCCAGAGTAGCGAACGCACTACAGCACCGCTTCTAGGATGTGGTTTTGTGAATGACAGGAAATATGTCTTCAGTTTTATGCCAATCCCGTTATGAGTCATTTCGAGTGGTCGGCGATTTGTATTACTACGATCGGGTGCTGCCCCGTTAAATTGATTGCTTTACTTTTCATCTCAAAACGAATTACAGTTGTATACTGCTGTGCTGCATGAAATTGTGTAATTTAATCAATTTTTGTGGAATAATTATTGAATTCTCCCTTTTTTATCGTGGCACTCTTTTGCGTCGTGGTCCTGATATGCGCAATGCGGCTGTCAATCAAACCGCCCAGTCATTGAAAACCAGGCGGATGTACTAGAGCCCACGTGCGAATGCTTGATCAACAAACCACGCCGGCAAAACTACCGTGGCTCATTTCCACTCTTTGTGGGTCGACTTCGTTGGTCACCGAGACCCGGAAACTGAATCAGGGGCCAACTCAAGATGTTTACTATCTTTTTGAAGGACGTGGTAGTAGATATTATGGATGACAACCCCCATGTCAACCCCCATACAATTGATAAAACAGGCCTATATTCATAAGCGTCAGATCGCGCGCTAGATTGTTGAATATAGTATATGGGGGAGGGGAGGGGTTACATGGTTTATAATTATATCAATTAAAATATTACCTTTTAATTGATATTCAGTTTGTTATATATTCTATAATTATAATCTACATATATATTAATACTGTGAAATCTTGTTCATGCACGCACAGACACACGTTCACGCACACATACACACACTCACGCACGCACGCACGCACGCACGCACGCACGCACGCACGCACGCACGCACGCACGCACGCACGCACGCACACACGCACGAACACACACACACACACACACAATAATACACACACAAACACACACACACACACACACACACACACACACACACACACACACACACACACACACACACACACACACACACACACACACACACACACACACACACACACACACACACACACACACACACACACACACACACACACACACACACACATATGAGCATGCGCATGCGCATATATACACACATGTATATGTACATGCAGGTCATTATGTAATTAAAAAAAATGACTAGAATCATAGTGTATCATCGTGTGTGTGTGTGTGTGTGTGTGTGTGTGTGTGTGTGTGTGTGTGTGTGTGTGTGTGTGTGTGTGTGTGTGTGTGTGTGTGTGTGTGTGTGTGTGTGTGTGTGTGTGTGTGTGTGTGTGTGTGTGTGTGTGTGTGTGTGTGTGTGTGTGTGTGTGTGTGTGTGTGTGTGTGTGTGTGTGTGTGTGTGTGTGTGTGTGTGTGTGTGTGTGTGTGTGTGTGTGTGTGTGTGTGTGTGTGTGTGTGTGTGTGTGTGTGTGTGTGTGTGTGTGTGTGTGTGTGTGTGTGTGTGTGTGTGTGTGTGTGTGTGTGTGTGTGTGTGTGTGTGTGTGTGTGTGTGTGTGTGTGTGTGTGTGTGTGTGTGTGTGTGTGTGTGTGTGTGTGTGTGTGTGTGCGTGCGTGCATGTACATACTACATATGTGTAATATTTTATGTAATATATATATATATATATATATATATATATATATATAATTTATATATATATTATATAAGTACATGTATTTTTTGTATCCATTACATTAATAGCTTACACTGATTCACATTCACCGATGAACTCATTCACCCAGGTTAGGGGGTTTAAAGTTCCGTATCCTCGAGTTACGTACACTCTACGTATAGTTACGTGGGCCGTATAATGGAGCCATTCACGCATGCCGGATAGATCTGTAAACCTTCAAGAAAAACGGGGTAACACCCTTATGTCCGTATAGAAACGTCATTATTATTTAGTGACAAAATGTATAATTTCTTTAAATGGTGTGTATGTGTATTTCTGTGCTTGCGCGTGTGTTAATTAATTACACAGCGAACACTTGGATTAACAAAAGTGCTTAACTTCTGATGCTATTTTTAATGTATTTGCGTTGCATTAGTGAATGGGGACGTTTAATTACACGCCTACCGATTTCATACATTAATGTTACGTTGTTAAAGTTTCCATGTTGCCGCGTGGCTGTTTATAGAACGCGCACTGCCGCGCTAATTGGCTAACCAGACGCAATTCTTGTTTGCGTCATTACCCGCTAGATGGCGGTATGGGTTTGACAGGTGAATCATGATTGATCATGTGGTGTATTTCTGAGCAATGCCGATGAGTAAATCGAAGGTAAAAGACAGGAGATCCGATGCGTCCGTTAAGCGAAGCTCCAGTAGTGAGCTGGCAGGAAAGGTAAGGTTTGTCATATAGGGGAACCAATACTATCTGTCAGTGGAGCGAGCGCGAGATTTGGCGGGGGCATCGAGTACGTCTCAAATAATCGGCTTATTATCGCCCACGCGCACTCGCGCCATGTCAACACGGGGGATTTCCAGCGCTGCAAGCCCCGCCCCCAGCCCACCTGCCCGGCGACAATTGACAACGTCTGCGCCTATGAAAGGACACCGCTGCTGTGGTTGTTAGTGTTAGTAAAAATATAGTTTTATCTATCGCAGATTTTGCCATTCCCATTGGGTGATTGTCGTTGTCACGTTGACAACTCAAGTGGAGAAACAAGTCAAGCAAGGCCAAGGGCCAGGCTACTATGCCTCTATGGGCTAGCTAGGCTAGACTACCCGTGCTATGTAATGCAAAGCCATAAGGCATAAGCCTACAACTAGTTTAGCCTAGCTAGACTAGTTGTAGGCATAGCATGCCTTAGTTATGGCTTTGCATTACATGGCACGGTATAGACAATTTATTATGAAACTAGTTGTCATAATAAGTGTTCTTACGTGTGAAAAATAATATCATCCAAATTTCAATATCAACGGACTCATTCAAAATATTATAATTATGGTGTACAAATTTTCAAATATTTACCGTAAAATATGTTGATATGTCAATAAATTTAAGGTCAGATCAGATGTCAAATAAGACTGGCAATTGAATGGACTGAGGTCTAAATCTGACTGCAGTTGGGACTGATGGTTGATGTTTTGGCAAATTGCAAAACATGAGACCATCAACTGTTGTACCTACTTCATTACTTTCTGATATCCACTGTTCCTGTGTTACCAGTGTGCTGAACAAATCAACTTCCAACTCTTAATCCTGTCATGCTTTCAATTAAAACTTGTCTATTAATACTCCTAGTATAATTGTTTCATAAATGTCAGCATCAAAATCATATAGGTGTGTCTTCATATGTGCTTCATAATGCAACAGCCAAAGGTGCCAACCTTTCTGGCTAAATACAGTTACTTCTTGGCAGGCCCTTAGCCAGAAATAATTTGTTGTCAGTCTTGAATTAGACAAAAGTATGCCCGTAACTTTTTAGTGTGCGAACGGCTTCCGAGGAAGCCATTCACATCAATCACAGCCATTATTGGCCAGTTTCGTTTCTCAATGACAAACCAGTGTCATTTGAACCATTTATTTAATTAATACTGATCGAAGACGGGCAGACAGGTCTCTGGCTAAGTCCCTGCTTCTTGGCAGGTAAAATCACTGATATTGGTTAGGTACGATGTTCTGGTTTTGTGGTCTGTGGTCACTACTGTGGCTTCCAACTGACCACTGATTACATCACTCAGCCACATGATTGGAGATCAGGTCTCTGGGTATCCACAATGGGTACTGTATAACTGATTAACAAGTGATCACCACAGAACATGGCCATGTCACCATAGTAACCTGTGTAGCCACAAGATTAACATACTATTGATATGCAATTGAAATTACCCTGGACATTTTAGTAATTGTTATTGTTGGTGTTATGACTCCTCTTCTTACCCGGTATGTCTGGGGTGAGGCTGACCTTCGTACTCGTCCTCCATTTCTACTTTTCTTAGTCTTCCCCTCACTGTTCTCATCATCTCCACTCCCCTCCATCTTCCACTCTCATTCTCCACACCCCTCCATCTTCCACTCTCATTCTCCACTCCCCTCCATCTTCCACTCTCATACTCCACACCCCTCCATCTTCCACTCTCATTCTCCACACCCCTCCATCTTCCACTCTCATTCTCCACACCCTTCCATCTTCCACTCTCATTCTCCACACCCCTCCATCTTCCACTCTCATTCTCCACACCCCTCCATCTTCCACTCTCATTCTCCACACCCTTCCATCTTCCACTCTCATTCTCCACACCCCTCCATCTTCCACTCTCATTCTCCACACCCCTCCATCTTCCACTCTCATTCTCCACTCTCCTCCATCTTCCACTCTCATTCTCCACTCCCCTCCATCTTCCACTCTCATTCTCCACACCCCTCCATCTTCCACTCTCATTCTCCACACCCCTCCATCTTCCACTCTCATTCTCCGCACCCCTCCGTCTTCCACACTCATTCTCCACACCCCTCCATCTTCCACTCTCATTCTCCACACCCCTCCATCTTCCACTCCCATTCTCCACACCCCTCCATCTTCCACTCTCATTCTCCACTCCCCTCCATCTTCCACTCTCATTCTCCATACCCCTCCATCTTCCACTCTCATTCTCCACACCACTCCATCTTCCACTCTCATTCTCCACTCCCCTCCATCTTCCACTCTCATTCTCCACTCCCCTCCATCTTCCACTCTCATTCTCCACATCCCTCCATCTTCCAATCTCATTCTCCACTCCCCTCCATCTTCGACTCTCATTCTCCACTCCCCTCCATCTTCGACTCTCATTCTCCACTCCCCTCCATCTTCCACTCTCATTCTCCACTCCCCTCCATCTTCCACTCTCATTCTCCACACCTCTCCATCTTCCACTCTCATTCTCCACTCCTCTCCATCTTCCACTCTCATTCTCCACACCCCTCCATCTTCCACTCTCATTCTCCACTCCCCTCCATCTTCCACTCTCATTCTCCACTCCCCTCCATCTTCCACTCTCATTCTCCATACCCCTCCATCTTCCACTCTCATTCTCCACACCCCTCCATCTTCCACTCTCATTCTCCACTCCCCTCCATCTTCCACTCTCATTCTCCACTCCCCTCCATCTTCCACTCTCATTCTCCACATCCCTCCATCTTCCAATCTCATTCTCCACTCCCCTCCATCTTCGACTCTCATTCTCCACTCCCCTCCATCTTCGACTCTCATTCTCCACTCCCCTCCATCTTCCACTCTCATTCTCCACTCCCCTCCATCTTCCACTCTCATTCTCCACACCTCTCCATCTTCCACTCTCATTCTCCACTCCTCTCCATCTTCCACTCTCATTCTCCACACCCCTCCATCTTCCACTCTCATTCTCCACTCCCCTCCATCTTCCACTCTCATTCTCTACTCCCCTCCATCTTCCACTCTTATTCTCCACTCCCCTCCATCTTCCACTCTCATTCTCCACTCCCCTCCATCTTCCACTCTCATTCTCCACTCCCCTCCATCTTCCACTCTCATTCTCCACTCCCCTCCAACTTCCACTCTCATTCTCCACTCCTTTCCATCTTCCACTCTCATTCTCCACACCCCTCCATCTTCCACTCTCATTCTCCACACCCCTCCATCTTCCACTCTCATTCTCCACTCCCCTCCATCTTCCACTCTCATTCTCCACTCCCCTCCATCTTCCACTCTCATTCTCCACTCCTCTCCCAATCCATCCAAAATACTGCCAACGCAGTTTAGGTCGTCCTTGTTTTCTTTTCCCTTCAACTCTCCAGACATCTCCTTTCTTTGGTGGTTATGAAAACTAAGGGGGTAGGGTTAGTGTTTTGGCATTGTTTGTAACATATGACATTCGTTGTCTGACATACTAATGGTAGTTTATTTGGAAATGCACTGGGATTGTTGCAAGATAAAAACAATTGTCATGTGCCACGTGTGTAAGTAATGATTTGAACTATTGTACACCTTCGGTCACTAAACCAAATAAAAATGTTAACACAATCAGAACATATGTTGTGCTTTTCTTTCAAGTAGGTCTGCAATATTGGCATTCATATTAACTACAGATTTGTATTTTACCTTTCCAAACAAAAACCAAAAAAATTAACTATGTAGCTCTGCAAATAGTGAATAAATAGTCAATTGTGTTTGAAGACGGTGGTTATGAAAAATAAGGGCAGAGGGTTAGTGTTTCAGTTTTGTATGTAACATATTACATTGTTTGTTAGAAAACCTAGTGTTGGTCTATTTGAAAATGAACTGGAGTAGTTGGGAGATAAAACCTAATTGTCATGCACCAGATCTGTAAGTAATGATTTGAACTAATGCCCATCCTTCACGAAACCAATGTAAATTGTTAATATATCTTAGCACATGTTGTGTTTTCCTTTCAACTTCGTCTACAATATTGATGTGCGCATTAACTACTAATATGTACCTCACCATTCGAAACATTTTGATATCAAAATGAGCTATGTAACCTTGTAATTAGTACATATATGGCCAATGAAAAATAAGGGAGTAGGGTTAATATTTTGGTTGTGTATGCAATATATTACATTAGTTGTCAGAAAATCCAGTGTTGTTTTATTTGGAAGTGAATTGGGAAGTTTTTGATGTAGAAATATTTGTTATGTGCCACGTTGAACTACGGTACACCATCGGTCATGAAACCTAATTAAAATTGTAATATAATTTGGTAAGTTTTGTGTTTTCTTTTCAATTCTATCTATTGTATTGATTTTCCACACATGCTGACACAAAATTTTACCGTGTAATCCTATAATTAGTAGATATATAGCCAATTATGTACATGTTGAAAAATCTTCAAAAAAGCCCTGCTTCCATTTTCACAAAGTAGCTCACTACACAGTAAAAAATCACAATAGAAAGTTTTCTGGGCTTCTTGTGACCAGTAAACATCACAGATAAATCCTGCCACGGGTGACAGCTTGTAACATTTATGTACCGCTGAAGTGATTTTCAGATTATTTGCCTAGTCTATCTGGTCTGTATACTGCATTTAAAAATAAATACATATTCATATTAATACTAAATAGAATAGAAGAAATTTAGATAAATTTGTTGTTAACAAACATATTGCCTGTAAGTAACTAATACACTTTACAAATTGTTTTGTTACCACACAAAACACTTTATAAACCGTTCCCTGTATTCTTCCATTTAGAAAGCTGTTAATCATTTCATCTAATCCCTTTCCTGTATGTTTTGCCGCCGAGATGTATTTAGTATGTGTTACCGATTTCCTAGGTGCTTTATCTCTTAAAGTTGATCAGAGATCTTCTATCTCTTCATCTGCTGCATCTGCTACCTGGAGCTGATGTTTCCTTTTATCAATTTGGCCTGTTATTTTACAGCAGTGTCGAACAGGTAAACATCATAATTAGGCAGCACACAGCACTTTTTTCAAGAAGAAGGGGAAAATTTTGGATAGCATTGAGACAGATAGAGAGATGGTTTTGTTGTCAGCTGTGACGTCCATAAATTAAAGGTGTTGTTCTGCACTCTGTACGTGATGAGTGCAGGTTAATAAATCTGTGTAATCATTTGTACTCTTTTTCTGCGTGTTTTTCGCCACGTCTACGTCGCTGAATGATGTGACCGCTCTGCACGCAGTCGACAAATTGACACTGAATAACAACGTCCAATACATGTTCTTGCACGTGATTGTTTGATTGTCATAAAAATTATGTTCTTCCTTTATTAATATTTATTAATTAATATAATAATAATGTAATAATCTTGAAGATATTTGTGCATGTCAAATTGCATTTAATAAGAACTAGGGTTTTTTACAATTTGTATGTTTCACCCATGAAACATTCAAACTATATTGAAAACACTCAACTAATAAACATTAGTTAAGGCAGAGGCAGATGGGCCTAACAGCAACTTTCTGGAATCGTTCTTTCATGTTGGGCATGCGTCCCTGGTTCACTCAGCCAAGACCAACAGCCAGTGGAATGAAGTATAGACATCCCTGGTTCCCACAGCCAAGACCAACAGCCAGTGGAATGAAGTATAGACATCCCTGGTTCCCACAGCCAAGACCAACAGCCAGTGGAATGAAGTATATACATCCCTGGTTCCCACAGCCAAGACTAACAGCCAGTGGAATGAAGTATAGACATCCCTGGTTCTCACAGCCAAGACCAACAGCCAGTGGAATGAAGTATAGACATCCCTGGTTCCCACAGCCAAGACCAACAGCCAGTGGAATGAAGTATAGACATCCCTGGTTCCCACAGCCAAGACCAAAGGCCAGTGGAATGAAGTATAGACATCCCTGGTTCCCACAGACAAGACCAACAGCCAGTGGAATGAAGTATAGACATCCCTGGTTCCCACAGTCACGACCAACAGCCAGTGGAATGAAGTATAGACATCCCTGGTTCTCACAGTCAAGACCAACAGCAAATGGAATAAAGTATAGACATCCCTGGTTCCCACAGTCAAGACCAACAGCCAGTGGAATGAAGTATAGACATCCCTGGTTCCCACAGTCAAGATCAACAGCCAGTGGAATGAAGTATAGACATCCCTGGTTCCCACAGTCAAGACCAACAGCCAGTGGAATGAAGTATAAACATCCCTGGTTCCCACAGTCAAGACCAACAGCCAGTGGAATGAAGTATAGACATCCCTGGTTCCCACAGTCAAGACCAACAGCCAGTGGAATAAAGTATAGACATCCCTGGTTCCCACAGTCAAGACCAACAGCCAGTGGAATAAAGTATAGACATCCCTGGTTCCCACAGTCAAGACCAACAGCAAATGGAATCAAGTATAGACATCCCTGGTTCCCACAGTCAAGACCAACAGCCAGTGGAATCAAGTATAGACATCCCTGGTTCCCACAGTCAAGACCAACAGCAAATGGAATAAAGTATAGACATCCCTGGTTCCCACAGTCAAGACCAACAGCCAGTGGAATGAAGTACATACATCCCTGGTTCCCACAGTCAAGACCAACAGCCAGTGGAATAAAGTATAGACATCCCTGGTTCCCACAGTCAAGACCAACAGCCAGTGGAATAAAGTATAGACATCCCTGGTTCCCACAGTCAAGACCAACAGCCAGTGGAATGAAGTATAGACATCTCTGGTTCCCACAGTCAAGACCAACAGCAAATGGAATAAAGTATAGACATCCCTGGTTCCCACAGTCAAGACCAACAGCCAATGGAATAAAGTATAGACATCCCTGGTTCCCACAGTCAAGACCAACAGCCAGTGGAATGAAGTATAGACATCCCTGGTTCCCACAGCCAAGACCAACAGCAAATGGAATAAAGTATAGACATCCCTGGTTCCCACAGTCAAGACCAACAGCCAGTGGAATGAAGTACAGACATCCCTGGTTCCCACAGTCAAGACCAACAGCCAGTGGAATAAAGTATAGACATCCCTGGTTCCCACAGTCAAGACCAACAGCCAGTGGAATGAAGTACAGACATCCCTGGTTCCCACAGTCAAGACCAACAGCCAGTGGAATAAAGTACAGACATCCCTGGTTCCCACAGTCAAGACCAACAGCCAGTGGAATGAAGTATAGACATCCCTGGTTCCCACAGCCAAGACCAACAGCCAGTGGAATGAAGTATAGACATCCCTGGTTCCCACAGAGAAGACCAACAGCCAGTGGAATGAAGTATAGACATCCCTGGTTCCCACAGTCACGACCAACAGCCAGTGGAATGAAGTAGACATCCCTGGTTCTCACAGTCAAGACCAACAGCAAATGGAATAAAGTATAGACATCCCTGGTTCCCACAGTCAAGACCAACAGCCAGTGGAATGAAGTATAGACATCCCTGGTTCCCACAGTCAAGACCAACAGCCAGTGGAATGAAGTATAGACATCCCTGGTTCCCACAGTCAAGACCAACAGCCAGTGGAATGAAGTATAAACATCCCTGGTTCCCACAGTCAAGACCAACAGCCAGTGGAATGAAGTATAGACATCCCTGGTTCCCACAGTCAAGACCAACAGCCAGTGGAATAAAGTATAGACATCCCTGGTTCCCACAGTCAAGACCAACAGCAAATGGAATCAAGTATATACATCCCTGGTTCCCACAGTCAAGACCAACAGCCAGTGGAATAAAGTATAGACATCCCTGGTTCCCACAGTCAAGACCAACAGCCAGTGGAATGAAGTATAGACATCCCTGGTTCCCACAGTCAAGACCAACAGCAAATGGAATAAAGTATAGACATCCCTGGTTCCCACAGTCAAGACCAACAGCCAGTGGAATGAAGTACAGACATCCCTGGTTCCCACAGTCAAGACCAACAGTCAGTGGAATAAAGTATAGACATCCCTGGTTCCCACAGTCAAGACCAACAGCCAGTGGAATGAAGTACAGACATCCCTGGTTCCCACAGTCAAGACCAACAGTCAGTGGAATAAAGTATAGACATCCCTGGTTCCCACAGTCAAGACCAACAGCCAGTGGAATGAAGTATAGACATCCCTGGTTCCCACAGTCAAGACCAACAGCAAATGGAATAAAGTATAGACATCCCTGGTTCCAACAGTCAAGACCAACAGCAAACGGAAGAAAGTATAGACAAGGCCACTTTAAATGGCGTCTGATCATTGCCACAAAATGTTGTTTCCCACTTTCCCTGCATGTCAATGTAAAAATGACTCTAAAAGACAATGTATTGTCATCTATTGTCACTAATTGTTGTCATACATTCTGTAGTCCTAGCCCTGCATGTCAGTCTCACCGAATTATCCCTTCAAATGTTGTCTTGTATTAATTATTATTCTGCATGTCACTGTCACTAGGTGTAGATGTCAGTCTACCATTGTCTCGTTTCAGCCGATGTCTGTCAGCTGCAGTGAGCCCGGTCCGTCTGTGAGCCGTAGTCAGACAAAGTCTGTCTGTCGCAACTGGTTCACCGTCGAGATCCAACAGATGATGTAACTATATGTGACATTACATTTAATAATTTAAACTGGCACATATCTTTTAGGGAGCCAATACTATCCATACTTGTATTTATGTAGATTCATCTTGCACACTGATTTATCGTCAAATTGAGCAGTGTATGACATCATTCATTACTTATGTCACAGGCTTCCCACCAAAAATAAAATAATTGTTCAGCTGTTTTGCTTGCGGACCGTAGCAATAAAGTCAAATAACCCTTTCGACTTATGTTGTTGACTCATAAACCATGTGTC
Organism: Escarpia spicata; assembly: GCA_963995525.1. Classification (NCBI taxonomy): domain Eukaryota; kingdom Metazoa; phylum Annelida; class Polychaeta; order Sabellida; family Siboglinidae; genus Escarpia; species Escarpia spicata. The sequence continues at coordinate 48,180,744 of OZ023218.1, forward strand.
AAATCCTGGATCGACTCTGGTATCGCATAACATTGTCACTGTGTGACATTCTATGGAACCAAATGAAACTAAACTTCAAACCCCCTCGCCACTAAATGAAACTCTGAATCACTTCAACCTGCAAAATATGGCGAAAAATATCTGCGTACACGTACGTACAAAGATAATTGCAGTAGAATGTGTTTTATGTTCCATCACTTGTCCTTTATATGAATTACGACTAGAAAGTAACTCATGTTTTTTGGGACAAATACATCAGTGTTATATGAGACTAAGTGAAACTGCTGCTACAGCTAACCCCGCAATGAAAATAATTTTCTTTATTATCAAAGATTGATAATTTGAGGTGACTCCTAAGCGATATTAAATTGTGTTTTTTTGTGAAAAATATACAAGTCAGTAAGCTGACACTGGTATACTAAGCACCAAACCTTTTGTGTATTGTCCATAACAGCCACTTTAATGTTGCGAGTCAGAGTTAAGTTACCAATGCCTAGTTGCGCAATCCCGCCTTCTGTTCAGTTAAGCCATTTTTTTGGGCATAATCAAGCAAATTTAGAATCAGACCTAAACCAATCTGGAGGTTTTACGGCCGTGATTTATTCAAATGTCCGCATACGATGGCGTTCTGAGAAAGGTTGCCTGCAAAGGTGTAACCACACTGTGATCGTCACCTGTGATCTACTGTTGTCACGGCTTGTCATGAAACAGACCACTAAGTGTTTTCAGCCAGTTTGTGGCTTCCTGTTTACTACCCCGGTCTTTCAGCATCCGAGCAACCCCCCTGTGATGGTGTCTCCAGTCATGGCCCCTGTCAGGGGCCCCCCCAAGTTGGCGTTTTCATGTGGCCACCCACATGGCCGCGTTAATCAGAATTAATAACGTTTAAATAAATGATGGTCAGTTTATCATGCGGCGGGATGAAGTGATTGTCATATCTTCAGAATTGATGTTTCCTGATTAAGTTAACCTTGTGTATCTTAGTTTGGTCCGGTTAGTTTAAACTACACTGATTGATAATAATTGTCTAAATAAAATTATTTAAAATATTGCCATATGTCAGAATTTTTGATTAAAATATCCAACAGTAGTAACTAGTGATAGTGGGACTTTTTTATTATGTTCAGGTTTTTTTTAAAGAGTATTTTCGAAGGTGGTTGTTTACATAATTGTTTTGGTCACAAAGCAACAGTGCTAACTGAGGGGTTCAGAGTTTTAGAAATCAGCAACATTTTAAAGCATTAAAGCCTGACAGTTTTTATAAAAAAATATTTTTTTTGGATTTTAATCATTTTTTGTATAAATTTAATGCTTCTATCCAAACATCATGTGCATGTGTGTTGCATATGGGCGGAGTAAAATTTTAGTGGTATTAATAATGTGTAACTTTATGAGTGTTGATTATATGCCCATCACCTAATACTGTGAATGCCTGCCTGACTGACAATTTTTGCAAATGTTCTGAAAAGCAAGGTTGATAGTGAAATTGAAAGAACTGTCAAATTAAATGTATTTTTAATTGTGTTATATTAAAACATATTTGGGCAATGAAGATATTTGAGTAGATATTACAATTTCTACTATAATAATATGTTAATAAAAAACAGACTTTGTGTCTTAAAAAAAAATAAACCAATAGTTGCTGAATGAAATCCGTCAATCCATTTGGAGTGTGTGACTCAGTTTTTGTGGTTGGTTCCGTCAGCCTGTCCTTCCTGGCTTGCCTATCCCTTTCTCTGTGATCTGTGAATGCTGTGAGAATGAGGATTAATATGTGAAAACCAAATTCAATTTATTTTTATTACAATAGTGGCATTAAACTTAAAGCGCATTTGTCTGTTCCTTTACCGAGAATCGCCCCCTCGAACCAGAGGTGATAAAAACAAATAGTATTAGACTACCCCTGGCATCATGCCCACAGATATGTCCGGAGGTTCACTAAATCAGTTGTACTTTGCCCCATTTGCTGTCATCACGAGTCAGGATTGAGGGAACCAAGCATCATCAAAGAACAATTCCAGGAACTTGCAGTTAGGCCATCAGCCCTGCCTGCCTCCACATAGCTGGCCTTTACTGTTTAAATGTATTAAATTTGAATATTTCATGGGCGAAACATTCCAACTGTGAACAATGCCTGAGGCTAATTAAATGCAGTTTGGCAGGCACTATACCATCAACATATTTTATGAACATTATATCAATAAATGATGACCTACAAGGTCATTACGGATTGTAACCAGAACATTACACTACAGCCACATCACACCAGTGTTGAACAACCTGCACTGGTTACTTGTTAACTATCGCGTGCAGTTTAAAATCCTGATGCACAGATATAAAGCCCTACATGGACAGGTTCCAGGATGTATATCGGACATGCTGAATGTGTACCAATCAAGAAGAACGCTACGATCCATGGATTCAGTGACACTAGAAGTTCCAAGGGCTGGAACAGTTACTAACTGCGACAGAAGATTTCAGTGTTGAGCAGCCAAGTTGTGGAATGTGCTACCGGCTCACATTCATGAAACAAACACATTGAACACTTTCAAGAAGCTACTAAAACACATTTGTTCCTGGCCCATTTTGGTGCTTAACTCTTTCTAGTCAGGTTTTATTACATTTTAAAACAGAATATATATATATATTCATTTTATTATATACAGTCTTCTAAAATATTTCATTTTTTTATCATGTTATTGTTTTTATGCTTTGTTTTTACTGTCTATGATTATTTTATTGATCATGTACAGCGCTTTTGAGCAGGCTTTTATGTATGAAAAGAGCACTTTATAAGTTCGGTATAATAATAATAATTACCCAAAAGGCTTCCTTGTCCACCTGCCATCTACAGTTAATTTTCTGGATGGCAATCTTTTTAAATCTTGTAAAATTTTAAGATAAGGTTAGACAAATAAATTACGAAAGCAACAAAGTCACTAAAAATCAACCGGATCATGGAAGCTGTGAACAAAAATGCTGCAAATTGCAGTCAACATTTACTGGCACAACATTTGACTAATTACCGGTGTACAGACCAGCCCGTAGAGCTCTCCAGCAGAGTTAGTCAAGTCACAGACAGGATATGGAATGGGGGCTGAGAGTTGAAGAACTTTTTCATAAAGTTTGCGTAAGGTAAAAAGCTTAAAGTTTGTACAACATAACAAAGTTTACAATTAAGTTCGTAGTTTTTATACAATTTAAAAAGTTTAAAGATGTCATGTTGGTGTACCCACCCGATGACTTCTTGCATTTCTGCAGTGTCATGGTGACCTTAAATATGACACAAATATGTGACTAATGAAAAAACACGAGAAACCATCCCCCACTTACAGTCAACTTTAAGTACCGTTGTTTCGGAGTGGTGAATACCTTGCGCAACCAACGCTTCTGAAACAGGCTGTTTACACAGGTTTGACATTGGACACGGATGCATGCACTATCTCCTTTGTTGCTCTTACTCACAGTGTCATAGAAGCCTTCAAGGCGGAAGTTTCTCGCCCTATCAAAAAAAAAACCTATCAGTGCACACAGCATGATGTGTCAATTTACCCTTTTCAGGCTTTCCGCCTCGGGCCCACCCGTCTGTGCTGGTAAAAATTAATAATCTACAACGGCAGCGGATGATTTCGCTGGATATCTGTGACCAGTGTCATCGGTTTGGTTTCAGGTGACCGCGTCATATAGAATGACGCCCACTAAAAATATCCGCCAATATGTGCTGGTTAATAGGCGGTGTAGGAGAGTGGTTTATTGTGTTCCAAATACACTGTGACATTTTGTGAAAGTTTATTGCATTAAAACATTGACAATGGTACAGGTTTTTTTTGGACATTATTGCTTTATATTGCCCGGTAGTTCCGGCTTCTTAGATCCTTTATCTGCTGAATGCTGCGTCTGCAGATGTGTTCCTGTATTCCCTATAATATGAAAAGTCATGAGGGGAATTGTTATAAAAAATCACAGTAGGTTTGAACAGACTGATAAATTATTGAACAGAAGAATTATTGTAATTTTTTTAATATATTTTTAAATGGTTGAAATACATAGATTAAAAAATCAAGTTTCTTGAGAGGTAAATATGTCAAATAATAATAATGAAGAAACTGAATCAATCCATTCAAGGGTCTCACAATTTTGTTTAAATATGTTGTTAGAGCGTAATGGTGGATTAAATTGTTCTTTCATCATTGGGACATTATCAGAAGGGTAACTGGACAGATTTGAACAATTCACACACATTTGTTGTGTGGATCTCATTTGAAATAGTTGAGATTTTAATTACCCTGGGGTAGACATAAGATTGTCACTAAATTGCCATGTTCACATTTCTCCAATGCAGGGCCCATAGTTGTGTTTTCTACATGTGGCTGGAAACTGTCAGATATATGTCAATTCTGTATACAAATGTTTTTAAGTGACATTGTTCTGTTACCTGCGGGTCCTTCTCTCAAGCCAGTTATGGTCATAGTATTAGCAAGAACTTTGCTGAATCAGTTGTTTTCCGTTCCACTTCTTGTCTTGGTTGGTATTAATTGCGAGAATCAAGCATGCATGCCCAAAACCAGTGGGCATTTCCAGGAATCTGCGGTTAGCCCCTTTGCCTCCATTATAACAGGTTTGATTAATATTTGTATGTTTCTTATATAAAAATGCAATTTGAATGTTTTGTAAACAAGTTGAATGTTTTGTGGGCGAAACCTACAAATTGTAAAAGATGCCTCAATAGGCTTATTAAATGCAATAAAATGTTCAACATATTTATTCTAGTATTATTTTGTTTTATTCTAGTATTATATAAATAAGTATTAATAAATGAGGAGTAACATACGAGTTTGGTGAAATGGTGAGCAGTCTTTACACAATCAGCAGGTGATTTCTTCCATTCATTCAGTTGTCTCCAAATGTGAGTACTTTCATGTATTCAGTGTACTATTCTAAGGGATGTCATAGATTTTAAAAATATAACATTGAAGGCATCATTGAGAGGTTTGTTCCTCTGAAGAATACAAGGGTATTTGTCCAGGAAGAAATTACTGTCAAAAGACATCATATGAAAATTGCACAGACCGGACAGATCACAACTACAGATATTACAGCAAATTCATCAACGTAGTATACTTCCTGTTGAACTGAGAAATTTGTTGGGCCAAATAAATTAGTAACAAAAATTGCACTGTTTGTATGACTATAGCAGACTATGTTTTTAATACCTAATATTGCCTTTTTTATAACTGATCTTTTAGGTAAGCTGAACACATTATTTAAGACATTGTTTAATGCCAAATAAATTAGTACAGGGCTGTAGCAATAATTAGCAGTAATTCTACGACTACACCAAACTGATTTTTAGACCAAATATTGCCATTTTTTAGAAATTAGTTTTTACATTAGCTGGACACAGTATTTATTAGATTATCTTTCCCCCTAGAAAAATTACGTAAGTCCAAATTAAGGTACCAATAAGTAAACTGTCATGTTTCCTGACAGCAACACGGAAATATCATGTTTGTGTCATGGAGAAAACGTGAAGTAATGTTAGATGCTAATCCTGGCCTTAGGTGTATCAACTATTGTGTGTCATACCACACAGGTGTAAGCAGTGTGTTGACAGGTGACACAGTGTCAGGCTAGTGACAGACTGACAGACAGACAGACAGACAGACAAGGTGCATCAACAGTGACATCAAAGAGAAGTCACCCTCACCAGGGGTCTTGTCCACACATTCCAAGCGACTCAATGTAGAATCTAATTAACTCTGTTTATAGCTGAGCTTTTCACATTTACAACAACTGACCAGCAACATTTCGTCAGCTCGCACATTCCATGTCTTTCAACTGACCAAAGAGTGCATGACCACAAGATTGGATATTACGGTGTGACCCCCCAACTTGTGGGCCGTAGATTAGCATTAATTTCTAAGTGGGCCAAGCAGCACTGTCAGATGACAAGACAGCTATTAGTTGGTCAATGTATGGCCAATGCGTGGGCCAGCCGGAAACTGGTAATCAAAGTACATGACTAATAGCCCAGTAATGCAGGTAGCGGTCAGCATATGGACCTGGGGTGACCACAACTATGTACTATGTTACTACAAGTGGGGCTTTAGAGAATAGTGATACTACGACTACAGCTGTGTTGACTGAGTTAGCAGCGACTGTGTATTGTCTGCTGTTTCTCCCTGTCATTATGGTGTCATATACATGTCCGTAGTTTCACTCCCCGTGTCAGACAAGACAAGGTGTTTAATTAATGTGCCTCTGTGCAGAAAGGTTATCTGTATAAATAACTTGGTTGATAAGACATCCCATAAAAAAGGCATCAATTAGGATTTAGGCGCAAAAGAAGTTACATTATTATTATAATTAGCATGTATCGTTTATGTAGAGATAGCCTCAAAGGGGCGGGTTAAACATTATAAGATATGTTCATGTAAGAAAGTGAAACAGTTAGTGTATCTCCCTAGACAGCTGGTATACCATTCGTTGAATCGATGCAACATTCATTGAAGCAGTACACCACTTGTTGAACCAGTGCACCATTCATTCAATCAGGACACTACTCATTGTATAAGTGCACCATTCATTGAAGCAATGCCCAACTTTGAATCAGTGCATTGCTCTAGACAACAATGCACCACTCGTTGAATCGATGCATGCACTCGCCTAGACAGTAATTCCTCTTTAGAAGTTTGCAGAAGAGAAAGGTAGAACAAGTTCTTCAGCTGTTGGGTATGTCGGTGGGCACGGAGGTCCATGGGGGGTGGTTCACCTGTTCAATCTTCAGGAAGCTGACTCGGCACAAACTGTTTGCTATCTTGTGGTTTTTCAGTATCAGTTATAGATGTCTTCTAGGAAGCGTTGTGCGCCTTCTAGGAATTGTCCTGTCTGAAGTCTGTCCTGGAACTAACCGAGTAAATGGCCCTGACATGCGGGTTGTACCATGGACTTGTATGGCTTACAAGTGCTATCTAGAGTTACTGTGTTTGTTTTGAGTATTTCGTGCCCCTCCCCACCTCTTGGGTGCACGATCTTCTTAGAACTCTCTCTCAATCTGTCCTGAGCAATAAGTTTCTCGAACCATGTCCTGCGGTGGTATTTCCTTGTCAGGCTACGTTGGCCGCAGAAAGAATATCAATCTGTACTTCTTAGAATTCATAACTGATGGCAAACGAACACTTACGCATACTTACGTGCGATCTGTAGGAATGACTCTCTGTGTTAACACGGGTGTAGGTGTGTGGTCATATAACTATTTTAGTCACTTGTAGTAGGCCATTGTGGTTTTGTTAACCACAACAGCAGTGTAGACATGTGCTAAAAGTAATTACTTCCATGTCACACCGGTTGACACCAGAAATAGGGGTTGCGGTTGTCTTAGGGTCCATGGTGTCATGTCGTTTCATTGTTAGTCAGTCCCGAACAAGTTGTTTCCAAACACATTCAAAGTCTGTCAGATCCAAGTGGATTTTTTTTACAAAATGGCAGTCCTGAAATTGTTAAGCTATAAAAATATTTAATTATTTACATCAGTTAGAAGTTGTTTTCATGTACAGTGTAATTTCATTTAATCGACAAAACCTGTTTTACGATACAAGGGGTGTGTCATTTTTCTTTTCACACTTGTTAAAATCAGCATTTCACTTTCTACAGGATTATGTGCTTTGTTTGCTGACATTATTTCATGTTTGGCTGTAATATATATATATATATATATTGTTTTAAAATGTACTTTAAGCCTTCAAGTATCGTATGCATTATCTTATTGAATATTTAAGAATTTAGTCTATTCGTATTTTAATTATTATCTGAACTGTGAAGCACTGATTGCCAGTCATTTACCTAAACAGCACTATAAAAATACCAATATTATTATTAGTAGTAGTAATAGTAGTAGTAGTATACAAAGACTCTATATATATCTGTAAATATAAACTGCTTGTTTTAAAACATATATACTATATATATACTATATAGTTGATTCTCCTAAAGTAATTGCATTTAGCAGACTCAGCCATTTTGTAGAATCAAAATGGCTCAGACAGAATTGTTCCCCATTCGTGGTGTAATAAAACACGCAGCTAAAGAGTCGTGTCTGCATGTTAATATCATGAAATACACAAAAAAGGGATACTGTAGTGCAAAATAACGGATTTTCGTGGAAAATATTGAGGCGCTTTTTGACTGTAGATCAGTTTTTACCAAAAAAGGTACATTGTGCAGGTAAATTGGTAAACGTTACATCAACGGAAATATCAGACCAGCTGCTGCAGTATACACAGTTCCTCACCGAGATTTAAATAACTAATTGCAACTTTTGTCAGTTTAAGAATATTTTTTGTTTAAGATTACAAATTTATTAACTGTTTTAGTTACCATGCAGGTATTCAATGTAAGCAAAATAAAGCTCAGTTAGGCATACAATTCAGTCTGAGTGAATTTTTTTCTTGTTAAAATCAAGGTTTTAATAGATTCAAATTGCTGTGGGACAAAGTGACTCTGCTAAGCCAAATCTACTGAAATAACAACAGTCTATATTTAGAATAAGTAAGGTCATAAATCAAAAATTTTTGACGTGTAATGCAAGAATACTGGACATGTTTCTCGGGAATGTATAAATGTAATCTCATGCTTACTTGTGTAAATGTGGTCCTGACTCACATGCAACGTATTATTCATTCATATGAAATGAAACCAGGTTTAGTTGGCAAACATCCTGTTGTATATACTATAGCGGTGTTTGTTGGTGATGTTGTTTGTGCTGTCGTCTTTTTTCATTGTTGGTTTCTTTGCATTGTGGTTAGGTGCTGACATGTCTGAAATGGCTGTGATGAGGGCAGCGCGATAGGAGGGGCTGTCTCGGCACATAGGGGTGGTTGGGCATGTAGACTAAATATGTCATGAATATATAGGTCTGCTTAAAGTTTTAGTTGCATGGATAATATGTTTTACTTTAAGTCTAATGGTTGGTTTACACGGTATAACC
>OZ023218.1:48189929-48432786 GCA_963995525.1 Escarpia spicata
ATGTGTGTGTGTGTGTGTGTGTGTGTGTGTGTGTGTGTGTGTGTGTGTGTGTGTGTGTGTGTGTGTGTGTGTGTGTGTGTGTGTGTGTGTGTGTGTGTGTGTGTGTGTGTGTGTGTGTGTGTGTGTGTGTGTGTCTTTTTATATAAATATCATCAGCGATCCCTTGTAACAAAGATGATCTTTACACTGATTGTACTTTTCATTTGTTCTGTGTTTGTATATATGACTTATCAGTCCAATCTTACATATATACAGTGTATATATATATATATATATGCATATATATATATATATATATATAAATATATATATATACAGTATTTGCTCTTTTTAGCATACATGCCCTAATTAGCGTACCACCCCCTTTTCCAGTTTGTGACTAAAACTAATCACTGGATCCATCATTTATTGTAATTCTCTGTCAACCATTGACAATATGAGAAAGAAAGTTCCACCAGCATCCACAGCCTTTGCAACGGTCCAGTATCATTTTGACCACAAAATCACCATCACATGGATGAATAATTCACTTCCAGTTAGCTTCAGTACGTTAACATGTGTCATCCCGACTGAACTAAACTTGAATGTATGCAGAGGATGGCGTGGCCTGCCCTCTGACTTTGTCCATGTCTTAGCATAGATTTCTAATTCAGAGTGACATGCATCTAAATGGCGCCATGTTTATTTTAAAAGCCGAACTGAATGATCACATAATGGAGTAGAGTAGAAAGAATAGAAAATGCACATAATTTCCACCACGTGGCTTCACCATTTTGTTATTTTCAAACTCGTTTTTAACTAAGAATATTTTGTAAGCAGTACGCTTACAAAATATTTTTAGTTAAAAAGAATGAATACAGTATTTATGTTTATATATATATATATATATATGTGTGTGTGTGTGTGTGTGTATCGGAATATGTGTGTGTGTGTATAAATAAAGAATTAAATGTGGACACATATATGCATTTCACACACACATGCATGCCCGCATACACATGCCTGCATGAAAACACTAGTATGCACCAATCTTTGCAGATATGTATATAAATATATATATTTATATATATATTTATATATATATTCATATATATATATATATATATACACTTGCATTCAAATATGTATATATGCATTACATATAGCAGTTTCATATACACCCTATGCATACACATTATGAGAACTTAGAGACGGACACACATCTATGCTACATGCTGTCTGCTGCTATTAACCCAACCATATTGGTCCAAGTCGACATACACAGCAGCAACCCACAAACTCGCCTCTCTCAAGTGACCATTCACTCACCTCTGTCGGACGACATGACTAGCGTTTGGCAGACTCAGTGGTCAGTACATGTCAGAATGTCCAGTGAGAGAGAGATGACCAGCCATCCAGCAGATGCCCTGCAACCAAACGACTGTATGAGGTCGACTGAAGCGAGATTGTGACTCGGCGAGCACACACGTGTGGTCTACCACAGAGGAGTCTCTTGCAGACAGGCAGGACAAAATGGCTATTGCATGTCGCAGGGAGCAAGACAGAGTTGCTGTATGTCTCTCTGGCACATACTGTCATGGCCACCGTGGAACTGACTCGTGGCTGTGGTTTGTGGTAACCATGCAAGATCCTCACCAACTGTAACTTTCCACCAATGACACTGAGATACACAGACACAGGAGACTGATCCCTCTCACATACTTGTCATCAGCTTCCTCCTTCTTCCTCCCTCCTTCGGTTGTCTCCCACACTTCCTCTCTACCCTCCTCCCTGGCCAGACCGGGTTCAAACCAGTCAGTGTTTGAAAGAGCCAATGAACACGGAGCACAGTTTTGAGTGGAGGGGAGAGAAACCACAGATCTTGCATTCGTTTGTTGGTGCAACCACAAGTCAGCTGACAAACACAGGAAGTCTGGTTCCTGCAGGAGAGATGGGTCAGTTCAGGGGCTGCAGGACATGGTCCAGTTTTTCACTGGTTCAGGGCAAAAAATGGAAGATTTAAACTTGTGTTCATAGTGGAAGATATGTACAATTTGTTCAGTACAAAGAATGGAAGATTGATTCAATTTGTTCAGTATAAAATGGAAGATTTGTATTATTTGCTCAGTACAAAGAATGAAATATTTGTTCAGTACAAAAAGTGGAAGATCTGTACTATTTACTCGGTGCAAAGAATGAAATATTTGTACTATTTTTTCAGTAAAAAAGTGGAAGATCTGTACTATTTACTCAGTACAAAGAATGAAATATTTGTACTATTTGTTCAGTACAAAAAGTGGAAGATCTGTACTATTTACTCAGTACAAAGAATGAAATATTTGTACTATTTGTTCAGTACAAAAAGTGGAAGATCTGTACTATTTGTTTAGTACAGAGAATGGAAGATCGTCACCAGTAGTTTATTTTGCCAATATATGGTATTAGAAGATCTGCACTGGTCATCAGTTTATTTTGTCAATGCATTGATTGAATGTCTGTACTATTGATTTAGTACAAAGAATGGAAAATATACGCAACTAAATACATGGCTTGAAGATCTGTACTATTTGTTCAGTAAAAAGAATTTAAGATCTACACCAGTAGTTTATTTTGCCAATACATGGAATAGAAGATCTTTACCAATAATTTACTTGGTGAATACATGGAATGGAACATCTGTACTATTTTCAGTACAAAGAATTAAAGATCTGCACTGGTTAACTTAGTTGGTTAATACATGGAATATAATTTCTCTACTATTTGTTCAGTACAAGGAATGGAAGATATGCACCAGTAGTTTATTAGACCAATATATGGAATTTTAAGATCTGCATCAGTAGTTTATTAGACCAATATATGGAATATTAAGATCTGTCCCAGTAGTTTATTAGGCCAATATGTGGAATTTTAAGATCTGCACCAATAGTTTATTAGACCAATATATGGAATTTTAAGATCTGTACCAGTAGTTTATTTGGCCAATGCACAGAATAAAAGATGTGTACTATGTATTGACCACACTGAATTGAAGCGCTGCACTGGTCAGTAGTTGAATTGAAGAGCTGCACTGGTCTGTAGTTGAATTGCTCAATACATGAAACAAAAGGTATGAACTGTTTGTTCAATACTAAGAATGGGAGATCTGCTCCAGTAGTTTACTTGTTCAGTACATGGAATGGAGAATCTGTACAGTCAGTAGTTTATTTATATAGTACAAAGATTGAAGATCTGTACCATCGTGTACGTGTTCAATAGAAAGAATGGAATAAATACTTGATATGTAGGATCATCTGTAATATTACAGTACTTGGTATGTAGGATCATCTGTAATATTACAGTACTTGGTATGTAGGATCATATGTAGTATTAGTTACAGTACCTGGTATGTAGGATCATCTGTAGTATTAGTTACAGTACCTGGTATGTAGGATCATCTGCAGTATTAGTTACACTACTTGGTATTTAGGATCATCTGTAGTATTACTTACAGTACCTGGTATGTACGATCATCTGTAGTATTACTTACAATACTTGGTATTTTGGTTGGATCATCTACAGTATTTCTTACAGTACCTGGTATGCAGGATCATATGTAGTATTACTTACAGTACCTGGTATGGAAGATCCGTATAGTATCATTTGCAGCATTGGTATGTAATATGCATAATATTACTTGCATCACCTGGTATGTAGGATCATATGTAGTATTACTTAACACACATGGTGGGAATGATTATCTGTATTATGTATAACATCTGGTATGGAGGTTCATCTGTAGCATTACCTATAACATCTGGTATGGAGGTTCATCTGTAGCATTACCTATAACATCTGGTATGGAGGCAAGTTGTAGCATTACCTATAACATCTGGTATGGAGGCGAATTATAGCATTACCTATAACATCTGGTGTGGAGGCAAGTTGTAGCATTACCTATAACATCTGGTATGGAGGCGAGTTGTAGCATTACCTATAACATCTGGTATGGAGGCAAGTTGTAGCATTACCTATAACATCTGGTATAGAGGCAAGTTGTAGCATTACCTATAATATCTGGTATGGAGGTTCATCTGTAGCATTACCTATAACATCTGGTATGGAGGCAAGTTGTAGCATTACCTATAACATCTGGTATGGAGGCCAGTTGTAGCATTACCTATAACATCTGGTATGGAGGTCAGTTGTAGCATTACCTATGACATCTGGTATGGAGGCCAGTTGTAGCATTACCTATAACATCTGGTATGGAGGTCAGTTGTAGCATTACCTATGACATCTGGTATGGAGGCAAGTTGTAGCATTACCTATAACATCTGGTATGGAGGCCAGTTGTAGCATTACCTATAACATCTGGTATGGAGGTCAGTTGTAGCATTACCTATGACATCTGGTATGGAGGCCAGTTGTAGCATTACCTATAACATCTGGTATGGAGGCAAGTTGTAGCATTACCTATAACATCTGGTATGGAGGCCAGTTGTAGCATTACCTATAACATCTGGTATGGAGGTCAGTTGTAGCATTACCTATGACATCTGGTATGGAGGCCAGTTGTAGCATTACCTATAACATCTGGTATGGAGGCAAGTTGTAGCATTACCTATGACATCTGGTATGGAGGCCAGTTGTAGCATTACCTATAACATCTGGTATGGAGGTCAGTTGTAGCCCTATGGCCTGTAAGGTGTGTAAGGAATGAATTGAACAAATCTAGCAGTACTTCACATGGGAAAATTAGGACCAAGAATATTTTAAATAATAATTTCTTTGTTTAATAGTTCATAGTAAAAAGCTGCCCGAAGGCACTAGGCAGGGACAAGAAACAGGTTTTATTTTTACTTGGCCTAAACAACAATTTAATCATTTTGTGAAGTAATAATTTGTTTATGTAAAGTAATACTCTTGTGGTCTATGTTGTGGGTTACATCCTCATTTCTCAGCCACAGTGAGTCAGAACTGATGCCTGGATAAACCTACAGTGATATTTTGTTATCACCCCTCTTGGCTTAAGGGACCGTTTCATAATCCTAATGCTTTGAACATATATGTGTTTGTCAGCAATGCTATTGACACACTTGACGCACTATTGCACAAGAATATTGATAGTTTTAGAAAATGTATTCCTAATTTTGACAATTATGTGATAAAATGTACGTACAATTGTACAGATATTGTTAATGGGCCAATGTGGACTAATTGGGTTGAATCACTGTATTGTAAAATTGTGACTATATCATGTTTGCCTATTTAGTTAAATTTGTACAACTTATTTATTTATTAATAAACTTTTTAAACTTAGTACCTTATTTAATTTTAATTTTATCTGTTTATATTTCTAACTTATTTGTGTTTTAAAGGCTGTGTATTTTATACCTATTCATGTGTACCAACTGTTTATTTATTTATTTATTGCCTAAATAAATGTATTTTTTTTTATCAGAATGCAACTTGTTTTTGTTGGCAAATTTTATGTGAAAATACATTTTGTATGTATTGCCCTCCTTTGGAACTGTGGGTTTTTAGCATGAAATTATGGTGATTCAAATATTTATCAGGTGTTTTCTGTAGCAAGTAACACAAAGAAACCATAAGTTATAACGGGTGGGTGCATTAGTTACCTGTCCCCAAACACATGTAGCATTGCATGCAGGTGGGTGATGAATGAGTGCTGGTTGGTCGTATTTTGATGTTATTTGGTCAAAATGTGTAGATTGGAAGGTCTGCAATACAAGTGATTGATTGGTCAATAGATGGGTTTGAAACTCTGGAGTATTAGTCGATTTGTTTGGTGGTTGGGACATGGAATGGATGATTGATCAGCATCAGTTAATTACTTGTTCAGCGCAATTTAGTTACATGACATTTTGTTATTGACGTCTCTATTGTGGGTTATATCGTCACTTTATGGGCCATACTTGAATCACAATTGGTGGGTGGATGGACATTAGTGTATATCCCAGTTGACATACGGTGGTATTGTGGTATTTTGTTATCACCCTTTATTACGAGCCCTTGGTGACTTAAAGGATCCTCTCATAATCCTGACTCTTCAAACACATCCATCAGTATACAACCTGCATATGTAATTTGTTGGCTAATATATTTCTTACTTGAAGTTTGTGTAGTCCATAGCTGAAGATTATGGAGTAATATGCTTTAAAATGCAAATATTATTCACCCAGAATTATCCTAGGTACCACTGGTAACAATAATAATTTTTTCTCAATAAAAAATTAAGCAACTTCCAAAGAGGTTGCTGACATGAACGAGAAACGTGTTTTTTCTTGGCCTTAACAGCAATTAGACATTTTGGAAAGTAGTAATTTGGTTATGTAAAATAATATTCTTGTGGTCTATGTTGTGAGTTACATCCTCGTTTCCCAGCCACAGTGAGTCAGAACTGATGCCTGGATAAGCCTACAGTAGTATTTTGTTATCACCCCTTGAGGCATAAGGGACCGTTTCATAATCCTAATGCTTTGAACATGTACCTCAGAATGCAACTTGATTTTGTTGGGAATTACAGCTTGTTAGGTGAGAAATTACATTCCACTTATGTTGTCCTTAGTTGCATCTGTGGAGGTGATACATCTTGATGATTACAAATTATTCTTGTAAAATTTACCTAGCCTCAACATACAGAGGTTGCAAGCATTTGTTGGGAAAACAAACTGTTTAACTTATATACAGTTTCATAAAATGATGTGAATAAACAAAACTGTGTACAGAATTGTTATACCTTTAAACTCTGGAATAACGTAGTGCCAGATTTACAGCATTTTATACATGTTCTTCTTATTTATTAGGGAGTACAACATTATTTAATGTTCTTCCCTTGTTGTGCTCATTGTGTTATTGTATAGGATTTGTCTTAATTTGATTTGTATTGTATGTATTGTAGAGTCACAATAAATTTGATTTTATTCTTAAATTAATTTAGACTATTTAAACTGAAAATGTGCCTGGAAAAATGTAAGTGATAGTTGGTTCAGGGCTGAGGGATTCCATAATCTTATAAAGTGTCCTATTGAGAATGCTTAAATGAACAAGATAGTGATTTGAGGGAATTTATACTAAGCTATTTATGACTGTAAGTTTTGACATATAATACGTCCCCTTGTAATAAGCTCCCTGACTTTTGATCAATTCTGATTTTCCCGCTTCTGATGATTAGTTTGAAGCACGCCTCAGGGCTGACTTCTGGTGATTAGTTAGAAGCACAGCTCAGGGCTGACTTCTGGTGATTAGTTTGAAGCACGCCTCAGGGCTGACTTCTGGTGATTAGTGTGAAGCACGCGTCAGGGCTGACTTCTGGTGATTAGTTTGAAGCACGCCTCAGGGCTGACTTCTGGTGATTAGTTTGAAGCACACCTCAGGGCTGACTTCTGGTGATTAGTTTGAAGCATGCCTCAGGGCTGACTTCTGGTGATTAGTTTGAAGCACGCCTCAGGGCTGACTTCTGGTGATTAGTTTGAAGCACGCCTCAGGGCTGACTTCTGATGATTAGTTTGAAGCACGCCTCAGGGCTGACTTCTGATGAATAGTTTGAAGCACGCCTCAGGGCTGACTTCTGATAATTAGTTTGAAGCACGCCTCAGGGCTGACTTCTGGTGATTAGTTTGAAGCACGCCTCAGGGCTGACTTCTGGTGATTAGTTTGAAGCACGCCTCAGGGCTGAGCTGACTTCTGGTGATTAGTTTGAAGCACGCCTCAGGGCTGAGCTGACTTCTGGTGATTAGTTTGAAGCACGCCTCAGGGCTGACTTCTAGTGATTAGTTTGAAGCACGCCTCAGGACTGACTTCTGGTGGTTAGTTTGAAGCATGCCTCAGGGCTGACTTCTGGTGATTAGTTTGAAGCACGCCTCAGGGCTGACTTCTGGTAATTAGTTTGAAGCACTCCTCAGGGCTGACTTCTGGTGATTAGTTTGAAGCAAGCCTCAGGGTTGACTTCTGGTGATTAGTTTGAAGCACGCCTCAGGGCTGACTTCTGGTGATTCGTTTGAAGCACGCCTCAGGGCTGACTTCTGGTGATCAGTTTGAAGCACGCCTCAGGGCTGACTTCTGGTGATTAGTTTGAAGCATGCCTCAGGGCTGACTTCTGGTGATTAGTTTGAAGCACGCCTCAGGGCTGACTTCTGGTGATTAGTTTGAAGCATGCCTCAGGGCTGACTTCTGGTGATTAGGTTGAAGCACGCCTCAGGGCTGACTTCTGGTGATTAGTTTGAAGCACGCCTCAGGGCTGACTTCTGGTTATTAGTTTGAAGCACGCCTCAGGGCTGACTTCTGTTGATTAGTTTGAAGTACGCCTCGGGGCTGACTTCTGTCAGTTCATCAGAGTATTTCTGTATGATCCTTGAATCCCTCTTGGAATCGTAAACATGTCACAAGTTACGACATTGCTGCAGTCTTGTCGCATGTGCCAATATCTCCCAATGAGATGTGTAAACCGTAACTTTAACTTGACCATTACGCTGTCGCGCTTACATTTATCCGGGCATTAAATTTTATCCGGGTAATGTTTATGTGCATATGTAAGGCAAAATATTTGGCACCAGTAGATCACGTAGTGATGAATAATATCCAGTGGTTAAATATGTTTCATTTGTTGTCGTAATACGAGCGTTATAGTTAGAGTACATAACTATAATTTGCTGTTTCAGATTTGTGACCGAGTATAAGAGTAAGTCACGTGACGTGTTCGTGGAGAGGAAACTGTTTTATGACAGAAATTGTTTATGTCTGGGAAGCAAACATTTTATAATTTATGCATATATATATAGACAATATATGTAAATATATATATACTTATAAACATACATAACGCCCGGATAAATGAAAAAGCGACAATCGTAGCTGGTGCTAAATGCATTCCCATAGATACCCACATGCGCAGAAACGTCACCCGGATATTATTTAAACCCCGGATAATTGATTTCATCTGTGTTTGTTAGAAGTTGTTGGACACTGGTGAATGTGTTAAACCTGATCACCATGTGCAATATGCATCCAGACTTCTAAGTAAACATTGAAGGGAAAATGTGTATTATACATAGAAACTTGTGATACCTGGTGTTGCCAAGAACAGGTGGTATGGAGGAACTATGGGTAATATGAGAGTGCAGGTGGATATAGACTGACTACAGACAGCTGGGAGACATTCATAAGGCACATCATTCATAACTATCTAAGCAAACATTATTCCTTTGATCATAATTGGTTACCAATAGTCGGGTAGGATAACAGTTTAGACCCATTATGGCTACTTCTCATTGTAGCTACTTCCCGTTATAACCACATTGCCCCCCATTACAGCTACAGGGTACATACTGGGGAAGTAATTAAGTATGCACTTAAACTAGGTCAGTTATAGCTATGATTTTATTTTTGGACCAAGGGAGAATCAATTATGGCACCTCCATAGTCTGTTACTTAAAAGTAGCTATAACTGGGAGTAGCCATAACAGGAAGTAGCTATAATAGAAAGACATTGGATAAACTGGGTAAGGAAGTTATGATCACAATTACCATTTGTGTGGTAGCTGATCACAATTACCATTTGTGTGGTAGCTGATCACAATTATTGAAAGTTATATTACGTAACCCTTGAATGAATCGATGTTCTGCAGTCTTTGTCTGTTTCATTAGATATTATTCACTTTGAAAGAAAATTTGTTAAAATCTCCAGATATTTTTTATCATTTCTCAACCTTTTCATCAACAGACTGGAATTGCTACACGTGTGTCACATGACCAACATAATGTGACACATACTTTAATTTATCTGTTTGTGTTAACAATGTACAACTTTAGCTGTTAAATGAACACAACCAAATTCTCTCAAATGATTCATAAAGCATTGGGAAAGATTAGACCAGACATAAATTTAAGACACATTCTTTAAAAATGTTCTGACCATACATTGCTATATTTGTTATACCAAGTTTTTATATAGGTATTGCATAAGTGTAGACATTTTTGTGGCTTGGCTGGCATGTTGGCATTAATAATTATTTCTGACAGCACGTTTTACCGATTGCTCAATTGTGCCACACGCCAGCAGGATTAAATATTGCTAACATGAATAATTATTGTTAGCCATAAAACAAGACCTACACTTCCCAAGTTAATTGTTCCCTGTGCTCTCAATGTGTTGATGATATTTAACCGGAAACAGAAGATGTATTTTTGCTAATGTGTGACCGTGTGCTATTACTGCCTATTGCGATTAGGTTAACAGGTGCAGGCCATGCCAGTAAGCAGCTACCTAGCGCTGCAGAGTTGACTCAGTGCTTTGTAGAGGCGGGTCATTCTACCTACTAAGTACTGCAGTACAGTTGACATAAACAATGTTGATGTGACAGTTTCTGATGAACTGACAGTCGTAACACGAGATGCTTACTTTTTTGCCCAGTGCGAATACATGAAGACATACCGTATAGGCAGAAACAGCGCCACAAATCACGGATTGGATGGATATGAAAACTGCACCTGAATGCACCATTTTACTCACTGACCCTCCAGGCAACCCGATGAGGGACTCTTGTGAACACAAGAAATATTGCTAATATTATGACTTTTTTATTTATTACGTATTATTTCTTTAGAAACTCTTGGACTTATGATTTAAATTTTATGGTTAGGCATATTTTAGAGTTTTATAAAACCAACTAGTATTATTCGTTTTATATTACTTTTAATTATTATTTGTGGTAGACATTTTGTAATTTTTTTCATGGACTAAACACGGGATACAAAATTATTATTTAAACTGCAGTTTAGGTTTTAGCCACACCTATAGTTTGTATGGTTTTAATAAAAAATAAAAGTTAATGTATGCAAAATGCCTGAGGTCTCTATTGATCATATGCTGCATACAAATACTTGTATTATTACAAGGGACCATTTAATGAGATTAATTGCTCAGATAATATTGTAGAAAAAGCAACCAATCAGAAAATAAATTATCCCAGGTAATTAAGGTTGATCCAATAATAATACTTGACCATCTGAAAAAAACACCATGTGAGAAAACAAACAAAAATAGAGTTTCTCTCACAAACCACTGCACATGATTGCACATAAAAGAAAAAGAAATAAAACAAATAATATTGGGCAATTTTAGAAACCAACACAATTTGTAGCAAGCTGATAAATTGCATCAACTAAACTAATGTCTTAAACCCACGTCATAAGAGTGATGATGACATGTTGCCAGCTGACCTTTAAAGACAACTGCCAAGGGACCACCTGAGCAATCAAGACATAAGAGACCAGAATTTGTCTAAGCGAAGATATGTATATATACATAAGTTCCCGCAATAATGAGAAAACTCATCAACTTATGAAAACCACCAAATAATAAAGGACCATAAAAAAAACATCTGATTTGATACCATCTGATAAAATGACTGATAACTGTCTGTAATAAAACCTTCTGAAAATAGACCAGCCAACAGATAAAAGACGATCTGGAGACCAGCTGACAAGAGAACATCTGAAAGAACAAACGACAGAATGGAGACGATTTGTTATTTGAGAACACAAAGTGCCAATGGTGATGATGCTGTACTAGAACTTTCTGGAAGGCAGGTTTCTGTCGGTGGCAGTGACAGAATGCTGGAAGGAACGACACTACTCATGGCCTCTGTCACACCGCCACGTCTCTGTCACCATGGCGATCTGCCCTGGTTCAAGGAAATCATCAGGCGAAAGAGAACACACAGGTGAAAGACCTTCTGAGATTACGCCATAAGAGAGCCATATTACACTGTGTCTTCTAGGAAACTGTACAGATGTCGTCATGACGCTCAATGGATGCATTTCGTTTCCGCCGGTTCTCATTACTCTATGTATATCTCTCTTTCTCTTTCTCTTTCTCTCTCTCTCTGTCTCTATCTCATCTCTATCACTTTCTCTTTTCTCTCTCTCTTGCTCTCTCACTCTCCTTTTTTACTCCTCACACTCTCTCCTCTCTCTCTCTCTCTCTCTCTCTCTCTCTCTCTCTCTCTCTCTCCCTGTCTCCTCTCTCTTTCCTCTCTCTCTCCCTGACTCCTCTCTCTTTCCTCTCTCTCTCCTCTCTCTCTCGTCTATCTCCTCTCACTTTCCTCTCTCTCTCCTCTCTCTCCTCTCTCTTTCCTCTCTCACCTCTCTCTGCTCACTCTCCTCTCTCTCTCCTCTCTCTCTCCTCTCTCTCTCCTCTCTCTCTCCTCTCTCTCTCCTCTCTCTCCTCTCTTTCCTCTCTCTCTCTCCTCTCTCTCTCCTCTCTCTTTCCCTCTCTCTCCTGCTCTCTCCCCCCCTCTCTCTCTCTCTCTCTCAATCTGTCAGAATAATAAATGGATAGAACAAATTACCATTTCAATGAAAAGGTTTAGGATGAATATGATTTCATTTGAAAACTGTCTCGACTTCTCTGGGAAGATTCAGCCATGCAGCAATTATTGTGTAAAGACTGTTTGTTCCCAAATATCCACTGCTCTCTACAGTATGGTGCCCAGTCATACAGGTGAGTGAACTGAAACAACGTGGGGTGAATGAAATTACCCACACTTCGAAACAGCAGCAATGACATTCAAACCCGGATTTTCTCGATTGAGATGTATGACGGTGCCATCAGTGTGATGACACCGTCACATGACACTTTGACGTAGCACTCTGTCCTCGAGGAATTTGAAATTAGAGAAATGGGTTGAGGATTCTGGGTCAACGAACTGATGACAATCATTGAGTGTCGCACGGACCAAGCCATTTCCTGCTTGCTGCTGCAGATTACCTGACCACCCAATCAAGCTTATGTTTGACCTTGGAGCCAGGCATGGGCGTCATAACATCTGAGGACGTTTAATCTTAATTCAAGGCCTTTGTTCGCATGTGCCAAACTACATCATCCAGATTGAACTTTACAGTATCACGGAAGGGGTTACTGTTTAGATGTGATTAGTTGTGTGGAAACACGTTCACATCTGTTGTGAAATGTTTCTGTAAAATATAAAAATTATATATTCCATTGGTGTTAGTTTGTGTTATTCTAGTTTATTTAACAAAATGAACAATTGCTTGATTTATAAACAAGAACTAGTTGGCTTGATATGAGAATGAATAGCTTTTGTGCAATAATAGCAACCAGACTTAATTCTTCCCCGGGAGTTGGTTTTCAAATGAACAGGTTTGACAGGTAGATAAAATGTAAAACATTTTTTGTAAAGGTCAAGAAAAGCAATGTATGATGATATCTTTACCATTTATACATAATTGTATCATTATTTAAAGCATTGTGTGCAGGTAGTATTTAACATTTTGTTCAGAATACTGTTAATTAAAACAGTGTTATCAAGTTGCTAGTATTTAATGCATTTTATTCAAGGTACTGTGTTCACATTGCTATTTTTAAAGCATTGTGTTCAGGTTACCATTATTTAAAGCATTGTGTTCAGGTTACCATTATTTAAAGCAATGTGTTCACATTAGCATTGTTTTTTAAAGAAATATGAATTATTTAAAGCAGTGTGTTTAGATTACTTTGAATTGTGTCCATGTTACTATTAATTAAAGCAATTTGTTCATGTTACAGGTGATTATTATTCATAGCATTGTGTTCAGGTTATTAATTTAATTCATTGTGTTCAGGTTGCTGTTAATTAAAGGTGGGCCCTCAGCTGATTTATCCATTGCAAATGTGGTTCTTTTATGTCCAAATGTGTAGTTTAAGTAATGAATGCAGTCTTTTAAATAAAAGAATGAGTACTTGTTTTTTAATTATCAAAAGAAATAACACTGGTTATTGCATTTGGTAGATTGCAAAAACCCATCATGGAGCCGATATTTAGTGCCCGTCCATTGAACTTGGTGGGCCACTTCTGGGCTTCATTTGCTGGTGCAGCATATCACCATCTCATCACGAACTATGATATTGCACCCGATTGCACGAACTGTGAAATCACTCGATTTTATTCCTCAGAGGGAATTAAATAAGTTATTGTTTACCAAAACTACAGGAAAACTACTATTACATTTTGTAGTGGATGCTAGATAGTTTTTGCAAATTGAATTTTAAATGTGATGAGCACAAAATCGAGCTTAGAATGCACGTTTAAAACATTGTTTTCATGCTACAAATATTTAAAGTGATGTGTTCCGAATACAGTTATTTCTGGTTATCATTATTTAAAGCATTACATTTATGTGACTTAGCAATGTTTTCAGGTTACCGTTATTTAAACCGTTATCTTCATGACAACACTATTTTAAGAAATATGTTCGCATAACCGTTATTTAAAGCTGTGTGTTCAGGTTACAATTATTTAAAGCTGTGCATCCAGATCCCTGAAATAACACAGTGCATAAATCGGAAAGCAAAAACACACTCTTTCACGACGGCCAACAACAATAGCAGGCCCTAGACGGACACTCGGTGCAAACCCAGATGAATTTATTGATTTACAAAAACGGAGCGCGTGCACCGATCGGGTGTCTTTCGCGGAAGGTGACAGAGGGAGAGAGAGGGGAGATGTCGGCGAGAGAGCCAGAGTCGACCCTCCGCTACTGTTCCACACTGTTCACTTTAATAAGACTTGATGGCCTAATCTACGCAAGGAGACCCGACCATCAGCTGGTGTGCGGGGCAGGCCGTGATTGCTCTTATGGTCTTGTTCCATGGACGCCCACCTGTGTAGACGCATGCACTTGTGGGCCGGCACATGAAAGATGACATTTCACGTGGGAGACTGTCACACGACGGTGTCTCAATCGTGTGTTGAATTATTCACTCGCACCCAGTCGACCTTGCAACGCGGGTCTGCGGTCAACTCGTGTCCTGTTGTCCACACCTTGACGCTGACCGCCGCGTTGCACCCGCATTGTCCTGACCTAATATTCGGGGTCAATGAGGTCACGCTTTTCATCTCAATGAGGTCACATTTTTTGTCTCCTTTGTATTGTTAGAATCAGAACCAGTCATGTTTGATCATTAAAGAAAGGTCGTTTTCTGATTGGAAAGTCAGACCTGTGACTGGTCATTGTAACGAGTTGTGTTTGTTGCTTAATATTTGAGGTATCTGAGATCATGTTTTTTTCTTCATTGTTTGTTTCATCAGAGTCAAAGCCTGTCATTGCCACTCATTGATTATTAGAGACAGGTCAGTTTCTGATTGTTAAATCAGATGTGTGATTTGTCTTTGTAACAAGATTGTCACATGTCTAATATTTAGAGTCGTTGTTGTCATGAATGGAATTAGTCATGTTTGGTCATTTAAAAAAGTTATCTTCTCATTGCAAAGTCTTGTGACTGGTCTTTGTTACGAGGTTGTGTTATGTTGCCTAATATTCGAGGTCAATCAGATCATGTTTTCATCGTTGTTGAGAACCAGATGGTCATGTTTGGTCATTAGAGAAAAGCAAATGTATGAACTCTTGCCAAGTGAGACCTGTGACTGGTCTTTGTAACAAGGTTGTTTTATGATATTTAATATGCAAGCAATAGTGAGAAAAAATGTGTTGGTCACTAAAGAAAGGTTGTTTTATGATTGCTAACAGGATGATGACCGTGTTGTGTGGACCAAATGTTGTCACCAAATGTCATGTGACCAAATGTTGTGTCCCCAAATGTCTTGTGACCAAATGCCGTGAGACCAAATGTCTTATAACCAAATGTAATGTGACCAAATGTAGTATGAAAAATATGTAAACAAATGTTGTGTGACCAAATGTCTTGACCAAATGCAGTGTGACCAGATGTCATGCAACCAAATGTATTACTAAATGTCGCGTGACCAAATGTCTGGTAACCAAATGTTGCGTGACTAAATGTTGTGTGACCAAATATATGTCATGTGACCATAACAAAGTTGAGGTTATATTAATGAAATAAAATCAAAAAATTTACAAATAAAAACTAAATGAAATAAAATGTATTCTTTTACTGTAGCTATCAAAGTTTCAACTGCCACAATCCTATTTATCTACAATTGACTTTAAGGGAGCATTTACAAAGGAGGAAAGAAGAACTATTGTTTGATGGATGTTAGATGTTTGAAAAACTACAGTCGTGATGTATCAACATGAGCGAAACGCCTAAAACCACTGCTGTAATCCATTCGTTACCGTCACGTTTTTTTCCCGTAGCCTCAATCTGACCTACTCATGAAAAACAACACCGGTCACTTTCATATTGGCTTACACCAGGTTCTACTGCTACCTGTGATCAAAAGCTGCATTGCCTGACTCGTGCAATTGTTCTTGTGTAATCTTCAGTCTTTGGCGTCAGTAATGAGACCTGTAATAATGTCACGTCATCCGTCTGGCCCACCAGCTCATCACTTTGGACATTCAGCTCGCGGTGTCATAAATGTATTATGTCCGTACGTAATTGATAGTTTCCTTATTGCAAACAGAAAGCAGGTTGTGATATCCAAGTGATATTTTGTCATAATTTTTTATCCATTTTCACATTACTGTTGAATTATTAACATAGCTGTTGACTACTATTTCACATCAGAGTCTTTCTATTTCATAAATTTATATTGTGTTAAATATTATGCATAATTGTTTCTTTAAGTGAGACTGATTTATAAAGCTAGATTGAATTTTTATTGTAGTCGGACAAACCTACAATATTTATGGTTTGTATTTGGCTATATATGATATAACAAAACTGCAACTCTAATATTGAGCTTGGCTTTCCTAAACCTTATGGTTATTTTATGCTGTCCATTAGTAGAAAACAATTTTTTACAGAGCACACATTATTCTTATAGAAATAGAATGTTGTGAAATGTCTAAAATAAGTAAATAAGAAAACCAAACATTTGTTCTCTCAATCTGAAAATCAATACATCAGACAAAAATTCAGGCTTGATGGCAGTGACATTCTGACTTAAATAAATTCTTCTAATCGTTGACCACTAGCTGTTTATTTTCAGATGTCGGTTGTTATGTGTAATGTGACTGATTTCTAAGTCATGACTTGGAATATAATTGCAACCAGGTTTCTTTGTGTACAGAAATGTGGACAAAACTTTGGTTCAGATGAGGTGAGACCACAATAGATTTTATGGCAGCAGACATCATAACCTTTGCTTTGCTGGATGGAGAATTTAACAAAAGATTTTCTTTAAACTTTCTCAGCACATGAAACATTAATTAATTGATCTTGTGTGGAAATTTTGTGAAAACGACATAACTCGTCCCAATCTGGTCATGGATTTTGAAATATTGGTGGGTTCTGCAAAATAGTCACTGCGTGAACATGCAAGTGACAAGCGCAGAAGTACTGCCATCTTGTGAAAGATCTAATGCAGTAGTACATTCAATATTCACTGGACCAACTTGTCCCGTGTACAAGTGCTCAAAACAAATTCACACATCACACCAAAATGCTATTTTCAATGGGTTTCGTTCAATGGTAGTGGTGGACGGATTATGATTGTGGTCTTATGTCAGATTAGGTAGATATCTCAAGACTCCACTTGGAACAGAACATTGGGACAGTGCTGCCCTCTGAAGGCTTACAGTGGCACAATGGATGATCTAGAGTTGTGTTTTCAGGCATGGCTTTGGTGACTGTCACAAGCCACTGGCTGACTCTGCCGCACTCATAGAGGACATAGTCCACCAACAGATGTGTCTCATGGTAAGTGACACTGTTATGTCTACGGGTTGTAGTCAGATACTAGTATGCGTTTATATTTTAACACACCTATTTGGTGTAAATATTGCCATTATAGAAGCCCATATTTGTGTTTGATGCTTGTATTTGTTGTATTTGATCATAAAAAGCACAAAATACAGCAACTTAAATTTGTATTATCTCTGGACTACTTGCTTCTGGAACTTATCGCTTTGGGTGAAAATCTTGGTACACTGGTGTGTTCTCTCCACCCCCCTCCCACCTTAGTCCTGTACCCTGTCTCAGTCTCCCTCAGTGCCTAATATACACATCCACCACACATCTACATTTTTATAAAACAGACTGTAGAGCCAGTGTGTCTGTAGAGCCAGTGAGTCCTTAGAGCCAGTGTGTTCGTAGAGCCAGTGAACCCGTAGAGCCAGTGTGTCTGTAGAGCCAGTGTTTGTAGAGTCAGTGTGTCTACAATCAGTGTGTCTGTAGAGCCAATATGGCTGTAGAGTCAGTTTGTCTATAGAGACAGTGAGTGACTAGAGTCAGTGAGTTTCTAGAGTCAGTGAGTCTGTGCAGTCAGTGAGTCTCTAGAGTCATTGTCTGTAGAGCCAGTGTGTTTGTAGAGCCAGTGAGTCTGTACGGCCAGTGTCTGTAGAGTCGGCATGTCTGTAGAGCCAGTTTGTCTGTAGAGCCAGTGTGTCTAGAGTCAGTAAGTCTGTAGAGTCATTATCTGTAGAGCCAGTGTGTTTGTAGAGCCAGTGTGTATGTGTAGGGTCAGTGTCTGTAGAGTCGGTGTGTCTGTAGTGCCAGTGAGTCTGTAGAGTCCATGTGTCTGTAGAGCCAGTGTGTATGTGTAGGGTCAGTGTCTGTAGAGTCGGTGTGTCTGTAGTGCCAGTGAGTCTGTAGAGTCCATGTGTCTGTAGAGCCAGTGCATCTGTACAGCCAGTGTGTGTGAAGAGCCAGCAGAGCAGTGCCTGTAAAGCTAGCATGTCTGTAGAACATATTAGCTAGTGTGTATAAAAAGATTGATAATCTAGATTTAAGAATGACTTGGATCATATGTACATGACTGTTTATGAGTGATATTTGTGAGCGCTATTGCTCTGTCTTCGCTGTTTGTTGTAGCTCGAGCAAGCAGAAGATGTGGCCAAACTAAGATGTGCCCGCTTCCTCGGTCTGGAAGACTTCCTGTTTCTCTTGAGGAAAGACAAGGCAAGTTGAATGACCACAGTCTTACATTAAGTATACATATGTCTGTCTGTCTGTCTGTCTGTCTGTCTGTCTGTCTGTCTGTCTGTCTGTCTGTCTGTCTGTCTTTGTGTCTCTTTACATGATCTGCTTGTCAGATTGTCTGGATCTCTGTGACAATCTGTCTGGCAATTTGTTTGTCTGTGTCTGTCACTGTGTCTCGCTGTCTGTCTCTTTGTCAGTCTGTCTTTATCTTTATGTGTCTCTTTCTCTGTCTCTATATTTCTGTATGTCTGTCTGTCTGCCTCCTTTTCTGTGTAACAATCTAACAATCTGTCATTCTGCCTGTCTGTCTGCCTGTCCATCCGTCTGTCTCTGTGTGTCTGTCTGTCTGTCTGTCTGTCGGTCGGTCGGTCGGTTGATCGGTCGCTCTGTCTGTCTGTCTGTCTGTCTGTCTGTCTCTGTCAATCACTTTTACTGTGTGTGTCAGGTTGTCTCTGTTTGTCTGTCTCTCTGTCTGTCTGTCTGTCCATTCCCCCATTCGTCTGCATGCATGCATGTACATATGCCATTTGTATCATGCAAACAAACTTACTTACTGGCAACATTTGGAACAGATTCCAGACTTGGCCATGGCTAAGTACGTTGTAGTTAATTCACCTTTATGTCGCGCCATGCCCTGAGAGAACAGGCTCATACTGACGTCTTCATAGGAATCCATCTACACATTATAATTTGAGTATGCACCTGGCTCAAACATTAGTTTGTGCATATTCCATTAGACTATTGATTTTCTGGGCACAAAAAACTGCAGCAGTACGCAGATTAGACAGACTCGAATGGCCAACGTTGCTGGCTGCAGCCACCAGTGAGCACAGGTGCAGGGGCATACATCATGACTCCTCCAAGACACAGCAGGGCACGTGGCATGTAGGGCAGCACTTCCGGGAACACTGAGACGGGAGGTATATGGAGGGGAGGTGTAGGGAAGGGAAGTGTAGGGAGGGGAGATGTAGGGATGGGAAGTGTAGGGAGAGGAGGTGTAGGGAGGGGAAGTGTAGGGAGGGGAAGTGTAGGGAAGGGAGGTGTAGGGAAGGGAGGTGTAGAGAGGGGATGTGTAGGGAGGGAATATGTAGCACACCACTGACTGACCACTCATACCACTGACCACTCACACAACTGACTGACCACTCACACCACTGATTGACCACTGACTGACCACTCACACCACTGATTGACCACTGACTGACCACTCACATCACTGACTGACCATTCACACCACTGACTACTCACTCCACTCACTGACCAATAATTAACCTATCAATTGACCACTCAGCAATGACCTCTGAATCTACAGTCTGACCATCTGTGCCATGTAGACTGACTGTTTACATCACACAGACTGATCACCCACCTGTTTGACTGCCGGCTGTGTCCACTCTGGCTGACAGTCACAGGAATCTCGTTAGCATTGCCTGCACATTCACTGCACATTCACTGCTCATTTATTGCACTTGCACTGAACATTCAATGGACATTGCCTGCACTTTACCTGTGTGTTTGCATCTGTTCACTCTTGATGTTTGTGTCACTCTTAGTGACACCTGTTGATGACACACATCCAGCCACTGTCTCGTGGTCTCCGCAGCGTGAGACTGCGTCAACCTCCCAACCAGGCAGCGTCAGAAATCTCGGTCAAATATTATGACACAATTCTGTGAATTCTGGGTGCATTCTTCGGTTGGAAGCGGCAAAAGAATCTGCGCGAAGCGGGTGTCGTTTGTGGGGAAATTAATATTTTTGTTTGCTATTATGTGACATTTTTCAGCCGCTTTTGAACGGTAATATTGGAGAATTCTCGTCACGAGTTGTCTGTCTCGCGGGTGGGAGTTGGTGGCATATTTCTCCAGCCCCTGTCACACGTGTGCTCTGTGTTAAAGGAAATAAAAATAAGGTATTAGCTCAAATCCTTTTTCCATGTGTACACAAAGTTTAACATTGTAACATTAGACAACATTAAACAAATACAGAAAAATACATTTGTAGTATAAATTTGATTTTAAGCCCGTCTGTGAAGCAATTCCCGCGGAAATTTTTTTTTTAATTAGCTAGGTGATCATGTGGTATCGTGACGTCACTTATGACACACACTCGCATCAGACCGACCCTTTCCATGCATTCAGTGCATGTTTACAAGGATAGCTTTTGGGTGGAAACGAGCGTCAGAATGAGTTATTGTCCAATATTCCGACGTAATACAAACACTAGTCATCATAGAGGAACAAACATTTATCTTATGGTTCCACATGAATCGAATTTTATTCAAAACAACGAATGTGAATGGGCCTACAAGTTGACTAGGTTTCGCCAAGCTTGGGCTCGTTTTCAGAATAATTATATAGAATGCAACCAACGGGAGATAATCTACACGAATAAACATACCTAGCAAACATATATGTGACCCATCTTAACGAAATGAGTCGGATGTCGGCAAATCTGGTTTTCTGTAAATGCAGTTTATGTGAACAAATCGTGAATCCATCGATTTTGAGATTTCCCCTGAAAATTATTATTTGGTATTCGTTTTATCAATTGCTACTCTAGCTACCCACTAATTAACTCTGTTTTGTGTATTTTAAAGCGATTTTTAGATTTCCTTAAAATAACGCCGAAAATGCCAGTAATTGCACGCGTTCGCAACTGTTAATTTTGGGACGCTCCTAACATATGGGATATCACCAAGAAGCTTGATGTGTCATCTTCCCATATATGGGCATAAATATGCTAATAACTACATTATGTGATCTCCAGAGAGGTTGGAAGACGCCCCCTGTTTACGCCAACTGTGTAAACAATTCGGATCACGTGGTAGCAACGGCAACTGCGTGACCCAGGCAGCTGTTCTCATTGGTTCAGTGATGGGTCATTTACATAATCTGTAAACACACGCATGCGCACCATGTATTTCCACCGCGTCACTGCTGACCCAGATAGCGATTAAGAAGACGCGAAGAATGTCGTTTAACATTGCAAAGCTATTAAATTTGGATGGAAGTGATTGCACACAGATTGACAGTTTGATCAAGGAGTAATTTTTGGAAGACTTGACGCATGGAAGCGAGGCGGACGAGGACGAACTTTTAGCAAGATCTGTCCACGGTAACTTAAGTACATTTCATGAAACATAACGAATATTTTGCATCAACTTTGACGGCCGTTTTCTGGGTTTGAAGGTTTCTACCCCACACGTGTTTGTTAAGCCATAACTTCAGTTAGAATTAAGATATCTTCTTACATGATACATCGTGTGAAAGCAGAGATTCAGCTCTTTCCAACGCTGCTAATAACTCGATATTAAAAATTTCCGACATGCGAATCATTTCGTTAAGATGGGTCACATATCGTATCCAGCTACATCAAGTAACGTGTATAATCTCATAATATCACTAGAATATCGATATATGAAGGAGTTGTACAATTTATCATAACAACTTAAATCAGTCAAAGAGTTTCCACTGGTCCCGCTAGCTCAGTGGGTAGGCGCGTTGGTTACTTGTCGTTTATTTTATAATCGGGCGATGCCGGTTCAATCCTGACAGCATGCAAACCTTTGATTTTCTTTACACTTTTTTGGTTTATGTTTTCACGAAGTAATATAAACAAAATCAATTTATACTATAATGCACTGTTTGTCAATATTTTAAAAAAATTTGTAGAAATTATTTATTCGCCACAAAAATTTTAATATGGTCATTATATATATAACGATGTTTCTAAATTGTATTTATCCAGACAGATCCCAATCTGTTTTCATATATATAATTACAATATATTACCGTACAATATATTGACAATTAATAAATTATATATCCATTACATTATATTTGTTTGGATAAATAATTAGTACAAAAATCAAAATTATTATATATCGATATTCTAGTGATATTATGAGATAATACACGTTACTTTATGCAGCTGAATACAATATATGTTTGCTATGTATGTTTATTGGTGTAGATTATCTCCCGTTGGTTGCATTCGATATAATTATTCTAAAAACGAGCCCAAGCTCGGCGAAACCTAGTCGACTTGTAGGCCCATTCGCATTCGTTGTGGAACCGACCGTAAGATAACTGCTTGTTCCTCTATGATGACTAGGGTTTGTATTACGTCGGAATATTGCACAATAACTTGTTCTGACGCTCTTGTTTCGACTCAAAAGCTATACTTGTAAACATGCTCTGAGTGCATGGAAAGGGTCGGCCTGATGTGAGTTTGAGTCATAAGTGACGTCCCATCTCGGCATCCCGAAAAGCACGCCAAAAATATGCATATTCGAAAATGTCCGGATGCACAGCATAAAATGTGGAATTTCTAATTCATTGAATTTTTTGGCTTGGTGGACGTGGAAATAGATAGCAGGATGTCATATAACATGAATTCAAGCAATAGATGTTTTTATTCCCTTTAAATAATCAACACCAGCAATGTTGGTCAACTATCACGACACTCTTCCCCCACATAATATGACTTTGCACATCACACGCATGTGCCCACACACGTGTACACACACATACGTGTACACACACACACACGTGTACACACGCACACATGTACACACACGCACGTGTACACACACATACCTGTACACACACACACACGTGTACACACACACACACGTGCACGCACACACACGTGTACACACACACACACACACACACACACACACACACACACACACACACACACACACACACACACACACACACACACACGTGTACACACACACACACACGCACGTGTACACACACACACACACACACACGCACGTGTACACACACACACACATGTACACACACACGTGTACACACACGCACATGTACACACACACGTGCATGCATACACACGTGTACACCCACACATGTACACACACATGTACACACACACACGTGCACGCACACACACACGTGTACACACACACACACACGTGTACACACACACGTGCACACACACACCTGTACACACACACACACACGTGTACACACACGTGTACACACACACACACACACACACACACACACGTGTACACACACACACGTGTACACACACGCACATGTACACACACGCACGTGTGCACACACGCACGTGTACACACATGTGCACGCACACACTCACACACATACGTGTACACACACGCACGTGTACACACACACACACGTGTACACAGACACGTGTACACACACACACACACACACACACGTGTGTACACACACACACGTGCACGCACATGCACACACGTAACAGTTTGGAAAATTACCCAATAATGCAGACTGCTTCCTTTAAGGCAAATTTTTGCTGTGGTAACTAATTGTCAAATCAAATATTGACCAGCTCCGATTTTAAAAACATGGGTATATGTTGAAAGGTAGACACTAGGAGACATATACAAAAAGATTGGAAATTTTATCACTTGCAAATGATCACATTATTTGCGGGTGACCATGATGTAAAAATAATTCAGAGCTTTTGTGTAACTCGGGTTAAAACATTCAACAAATCATGCCACAAATAGAGAAAAAACAAGATCCCATGTGGGGGTGATTTCCCGCTATGAAATCCCATGTGGGGGAGATCTCCCACCATGAGATCCCATGTAGGGGAGATTCCCATCATGTGATCCCATGTGGGTGAGATCTCTCATCTTGAGATCCCATGAATGGGGAGATCTCCTGCCATGAGATCCCATGTATGGGGAGATCTCCCACCATGAGATCCCGTGTGGGCGAGATCTCTCATCTTGAGATCCCATGTATGGGGAGATCTCCTGCCATGAGATCCCATGTATGGGGAGATCTCCCACCATGAGATCCCGTGTGGGCGAGATCTCTCATCTTGAGATCCCATGTATGGGGAGATCTCCTGCCATGAGATCCCATGTATGGGGAGATCTCCCACCATGAGATCCCATGTGGGCGAGATCTCTCATCTTGAGATCCCATGTATGGGGAGATCTCCTGCCATGAGATCCCATGTATGGGGAGATCTCCCACCATGAGATCCCGTGTGGGCGAGATCTCTCATCTTGAGATCCCATGTATGGGGAGATCTGCCATGAGATCCCATGTATGGGGAGATCTCCCACCATGAGATCCCGTGTGGGCGAGATCTCTCATCTTGAGATCCCATGTATGGGGAGATCTGCCATGAGATCCCATGTATGGGGAGATCTCCCACCACGAGATCCAATGTGGGCAAAATCTCTCATCTTGAGATCCCATGTATGGGGAGATCTTCTGCCATGGATGTTTTACCAAATTTACAACACTTGTAATTTTAGCCATACTATGTAGACTGTCAGTGGCAGACAATAAACAACCTGTTAGAAGTTATATTTTAAGCATTGCGTAGGTTAAAACCAGGTGAAGTGAAACACAGTCATATGTCATTTAAAGCATTCCGAGGAGTTTGGGTCAGAAGTCACATCTAAAGAAAACCAAACTTTTCATTCATTAAGGGTGCCTATTAATACATTGCTTTAGTCTGGAGTTTCATGTTAATAGCCATTTTAAGATGGATAGAAGTTGTTATTAAAAAAAATGTAGGTGGGGTCAAAGCCAGCATCTTTTTATGATATCTCAAAAACTGCTTGTAGTGCAAGTGCAATAGTTTAGCTTCTAGTCTACCCGAGATGTAGAAGGATGCAGATGATCAACACCATACAAGTCAAAAAGAAATTTGTTTGAACAGATCATTGTTTGATTTGTTCATAGGTGACTAAGTTGACGCAATATGGTCCTCTTTGCTAAATAATAAGTAGTCACATTACATGGCACTGTAATCAACGTGTTGTAGAATTTTTTTTAATCCTACCATTTCTTTGGGAAAATCAACAGGGGAAATGTCCTCTGCCTGATTGTATGAAAAACAAGAAGATTTTGTCTCCAAATACATGTGATACATACTTCAGTGACGTGGTCACATTTTGTGAGTCAGCCACCGGAAATGTACATCTCTCATCAGCATATCTGTTGTAGTTATCAATTATGTCCTTTTCCATGTTCATACCATAATCACTGTATGTTTTCGGACACTGTATGTTTTACGGACACCTTAAAAATGTACCAAAATAATAATTTTTCAGTATTGTTTACATTTTTTAGACAGCTATTATTTTGTATGTGTCTGAGTACATGTGCACTGTATATACAAATGACGGTTTGTATTTGGACACTAGGTTTTTGAACAGCAAAAAAAATTGTTTTGATGGCATGTTTTCAGATAGCTGAGAATTTAATTATTTCTAGGTGTTGGAATACATAAAGTAATTACGGTAAATAGAGAAAGAATCCACCTCTAAGTCACGGGCACACCAGTTGTGTAGAATGAGCTTGGAAGAGAATTAATGAGCCATTCCAAACAAAGCCTGCAGAGGATCTTGGCAGTGTTGGTGCTGCCATCTTGTAGTTAACATGTTAACTACATGTTGCAGGTGAAACTACGTAGGTTGGTTCGTCACATGGAGCTGAAGGACTTCAAGGCAACCACCTTCAAGGGCATCGGAGCAGAGGAGGAGGACACTAGTGACACAGGTGAGTCAGTGGTGCATGATACTGGTGACACTGGTGAGTCAATGGAACTTGACACTGGTGACACAGGTGAGTGAGTGGAACATGACACTGGTGACACAGGTGAGTCAGTGGAACATGACACTGGTGACACAGTTGAATCAGTGGAACATGACACAGGTGAGTTAGTTGAGTATGTAACTGGTGACACAGGTGAGTCAGTGGGGTGTGACAGGTTGAGTCAGTGGAGTGTGACACAGGTGAGTCAGTAGAGTATGACACTGATTACACAGGTGAGTCAGTGGAGTGTGACACAGGTTGAGTCAATGGAGCATGACACTGGTGACACAGGTGAGTTAGTGGAAAGTGACACTGGTGACACAGGCGAGTCAGTGGAGAGTGACACTGGTTATGTAGGTGAGTCAGTGGAGTGTGACACAGGTTGAGTCAGTTGAGCATGACACTGGTGACACAGGTGAGTTAGTGGAGAGTGACACTGGTTATGTAGGTGAGTCAGTGGAGTGTGACAGTGGTGACAGAAACTAGGCAGAATTACATTTGTGACTGTAAGGACGGGATGAAAATTGTGACTCAGTCATCTAACTGGTGACATAGACTCGATTGACAGTAGTGACACAGTCACATGACATGACAGAAGTGACATAGTCAGATGACAGTGATGATAGAGTTGGGACAGGATGATACAGAATGGTGTCACATGTAAATCATGCTCTGTCCACAAATCTGATGCATATATTGTAAATGACAGGTGTGAAGAAGTATATTTTTAAATTACAGTTTATCATTGTTGTATTAAAAAATCTGCATAATAAATATAATATAATGTATAAATATAATAAAGGTTTGATGAATGATCGTGTATGTTTCCTTTCAACAGCTTCGGGAGATGTGAAACAAGCATTGAAGAAACGAAGGAAAATCTGCTACGACTTTTTGAGTAACATTGATCAAACAGGTGAGTGTGTGTCAGTGACAGGGTCACAGTGTCACCTAGGGCTGCGTACATTATCCATCTTCATCCCTGCTAACACCGCATTGTTTATCCACTATGGAAAGACCCTGCTGTGCCAAGTCCACAGTCAATTTTTAACCAAATTTACCAAGATTCCCTTCCAGAGAAAACACCCAAAACCCATAATATGGCTGGTTTGAGGTGGATGTTTTTTACTTGCAATTGCAGGCGCCCACAAGATAACCAACTGCACCTCCACTGAGACCACCAACTGCACCCATTTCCTTAAGACTTCCAACTACATCCCCTCCTTAAGACTTTCAACTGCACCCCTTCCTCAAGACTTCCAACTGCACCCCTCCTTAAGACTTCCAACTGCATCCCTTCCTCAAGACTTCCAACTGCACCCCCTTCTTAAGACTTCCAACTGCACCCTTCCTCAAGACTTCCAACTGCAACCATTTCCTTAAGACTTTCAACTGCACCCCTTCCTCAAGACTTCCAACTGCACCCCTCCTTAAGACTTCCAACTGCATCCCTTCCTCAAGACTTCCAACTGCACCCCCTTCTTAAGACTTCCAACTGCACCCTTCCTCAAGACTTCCAACTGCAACCATTTCCTTAAGACTTCCAACTGCAACCATTTCCTTAAGACTTCCAACTGCAACCATTTCCTTAAGACTTCCAACTGCAACCATTTCCTTAAGACTTCCAACTGCACCCCTCCTTAAGACTTCCAACTGTACCCCTCCTCAAGGCTTCCAACTGCACCCCTCCTTAAGACTTCCAACTGCATCCCTTCCTCAAGACTTCCAACTGCACCCCCTTCTTAAGACTTCCAACTGCACCCTTCCTCAAGACTTCCAACTGCAACCATTTCCTTAAGACTTCCAACTGCAACCATTTCCTTAAGACTTCCAACTGCACCCCTCCTTAAGACTTCCAACTGTACCCCTCCTCAAGGCTTCCAACTGCACCCCTCCTTAAGACTTCCAACTGCATCCCTTCCTCAAGACTTCCAACTGCACCCCCTCATTAAGACTTCCAACTGCACCCCTCCTTAAGACTTCCAACTGCACCTCCTCCTCAAGACTTCCAACTGCCCCCACCCTCCTCAAGACTTCCAACTGTACTCCTCCTTAAGACTTCCAACTGCACCTCTTCCTCAAGACAGACTTCCAATTGCACCCCCTCCTTAAGACTTCCAACTGCACCCCCTCCTTAAGACTTCCAACTGCACCCCTTCCTTAAGACTTCCAACTGCACCCCCTCCTTAAGACTTCCAACTGCACCCCCTCCTTAAGACTTCTAACTGCACCTCTTCCTCAAGACTTCCAACTGCACCCCCTCCTTAAGACTTCCAACTGCACACCCTCCTTAAGACTTCCAACTGCACCACACAAGACTTTCCTCAGTGGGGGTGCAGCAAGTGAACAGAACAGAGCAGAAGTAAATTTATTTGATCATAACTGTATGCGCATTTAATAATCATATGTCAGTATATGAGTGTACATTTTAAAAGGTAGCCATTGGCGTATGGAGAGTTTGTATCAAACATGTTCACAGCTATCTGAATCCACTGGACATTCCATACAGTCGGTTAACCCACAGTGATATATAGTAACATATATGGTTGTACGAAGGGCTTCAGGCAGTATGGTTGTACGAAGGGCTTCAGGCAGTATGGTTGTACAAAACGCTTCAGGCAGTATGGTTGTACAAAGGGCTTCAGGCAGTATGGTTGTATGAAGGGCTTCAGGCAGTATAGTTGTACGAAGGGCTTCAGACAGTATGGTTGTGCGAAGGGCTTCAGGCAGTATGGTTGTATGAAGGGCTCAAGGCAGTATGGTTGTAGGAAGGGCTTCAGGCAATATGGTTATACGAAGGGCTTCAGGCAGAATGGTTGTACGAAGGGCTTCAGGCAGTATGGTTGTACGAAGGGCTTCAGGCAGTATGGTTGTACGAAGGGCTTCAGGGCAAAATGCAATAAACGCCAACTCGGGTGACGACCCGTTCCAGAGCATGTACCGGCCCAGACACAGCACAGTCCGAATACAAGAAGACATGACGCAGGCAATTGACTCACGGCGTGGCATACTGCTTGTAATGTTGGATCTTAGTGCAACATTTGACATGCTAGATCACAGCATTCTCCTGCGTCGTCTTCGTGATATCGGACTAAGCCAGACAGTGTTCACTTGGTTCACGTCGTATCTCGCAGGCCACACTAACGCAATTAAGATACGCGAAGCTACTTCAACCCTGAGACTAATTCATCATGGTGTTCGTCAGGGCTCGGTCTTAGGTCCACTACTATTCAACACGTATATTTTTTACCTATTGCGGACATCTTCGAATGCCATCAGATCCGCTACCATATATACGCGGACAACACTTAACTGTATGCTCAGTGTTCGTCATCGAATCATGTCGATGCACTACGAAAAATCAACGAATGTGTACAAGACATAAGACGCTGGCTGAATTGCAATCATCTGCTCGTTCGCCTTCTGCAGTGTCCACCATCGATGTACATAGGTCCACCATCGATGTACATAGGTCCACCATCGATGTACATAGGTCCACCATCGATGTACATAGGTCCACCATCGATGTACATAGGTCCACCATATCACTGATGCCGACTGTTTGTGATATTGACGTTATACTTGACAGCAGACTTGACATATCGTGATATCGGCTCAAGTATCGAACGCCTGTCGTGCTGCTTACTCCAGTCTATTTTGTCATTGCCAAGATACGAACAAGCCTGACTATTACGGCATGTAAGATTCTCGTCCACTCCCTTATTACATCACAGCTCGACTATGGGAACGCTGTCCTGTATGGCATCTCCGACTGCCTCTTGCACCGGCCAGAGTCATGCTACGAATCAGACAGGGCGACTGGTGAAGCATGATGGCCGCATTGCAACAGCTCCACTGGTTGCCCTTGAAGTACTGCATTGAGTACAAGCTACTCGTCATTGTGTTTCGTGCCCTCCACGATCAGATGCCGTCGTATCTGGCCTCGCTCATCACAGCGTACGTGCCACGCCCTACGGTCTGCCGACCGTGTGTTGCTAGCCGTTCCGTGCCACAACCTCAAACGATATGGCTGCCGTTCATTCTCTCGCACGGAGCCAACTCTGTGGAACGCGCTACCCGAGGATCTGCGTCTGAACGAGTGCATGAACACATTTAAAGCGTGTCTTAAGACTCACTAATTCAAGCTTGCTTTTAATGTCTAGTTCACTATACCATTCACTCTCCACATCGTAGTAATTATTATTATTAATATTATATTACACTAGCTTATTATTTTAATTATGTACTCGTTAACATTTTATTGTCTATGTATTTATTATTATTACCTGTTATGTACGTCTTGATATTTTTAACTTAGGTTTGTTTAGTACATTTTATATTTTAATGCAGTTCTAGCCATTTTATATGTTTAATTAGCTTAACTATCATATGATTTAAATATTTATTAATTAATATTTTATTGTCTATATATTTATTATTATTTTGTGAATGTCTTGATACTTTTAGCTTAGGTATGTTTAGTAAATTTTTTAGTTAATGCATTTCTAGTCTTTTTATACGTTGAATTCTACTATGTACATTTTAGTAGCTATTAGTTGTCAACACCCTTGAACAGAGTCCTACTCTGGATATGAGTGTATAAATAAAGTATATTATTATTATTATTAAAATTTTTGACTGAGCGAAATTTCTGAATTGAAATATCCAAAAACAGGTTTTGGCAACTGCAGTTGAGTTACACTCTCAGAACGACGCAAAAAAGGAACTTTTTATCAAATATAAAACAGACCCTTTGTACAACCCCAGGAATGGAAGTCCATTCACCTCATTCTACATTGGTTTACTTTCTTGGACCACTGGTCTCTTATCTCCCAACTGGCGCGGGTG
Source organism: Escarpia spicata (assembly GCA_963995525.1). Taxonomy (NCBI): domain Eukaryota; kingdom Metazoa; phylum Annelida; class Polychaeta; order Sabellida; family Siboglinidae; genus Escarpia; species Escarpia spicata. The sequence continues at coordinate 48,221,181 of OZ023218.1, forward strand.
GTAAAAATACAGTTATTTTGAGTTAATTACTTACATACACCTGATATGCGTTTTATTTGTCTGAGAAACATGGAAACGAAGAGCTCGGTGGGCAACTCTCCATGCACTATTGTGAATGAGTTTAAGATAAAATACTGTAACGGTGACAACTGACGCCCCGTTTGTTGCTCTGTGGGTGGGTGGGTGTCAGATGGAGTAAATAACTGCTGCTGTCGATGAATACATGGTGATGTTGTCTTGTGAGGTGAATCAATGACTATGTTTTTTAGGGGAGCTGGTGGACCTACTGAGTGACGAAGGTATTGATGACATCAAGTATGAGAGACAGCAGGTGAGTGTGGTCTTTAGAGGCTGGTACAACGGTCACTGCTCTGTGAGTTGAGAGAACTCCACTCAGATCATGTGTCCTCTCCTGGCTAGTGCCAGACTGACAGATGAGATGGGAGGCGGTAATAATGTGCTGGCGTAAGAACACAATTTGTGTCCACCCGCCATTACCCACTGAGAGGCCCCTTGAAAATAGCATTTTGGTGTGATGTGTGAATTTTTTCGAGCACTTTTACATGGGACATGTTGGTCCAGTGAATACAAGATGTACTACTGGAGTAGATCTTTTATGAGATAGCAGTTGCACAGTGGCTATTTTGCAGATTGCACCAATATTTCAAAATCCGTCACCAGATTGGAGCCAAATTGAGGGTTATCATGTTTGGGTGGATTTTTCTGAAAAATTAGGTATTGTTTCACAAATTTTCCACACGAAGTCAGTTAATAATTGTTTCATGTGCTGAGAAAGTTTAAAGAAAATCTGTAATTAAATTATCCAGCAGTAGACCAGCACAGGATAGGTTGTAATGGCTGCCTATGTAAAATCTATTGTGGTCTCACCCCAGCTCTTCTCTTTCTCCCTGTTCTCTGGGCTGAGGCTGGCCTCGGTTCTGGTCTATGTTTGTGGCTAGAGTGTTGTCAAGCTTGGTTTTCAGAGTTTTCCTTCTCTAGAGTTACACAGTCCACTGCAGGTTACACATTCACCCCCTGTGTGGGATTATTAACTTCCCCTGGTATAGACACCAAATAGAAGGGTCCGGTGGTTTATGATGTCTCTTTTGAAAGGCCCAGGCAACGTGAGCTGAATGAAGTCGCCCAGGATTTGAACCCCGGTTCCCACGACCAACAGTCCAGCGCTCTACCACACAATCTCCACTCCCTGCTTCTCTGTCTTCACTGCACTCGCACTGCCACTACTACCTCCCCTCCCTCTCCACTCCCTATCTTACACTCTCCACTTCCCTATCTCACACTCTCCACTCCCATATCTCCCATTCTCCACTCCCATATCTCCCATTCTCCACTCCCCTATCTCACACTCTCCACTCCCACATCTCACACTCTCCACTTCCCTATCTCACACTCTCCACTCCCATATCTCACACTCTCCACTACCCTGTCTCACACTCTCCACTCCCTTATCTCACACTCTCCACTCCCCTATCTCAAACTCTCCACTCCCCTATCTCACACTGTCCACTCCCATATCTCACATTCTCCACTCCCCTATCTCACACTCTCCACTCCCACATCTAACACTCTCCACTCCCCTATCTCACACTCTCCACTCCCTTATCTCACACTCTCCACTCCCCTATCTCACACTCTCCACTTCCCTCTCTCACACTCCCGTTTATTTCACACTCTCCACTTCCCTATCTCCTGCTCCTGTATTTCACACTCTCCACTCCAATATCTCACACTCTCCATTCCCCTATCTCACACTTTCCTCTCCCATATCTCGCACTCTCCACTCCTCTATCTCAAACTCTCCACTCCCATATCTCACACTCTCCACTCCCCTATCTCAAACTCCACTCCCCTATCTCACACTCTCCACTCCCATATATCACTCTCCACTCCACTATCTCACACTCTCCACTCCCCTATCTCGCACTTTCCTCTCCCATATCTCACACTCTCCACTCCTCTATCTCAAACTCTCCACTCCCATATCTCACACTCTCCACTCCCCTATCTCAAACTCCACTCCCCTATCTCAAACTCCACTCCCCTATCTCACATTCTCCACTCCCATATCTCACACTCCCCACTCCCCTATCTCACACTCTCCACTCCCCTATCTCAAACTCTCCACTCCCCTATCTCACACTCTCCACTCCCACATCTCACTCTCCACTCCCCTATCTCACACTCTCCACTCCCATATCTCACACTCTCCACTCCCTTATCCCACACTCTCCACTCCCCTATCTCAAACTCTCCACTTCCATATCTCACTCTCCACTCCCCTATCTCACTCTTCATCCCCCTATCTCACACTCTACATCCCCCTATCTCACACTCTATATCCCCTATTTGACACTCCATTCCTCTACCTCACTATCCTCTCCCCTACCTCATATCCTCCACTCCCCTATCTCACTCTCCAGTCTCCTATCTCACACTCCACTTCCCTATCTCTCACTCTCCACTCCCCTATCTCACACTCCACTCCCCTATCTCACACTCTCCTCTCCAATATCTCACACTCTCCACTCCCCTGTCTCAAACTCTCCACTCCCCTATCTCACACTCTCCACTCCCATATCTCACACTCTCCACTCCCTTATCTCACACTCTCCACTCCCACACTTTCCTCTCCCATATCTCACACTCTCCACTCCCCGATCTCACACTCTCCACTCCGCTATCTCACACTCTCCACTCCAATATCTCAGACTCTCCACTCCCCTATCTCACACTCTCCACTCCCACATCTCACACTTTCCTCTCCAATATCTCACACTCTCCATTCCCCTATCTCACACTTTCCTCTCCCATATCTCACACTCTCCACTCCTCTATCTCAAACTCTCCACTCCCATATCTCACACTCTCCACTCCCCTATCTCAAACTCCACTCCCCTATCTCACACTCTCCACTCCCATATCTCACTCTCCACTCCACTATCTCACACTCTCCACTCCCCTATCTCGCACTTTCCTCTCCCATATCTCAAACTCTCCAATCCTCTATCTCAAACTCTCCACTCCCATATCTCACACTCTCCACTCCCCTATCTCAAACTCCACTCCCCTATCTCACATTCTCCACTCCCATATCTCACTCTCCACTCCCCTATCTCACACTCTCCACTCCCATATCTCAAACTCTCCACTCCCCTATCTCACACTCTCCACTCCCACATCTCACTCTCCACTCCCCTATCTCACACTCTCCACTCCCATATCTCACACTCTCCACTCCCTTATCCCACACTCTCCACTCCCCTATCTCAAACTCTCCACTTCCATATCTCACTCTCCACTCCCCTATCTCACTCTCCATCCCCCTATCTCACACTACATCCCCCTATCTCACACTCTACATCCCCTATTTGACACTCCATTCCTCTACCTCACTATCCTCTCCCCTACCTCTTATCCTCCACTCCCCTATCTCACTCTCCAGTCCCCTATCTCACACTCTCCACTTCCCTATCTCTCACTCTCCACTCCCCTATCTCACACTCCACTCCCCTATCTCACACTCTCCTCTCCCATATCTCACACTCCACTCCCCTGTCTCAAACTCTCCACTCCCCTATCTCACACTCTCCACTCCCATATCTCACACTCTCCACTCCCCTATCTCACACTCTCCACTCTCACACTTTCCTCTCCCATATCTCACACTCTCCACTCCCCGATCTCACACTCTCCACTCCCCTATCTCACACTCTCCTCTCCCATATCTCACACTCCACTCCCCTGTCTCAAACTCTCCACTCCCCTATCTCACACTCTCCACTCCCATATCTCACACTCTCCACTCCCCTATCTCACACTCTCCACTCTCACACTTTCCTCTCCCATATCTCACACTCTCCACTCCCCGATCTCACACTCTCCACTCCCCTATCTCACACTCTCCACTCCAATATCTCAGACTCTCCACTCCCCTATCTCTCCACTCCCACATCTCACACTTTCCTCTCCCATATCTCACTCTCCACTCCTCTATCTCACACTCTCCTCTCCCCTATCTCACACTCCATTCCCATATCTCAACTCTCCACTCCCCTGTCTCACACTCTCCACTCCCACATCTCACACTCTCCATCCTCCTATCTCACACACTCCACTCCCACATCTCACACTCTCCATCCTCCTATCTCACACACTCCACTCCCATATCTCACACTCTCCACTCCCCTATCTCACACTCTCCACTCCCACATCTTACACTCTCCACTCCCATATACACTCTCCACTCCCACTTCTCACACTCTCCACTCCCCTATCTCACTCTCCATCATCCTATCTCACACTCTGCATCCCCCTATCTCACACTCTACACCTCCCTATTTAACACTCTCCACTCCACACTCTCCATTCCTCTATCTCACTATCCTCTCCCCTACCTCATACTCTCCACTCCCCTATCTCACACTCTCCACTTACCTATCTCTCACTCTCCACTCCCTATCTCACACTCCCCTATCTTCATACAGTCATGTTTTTTTATATAATGCAGTATCCAGTCCTCAGGCCTGCTCGAGCACTGTACACTCGACTCCCTGGCAGTCCTGTTCAATTGAACACCATCTCGACTTCTTTGGGAAGCATCCAGCCACGCTGCAATTAATGCACGAAGACTACGCGGTATTCGTACAACAACTATCCACCACTGTTTATAGCCAGGTACACGTTCATACATGAGTGAACTGGAGCAATGTAGAGTAAATGAACTTGCCCAAGGTTCGACACCGCCGCACAGGATTCGAACTCTAGCCACTGCATCACAGCACTCCACAAGCTCCTCCACACTTATTGCTCTTCTGCTCCAAACTGAGAGCATCTGCGCTCTTCACTCCTCCCATTTGGTCTATAAGTTCACTGTCCAGTCAACATTATTATAATAATAAGTGCGTTTATATATAGAACCGTTTGTGTGAATAATGTTCATTAATGGTTGCTAAAACCTAAGCTAAAATGTACCACGTGGGATGTGTCATCAGTAAGATGTCACATCGAGTGTGTCAGATGTTACATGGGACATGACACATGTCAGACATCACATGGGTGTGACATCTGTGGGACGTCTTGTTGCAGCGGGCAGAGCAACAGACTCGAGGTATGGACGCCCACCAGTACCGCGAATACACCGAGGCGCGTCAGGCGAGCTTCAGTAAGTGCGCCCTCTATTGGAATACATAGAACCTACTCAATAGTTTCTTTAGAGCAGGCTCCTCAGGTTTATTCTATTTCAATTTTTTGACTAATTTTACAAAAACATAAACCATGTATGTAATATATAATTGTCATCAGACAACTTGTAAAATTGATTTTTTATTCAACCAAACCTATTGTACTGTTACACTGTGTAGATTAGATGTAATAATTTAGTACTACAAAATGAAATGTAAACAACAATGACATACATGAAATTTGATATTTTTCAGCTCTTCGATATAAGAGTTTATATGACATGTTTCAGCCCCTCGTTATAAGAGTTTACATGACATGTTTCAGCCCCTTGGTAAGAGTTCACATGACTTGTTTCAGCCCCTCAGTACAAGAGTTACACGACATGTTTCAGCCCCCCCGGTATAAGAGTTTACATGACATGTTTCGTATAAGAGTTTACATGACATATTTCAGCCCCTCGGTATAAAAGTGTACATGACATGTTTCAGCCCCTTATAACAATTTACATGACATGTTTCAGCCCCTCGGTACAAGAGTTTACATGCCATGTTTCAGCCCCTCGGTATAAGAGTTTACATGCCATGTTTCAGCCCTTCGGTATAAGAGTTTATGTGACATGTTTCAGCCCCTCGGTACAAGACCCAGAAGTTCAAGGACTGGCTACTGACCGGTGCGACACTGGACGTCAAGCCAAACCCTTTGGCCATCGAGGTCCTCAGCTACCTCGCTCTCGAGACAGTGGCACAGGTGAAAAGTAAAAAAACAAGGAGGTGGTTTTGGGGTGTGTGTGTGTGTGTGTGTGTGTGTGTGTGTGTGTGTGTGTGTGTGTGTGTGTGTGTGTGTGTGTGTGTGCGTGTGTGTGTGAGCATGCGTGCATGTGTGCATGTGTGTGCAGGTGTACTTGTCTTGTGGCAGGTGTTAATCTAGAGATACGTCATCGCAGTACAGTACAGTACAGTACAGTACAGTACAGTACAGTACAGTACAGTACAGTATGAATTCATCGTGAACAGAAAGATTTGTTTGATCACATCACTGTGCGTTAGAATCCATCCTAGCGTATCAGGATAGCCATCAAATTAAACCCACCCCAGTCACTGTCCAATTCACCGGACAATGTAGCTTCATCAAACTGAAAAAGTGTGTCACATATATGTGACCCCCTGAGATACCCACAGCCCTGGATGAATTTCCAAAAAAATTCTAAATCTACGAACCACCCCAATGGGCCTGCTAGATTGCACACAAAATGTCAGCCTTATACATGCAATAGTGATGGAATCATGGAGATGGGTCTACAGACAGACAGATAACCATATTGTTTTAAAATATAAATGCAGGGGTTTAAGGGACGTAAGATCCTGCATCCTATATGCATAGAAACAGTACCCGGACGCATGCAAATCGTTGCGCCCCCCCGGGACGCATAAGTATCTATGACAGCGTTCGAAATAGCACTTGTCCGTTTGTCCGGGACAAGTGATTTTTAACCCGGACAAGTAAAATGACTCTACATGGTTATCCGGTGGACAAGTGAAAATTTACAGTAAATAGTGATGCGTGCAACATTGCAAACTTGTTATTTGAGGAAATTCAAATGTAAATGAAGTTCGCTAGCATTCGCGCACGTTACAATCTTGTTAGTGTGTCGGCGTCTTGTCGTTTCGCCGCCTGTGTGTTGTATTTCAGCGTTTGACCAAGTTTAGTGCCTGCGTTAACAGGGCCATCCGCTGAGCGCAGCGACCTAGCTCTGTCACACGCGTAGGACAGACTCTGCATCATCCATCGTTGATCGAGGCTGTATTTCATAAAATCGTAAATCATCCAGTTTGGCCGACGTACAACTTGCTTCCACCCACGGATCATATTTGACGAACTTTGGAAATAGTAGACTTTGTATCGCTACCTGTTATTTGAATAATTATATAGTTTTAACCATTGTTACGCCTAACCCACGCGGACTCAGCAGTCTTCCAAGTCATCGAACGTTAGCCGATCCAGTCCCAAATCGGTAAAAATGTTCAAAACTTGTAACTGGCTCTCCAGTAAATCTATGGTGATGGTTGATAAACGGAATATTAATGAAATTTCTGAAGTGTTGTCTATGTAACATTTATCCTAATCATAATTTGCGAGTTTTCGAAGCCAAATTTTATGCAAGATGCGTGGCCGGGGTGCCAATCGCCGTTGACATGTCGGCTTCCACTAACTACGGTGGTCTGCACGCGGCAGCGACGTTATGACGTAACTAAATCTATAAATTACATTCCGCCTGGTAGATGTAATTCGGGCACCGTTAAAACTGTTTATACATCATTGAAATGGTAATATAATTTTTTTTTTAAATATGCGTTTGTTTGCTGGTGAACAATTGAATATTATCTTTGTTTGTAAAATACAGAACTTTGTTAATATTGAAGTTCATAGAGATTGAACAAAATAATATCAGATTATATAGTTTATTATGATTTTGTGACATTTCCTGGCTTTGCATTGGTCGTGTTCCTGATGGTTGAGTGGCATCTTCAATGACAAACTGATGCCAACGTTTTACAGCAGTGTTATGTTTTATATATAAATATACCATATTAAACAAAAAAAGTTTTTGCAACATTATAACAAATAGCAAGAAAAACAATTGTCTCATTCCTATCATCGTAATCATTATTTGTTATTAATAAAAGCGTTCATATCAGCATCGCTAAAATATTGGTATACATCATGTAACGTGTCTACTTTTAATATTCGTGATGAATATATATATATATAGTAATGATAATGGACCGAAACAAATAGTTGCAAATATAATTTTGCAATTTCAAAATTTGCAGATTAAATCAAATTGTGTCTTTGATCACAAGTCACTCAGATGTACATGCAACAAAACAGCAGGAACATTGTGCTTGTCATAAAAATAAGGCAGACTTTTAATGTTTTTTTCCGAAGCTTCGAATCCCCTTGACAACCACTCGGACAAGTTAAAATTTTGGCGGACAAATAGATTTCTTTTCACGAGTCCTTCCAACCATTCCCATAGGCATATGCTTCCCGATTCTGAAGGGAGCCCAATCCTCTGTGTGGCGCTGTCCTGCGCAAAATTTTGCGGAGCGTCTCTGGGAACTGATTTCCTGATTTATTAGAGCTGTAGCGATGAAAAATAAAGCGACTATGAACATTCTTGTGTATAACTAATTGCTCGTTATTATGAAACAAATGATGGATCGTATGGTGACAATGGTAACTCCCATCCCGGGGCCGATCATGCCAGTTGCTCTTCCAACAATCAACCGATTTGATACCTTAGTGTCACTGTGTGTTCATGCTATCATTCCACATTGTTTCAGATAAACAGTATATTGTTATAAAATATTGATTTGAGGGAACTTTTGAGGCCCAAATAATGCTTCAATTTATTAATATTGCATGTTTCAAGTGCAGCGTGCAGTAACCCGCGACCACAGCGGCGCACACTGTCACTGATTCAAACCTGAGCGAGTGCTATCTAGGACATAATATTAATGAAATGATGTGGAATGATGGAATAAACGCATTGAGGTATACTATTTAGGCACAACTGACACAATGCTGACATTGGGGTGGGCCCGGATTCTACACAACGTCACAATAAAGTGTCCACAAAGTAATGCACAGTTCCATCTGCTGCATATTGACTATTCCAATGCTACTGTCATCACCACGATCAGGTTTATCACCACTGAAACAAATTCAGGAGCCTTCCAAAGTGACTCATGGCTTCCTCGATATCCTTATCTTAGCTTTAGGAGATCTCCCAATGTGATATTTACACGCAAGCCAAGGCATCTAGCAGACTAGCACGCCCTCATAAGTGAGGAAGGCTGCTCTAACTTCTAAAACTACATAGATTATCAAGGGAAAACATCAACAAATAAAACAGCATATTGTAACAAGGCACGTTATCTTGTTAAGTTCTTGTTAGTATCAAACTAATAATAATTATAACCGGGTTTACATGGGTTGTGTAAGTTGTGATATTTAGGAAACAATACTTACAATTGAAAAAGAGGAATAAGTGGGACCCTTGTGCTTGGGACCCCCTCAAAAGAAAGCTGGGGGTCCCGAGGAGGCGAGGACCCTTGAACACAAACATCCAGGTAAATTCCTGTAGATGTGTTTATAGATGACCTACTGGAAGTGCACTGAACAAACCTTGTTAGTTTCCGTGATCATTCTTTCAAAGTAATTGGACCTTGACTCAGGAATTAGCTGTCAATTTACATAAAATGTGCTGCACTATTCAAACAGACTCTGCACTATTCAAACAGACTCTGAAAACGCATATATGTTCAAAGCAGAATACTGCTGATATTTTACTGACAATTTACTTTCTTTGACATTTTTCAGCTAAACTCATAATTAATGTTATTATTCTATATATATAAATTATCTGATATATTTTCAATAATGTTTAATTAATAGTTTTATTTTTTTAATTAATTTATTATTTAAACAGTTATATAAGTGTTTATAATTATAATACCACAATTAATTCGATTTTGTTTAGCACTTTTGACATTTTGTTGGAAATGATGTTTCATAAAAATAAATATTATTTCCTAGATTGTAGACGTGACACTGCTGATGAAGAGAGACCTACAAGTGACTGCAGCCAATCCCTTCTCTGCAGCAGTGCCCCCCGTCTGTATGAACATAGACTCCTGTCAGCTAACCGTGGGAACGTCCACAGGGTCAGTGGGTAGTATCACTAGCCCCACAATGACCAACTCACCCTGTCCAGTGAGTAGACGTGACACAGCCAGTGTAGTGTCTGCTTATTGCAAGTTTATTCTATTTGAGCAATTGTTGTCAGTAGGAGCTACTCTTATGTGTCTCAGAATATGTTAAATAATGCAGTAATATCATTGACCAAAAAAAACCTAGCTACACATCCTTGTGTTCTATACTTTAAAAAGCCCCCATTAACCCCCACTGCGTTCTATACTTTCAGAGCCCCCATCAACCCCCACTGCACCCCTGTGTTCTATACTTTCAGAGCCCCCATCAACCCCCACTCCACCCCTGTGTTCTGTACTTTCAGAGCCCCCATCAACCCCCACTGCACCACTGTGTTCTATACTTTCAGAGCCCCCATCAACCCCCACTGCACCACTGTGTTCTATACTTTCAGAGCCCCCATCAACCCCCACTACACCCATGTGTTCTGTACTTTCAACGCCCCCATCAAACCCCTCACTACACCCCTGTGTTCTATACTTTCAACGCCCCCATCAAACCCCTCACTACACCCCTGTGTTCTATACTTTCAACGCCCCCATCAAACCCCTCACTACACCCCTGTGTTCTATGCTTTGAGAGCCCCCAGTCAACCTCCAGTACACCCTGTGTTCTATACTTTCGGAGCACCCCTATCAGCCCCTACTACACCCTGTGTTCCGTACTTTCAGAGCCCCCCATCAACCCTCACTACACCCTGTGTTCTATACTTTCAGAGCCCCCCCCCCATCAACCCTCACTACACCCTGTGTTCTATACTTTCAGAGCCCCCCCATCAACCCTCACTACACCCTGTGTTCTATGCTTTCAGAGCCCCCAGTCAACCTCCATTACACACGTGTTTTATACTTTCAGGGCCCCCATCAACCCCCACTACATCCTCTGTTCTATACATCCAGAGCCCCCATCAACCCTCCACAACACTCCTGTGTTCTACACTTTCAGAGCCCCCATCAACCCCCACTACACCTCTGTGTTCTGTACTTTTAGAGCCCCCATCAACCCCAACTACACCCCTGTGTTCTGTACTTTCAGAGCCCCCATCAACTCCCACTACACCCCTGTGTTCTGTACTTTCAGAGCCCCCATCAACCCCCACTACACCCCTGTGTTCTATACTTTCAGAGCCCCCATCAACCCCCACTACACCCATATGTTCTATACTTTCAGAGCCCCCCCGTCAACCCCCACTACACCCGTGTTTTGTACTTTCAGAGCCCCCCGTCAACCCCCACTACACCCGTGTCATTGACATCTCCCATCAGCAATGTCACAGGCCAGACAGTGGCGCCATCTGCTGTATTGTCTCAGAACTGTACTTCATTAACAAAACTCAAGAGCAAAAAGAAGAAAAAGGTATCCATAACAAACCACTAAGTAACTATATGCTATCTAGGTATTGTAACTAGGATTATGCAAACAATGTGCATAACTTGACAAAACGGAGTTTAATAAATAACTATTTAAAAAATGTTGTGTATTTATACACATGGTACATTTTGAAAGAGAATAATCAGGATTGCTTCCAGTGCCATGTAAACAAAGAACCATCTATCTCTTACAATTCTCTTGCACATATTTGCCACCTTTTTTCTAGAAGTGTTTACACAATGTTCATTTAAACAATCATCAGATAATTTGTCTAGTAATTTCTTATCATATCTGAGAACACTTATAAATGTTCCATATAATATATTATATGCCCAACATTGATTTCGACTACATCGTGCTTTCTCGTTTCATTACTCCTTCTTTGTTGTAGTCCCAGCAGCTGAGAGATCTACACAACACCCGGGCCATCCAACCACATGACATCAGAGAGGCCATGAGACGGTACACACAGGCAATAGGCCCATTCGCAGACTTCTCTGTAAGTCGACACATCCAGCAGATCTTCTAAAGTGCATCATGTTTACAGAGAATGCCTAATGCTGTAGGATGTCCACCAATCACATAGAATGCCTAATGCTGTAGGATGTCCACCAGTCACAGAGAATGCCTAATGCTGTAGGATGTCCACCAATCACAGAGAATGCCTAATGCTGTAGGATGTCCACCAATCACAGAGAATGCCTAATGCTGTCCACCAATCACAGAGAATGCCTAATGCTGTAGGATGTCCACCAATCACAGAGAATGCCTAATGCTGTAGGATGTCCACCAATCACAGAGAATGCCTAATGCTGTAGGATGTCCACCAATCACGGAACAGATCATATAATGCCCATCAATCACAGTCCACGGAACAGATCTTATAATGTCCATCAATCACAATGCATGTCTTGTAGAGTATACTGTGTAATTTCAACCAGTCAGCGAGGCATATCATAACTACTGTGTAATGTCTGTCATCCAATGTACCCATCTCACCTACATCTCACCACACAGTAAAAGGTGTAAGCTAAACTTACACTTTATTAATATGACCATTTTAACTTGATGTTTTCCTGTTTTGTTGCATTTTAGTAAGCCTGATTTTCCGTTACACACTTATTGAGGTGAACATTGCTCTGTCATTATGATTACATCCACTAATATTTTCTTTACAGAAAGCCCCCATGCTAGCTGCAAGAGAACGCCTACTCTGTTGCTGAGAGCCCTTCTATCGACAATGAGCTCCCATGTTACAAGGGGCCCTAGTGTTGACAGTGAGGCGCCATATTGGCTGAGAGCATCAGTGTTGGCAGTACGCCCCAGTGTTGACACTGAGGCGCCATATTGGCTGAGAGCATCAGTGTTGGCAGTACGCCCCAGTGTTGACACTGAGGCGCCATATTGGCTGAGAGCATCAGTGTTGGCAGTACGCCCCAGTGTTGACACTGAGGCGCCATATTGGCTGAGAGCATCAGTGTTGGCAGTACGCCCCAGTGTTGACACTGAGGCGCCATATTGGCTGAGAGCATCAGTGTTGGCAGTACGCCCCAGTGTTGACACTGAGGCGCCATATTGGCTGAGAGCATCAGTGTTGGCAGTACGCCCCAGTGTTGACACTGAGGCGCCATATTGGCTGAGAGCTTCAGTGTTGGCAGTACACCCCAGTGTTGACACTGAGGTAGAATCTAACAAGTGACTTCTTATAGAATGTGAACGACAGATCACGACTGAATATGTAAAATGATTCATAATTGATGTGATTGACATGACAGTCAGGCAGTTGACAACATAGCATCTCAGATTAAAACGTGTTTTCTTTGTATGGGCTGGTTGTCAAGGTACTTGATGGTTGTCAAGGTACTGGGTGGGTGCCGAGTTACTTGATGGTTGTCAAGTTACTTGATGGTTGCCAAGTTACTTGATGGTTGTCAAGGTACTGGGTGGGTGCCGAGTTACTGGGTGATTGCCAAGTTACTTAGTGGTAGCAGGGTTCTTTGTGGATACATTTATTTAGCAAGGGAAACAAAATCTCTGTTTCTTGATTAGTCAGGTACGTCCCACAAAACCAACCCAAACAACAGTAAAGCGTCATGCAGCCAAATCATGTAGTGAAGGTACATTTGATGAAGTGACACAGTTTGATACACACAATCCATGTAACCACCATCTTATACCTCCTGAAATCAACGCGTGAACTAAACACTGGCAGTAGAGCAAACATTTTAAAATCTGTTTTGATGTCTATTATCATCAGCAGTGTATTCTGCGGATGATTTACTTGCATAATACAAAGTGTAGCCTACATCGACATGGTTACTGTGGACGTCTTCATGTAATGGAACTATTATTAGACAAGTCGTCAATGTTCTGAAGTGTCTGTAATGCTCTGCTTGTAAGCTGGTTACAATTGGAATTTGTTCCATTGTTGGGTATGTTACAGGTAGAAGAATTACACTGCGAAAGAGACTATGTAGCTATGATCATCTAGTTTTTGTTCACAAGTTGAAAAAACAGTTGTTTTGGACTTTTGGTTGTTGTGTCAACTATGTGAAATTCAATTTGTTTAGTAAGAAGCATAGTGCTTATTCTCCTGGTGTTAGTAGTGTATATTCATTCACTGGTTTAACATTGTGTACTGGTTTTGAGATTATCTAACCTTTCATTTTGACAACCATAATGTAATTTCTTTTGTACATAAATCCTCGGAAACCAAGCTCAGAGGTGCACCAAAACAAGAGTTGGTCTATCTCAAAATCTATAAGCCATGTTAAAGCTGTCAACAGAGGGACCGCTACGCCAGGGAGTTAAGGTGAATAGCCTGTAAGTAAAGTTATAAAGGTAAGTTATTAAATGATGCAACTAAAACCGAGCTCAACTACTTCATAGTAGGCGCAACAGAAGTTCGATACATTTCGTGACCACATTCCTGAGCTGCAGTTTGTGGTTGTGAAGTGGTGATATTGTCATGCCAGAACACCATTAAGGTAGGATTCCATATGTATGGAAACAGCATGCGGTATGGGGAATACTTCTGTAGTCATGCCTCATCTGGAAATTTTCTATCAGATTAAATTTAATTAATTTTCTAACCCCAATCCACGTATTACTTATGGACTTACTTCCATTAATTTCAATTGGGCTCTATATTCATTATCTTGTCACATCTGCATACCGTTTTTATACATATGAAATCCTAGCTTTACACAAAAAAGTGTGAAGGATTAGCAGTTGATTCAAGTTAAGTACCATTGTCCAACATCTTCCGAGACATGCAGTAAAGTTGAACCTGTTGTAAGCCACTGCTGTTGCATGCTTCTTTCTGGCTTGGTTGACAGAAAGAGACATGGGTGACATCTTGCAGAACTACTCATAATTCTTATCTTCACGTATGTATTCGGACGATTAACGTGATAATGCAGGATATCATGTATGTGTAAGACTAGCAAACTGTAATAACACACTCGTCAAAGTTTTCAACAGATCATAATTTTATTAAAATGTAGTTGGATGGATTGTGCTTCTGAAAGAGCCATGAAATTTACCCGTATTGGTACAATATCTAAAAACAATTCAATTTAGAATCGCAATGTAGTTGTTATTGATTGCATAGTCATTCGGACATCAAGTCCTCACACGAGTACTCTTTGGTTGTTCTTATTGTATCACTGGGTGTTGTATAAACTATGCACTGAAGGATGTTTTGACGTATTCCATACTGTTTGTCTTCAGTCAGCTGAGATGACACGCACACACACAAGAAGTCACATCATCTACGGACACTTCCTGAAAAGAAAACAGTCGTCCTATCAATGAGTGTCTAAAGTTTGTGGAATTGCAACTGCAGCAAAGATTGAAAGAGTAAAACAAATATCTCACAGCTGTAGTACCAAAATATCCTTCCTACACGCATGCACGCACGCTCACACACACGTTTGAACACTATACAGTAGAACAAATGACAGCCTAAAGCAAGACCTGATCCGCTACCCAGAGTAATAATTTGTAGGAATATGCTGCCTTGTATTAAATATCCAACAGTATATCAACACTGGACAGAGTAAAACAAGTAACACTCGCTGTGTTTTGTCATTAAAACAAAACAGTTTCAATAACCTGAGCTTCAGACCATTACAGAAAGTTCATTATTGCTGTTATGAAAGATTTCATCATTCTGGAGTTTTCCACTATGATCTGTTATACTTTCTCAAATGATAACCGGTATAGCTGCACTTACATAATAATTCTATGTACAGGCGTTGGTACAGCCATGCGCTGTCATACGGTGAAACCCATTTTCCTCATGCAATCTTTGTGTTTCTCTATCACGTCTCCGCAGTTGTCTTCACCCTTCTCCATGATGCTGCCAACACAACCAGCATATTGTGTCACAATAACATATCAGTAGCCAACTTCAGGCCATCACCAACACTAAAATATGAGTACTAATCATCCAGTAAATACTGAAATAACAACATGTCAACAGACAATAATTTTATTTACATGTTGAACCATGATTGTAGGCCAGTTTCCCGCATGCAGGCGCACACACTTCGATATGAAAGCATGCACTTCAGCATCAGGGCTGACAGGGCACATTTAATAAAATAACTAGTATCTGAATCAAACATCTATTAAGTATTTAACACACCAATAGAATCACACAATTCTTCCTTTTGAAATATCACAGCAACATAGCTATGTACAAGTTTTGGCAATTGTTTCTATCGGCTATCCTCTGTATTCAACACAATGTTATTACACAATAACGGTTGCAGAGCTGCCAAGTTGTGTATGGGAATATGTGAGATATAGTCCCCCAAAAGGACACCAGGTGGCAGCACTGTAGTTTCTCGACAGGACACTAAGTGGTAGTGTTTAGTTGTTAAAATCTTCCAGAAAATATCATTAACTTTTGTACACATCACTGACAATGCTAAGAATAACCTCGCTGGATTCTATAGACGCGCTGTAGTATCCAGTCGCCACACACCATATATTCATGGATAAATATATATCAACATGTGCAACATTTCCTGTGTATTTAAATTAATATCATAATTAATTATGTCCACATGAAAAGAACGTCACATATGTGATATAATAATCAATCTGCATGGTGGTAACCGTATCACCAGGATGGTTTTGTGGGAAGACACATGGAAAATGGAATTCACATAGCCTTTTTTATTTATTATAAGAAATTATATGTATCAACTTGAAGTAGTTTGGCTGAATAAACAGTAATACTAACTTTTGACAAACATTTTATAAAAACACAAGCTACTTATAAAAGGTGTAATATAAATGCTGGTGTATGTAAAAGAAATGTTTGTTACATGTAAGCATTTTGTTATAGAATTTGTTTGCTTTCATGGTCATGATGGAGAATGTAATGTGTTTGAACTTTCAATAACATGTTCCACAATTTGGCCTGACACAAGTCAATAGAGTAATGTGAGGTGACATTAGGGAGTCCCCCACCCGTACCTGACTCATGTGACCCGGCAAGTCGTAAAGTCAGTACCTACATTGGGATCCCCATACACTGTTCCGATATTCTATTCAATGTCCCAACAGTAATGCTCATGCTTATAGTTTATTGCTATATTACTTTTAATGTATTTATATAATACTTAACAGCAAATAGTCT
Source organism: Escarpia spicata (assembly GCA_963995525.1). NCBI lineage: Eukaryota > Metazoa > Annelida > Polychaeta > Sabellida > Siboglinidae > Escarpia > Escarpia spicata. The sequence goes on from OZ023218.1 coordinate 48,238,180, forward strand.
CTATTTTAAAGCACATCCACAACTGGTGTCAGTGACATTGGGATTGTAACCACGCACAAACCAACCCCATGTATTCCAAGGCAGTGCTCATTTAACAAGAAATGCAAGGGTAGAACACGGACAACAATATCCGACGGCGATGTTACAATCACAATTAAATGTGCCAATGGCAATACCATGGCTAACTGACTTTGCGTGACTAGTATAGTATTGAGTGACGCAGTAGAATAGATATAAACTTATCTATAACTCTACTGTAGCAGTGTAGGCGGGGTGTAGTCTGTACGGTTTTGTAGTTTGAATTGTAGTGTACATTCACATTGTAGCTGTAGTGACTAGAGTCGACTAGTAGTAGTAGTTTCTGGACTGTAGCCGTAGACGTGCCCGTGGCGTAGGTTATAAAATCGGTATCAAAACTAGTCTAATACCAAACCAGAATGTTTTGCACTGATTAGTAGTGACATAATATAACTATTGGCGATAGTTTTCTTTGACAGTTTTATTTTGATATAATTATTCTAGCAGCAGATGACATGTTACTTACACAAACAAACTAGTCAAGTCTACATTCTTGAGACTTGAACAGAAACTAGAAGTAGAAACAGTCACGACACTGGCACTGCGAAATTAATACGAACATCGACTTACCAGGCATCCCGAACTTTTTTAGTTTCGGGACATGCACAACATGGCTTCAAAGGTTTCTTTTCGCCCTCTGCAGCCTTCCGTGGCATATTGATGAATTTCAACTTTGAAAATATACAGACACCGTGTGTGTATGACGTACGATCAACGTATTATATACAGCGCAACTGAATGACACCAATTTCTCGTGCGCGTGTCCTTGACGTCCGTTTACGTCAATTTCCGGAAAATTGCGGAAATGTTCGGATTCGCTAGGCATGTTCAGCGAAGGTATTACTAATCGATCACGTAGTTACGAGGCGCATAAGTCCCATAACGTAGATCACTGCAAATGTCATCGCTTTGTGGTATGACTGTAGCGAAACAAATGTACGACATTCTTATTTGAAACAAACATGTTTTCGTGTATACAATTTAACTTGATCTAGCCACAAGCAATGAAACAATGTACGTGTTTAAAGGTTGGCAGTGACGACGTCGACCTAACGTTGGCAATGTCAGAGTTGAGAATTGTATCGAGCGTTCGCCCTACTACAGCGACCAACGCAGAGTGAATTTAGTGCTGCCATCTGCAGCAGAGTTTGAGAACAACAAAAAAGAATCATTGATTTTATGTTTATTTGTTACCTCTACCGTCAACAGGTGCTGTATCCGAATGTAGTATATAGACATAGACAGTAATAGACAGCATTGCCATTAGCTAACGCAATTAAGCGCTTCACGCGTACACGAAACCCGAAGGCGACGAAGTCGACTCCACATCTTGCGTCGGCTTCTCGGTCTGTTGCAGTGTTGATAGTTGGAAGCTTAGCCTATGCCTACGCCCTATGTAGTATGCCTATGCCATGGCGGCCATAGCCTATGCCATGGGACTTGCTTTACGGCGCCGGCGTACGCTCTCGTCGCTGGTGTTACGGGTCATGGCATAATACAGCACCGTTAACGATATGTAAACGCGAATAGTAAGCGGAGTGTAAGTTTTATTTTGGATAAAAATAAGTATATGCCAAAACTTAGTAAGTTGGGTGGGCGATAATAATGTTTGTCTACATAGATACGGTTCCGGTTCCGGTACAAGGCGCGTACGTAGCAACAGTGCCAACACCAGCGGCACTAAATCTCATCATAAACTAACAAATCAAAGCTCCTCAGTAAATACTTAAACCTACAGCACAATTCTAACCCCATACTGTTATTAATACCACAAATTAGAAAACTTCTACCCTTAGGATCGTAACTATAACGCAAGTCATATTCAAAATTTTCCCGCCACAATTAAAAGTAAACAAAAGAAAGCACCCTAAGCAACTCTTAACATACAAACTTAGTTAAAGCCACTACAATTATGTAGACAAACATTATAAATTATGTAGGCATAAACATTATTAATTAGTTAGACATAAACACATTTCTTCAACCATCCTGCACAAATCTTCACTTTATACTAATCTGGCTTATTCATTCAAGGCAACTCATTAAACCCAGAGTCGCCCTGGGCATCATTCTATAACTACTCAACATCTTCTCCCAGCACTGCCTTGATCCCTCGCACAACTCTAAAATACTAAATAAATATTATAATAAGGAATATAAAACTAAAGTAGGTCATGGCAACCTGCAAAAAAAACCAAGGACAAAAAGTAAAACTGATTTTCAGTGGACAACTGTTGATGATGAAGTTTGGACATGCACAGGGTGTAAACAAAACTTCAAAGGACAAAACCATAAACTGCTAGAGTGCGAATTCTGCGAGAAACATTTTTGTATTGAATGTGTGGACATAAACGATAAAGAATATAAACTAATGACAGACAAACAGCAAATACATTGGTTTTGTACACCCTATGACTCAAAAGTAATGAAAAATCTCAAAAATGAAAAGAGCTGTGAGGAGAGGTGCGAGCAATTCCTAAAGAAAGTGGAAGACAGAATAAATGAAATAGAAAAAGAACTTGGATCCAAAGTCGACAAGAAAAGAGTGAGAAATTATCTCGGAATCCAAGGTAGAAGAAAAGAGCCCAACACAAGCCCAAACAAAGCTAACCATTAACCCAAATGAAGTGAAAAAAGTAGTACAACTACAAGTAAAGGAGCAAAACATTGAAGCAAAAGAAAGAAAAAAAAGATTAAACAATGTAATCATCTTCAACCTGCCAGAAACAACATCACAACTAAAAACCACAAGACAACAACATGACAAAGAACAAATCCTAGAAGTCTGCACAGAAATAGACAATAACTTTACAGACACTGACATCACAGAAATCCGGTGGCTCGGGGAAGCCAAAGAAAATGCAAACAGCCCCAGACCAGTACTGATTACAGTAACGCACACTGACAAACAGCCCCAGACCAGTACTGATTACAGTAACGCACATTGACAAACAGCCCCAGACCAGTACTGATTACAGTAACGCACACTGACAAACAGCCCCAGACCAGTACTGATTACAGTAACGCACATTGACAAACAGCCCCAGACCAGTACTGATTACAGTAACGCACATTGACAAACAGCCCCAGACCAGTACTGATCACAGTAACGCACATTGACAAAAAACACACCCTTCTTCGAAAGTTCCATCACATCAAGGACAATGATAAGTTCAAAAATATAAAAATTGACCACAACAAAACCAAACAAGAAAGAGAAGAATCTAAAAAGCTATATGAAGAAGCAAAGAGACAGGAAGCAGCAGACGAGTCGGGGGAATACCTGTACAGAGTGAGGGGTCCACCATGGGAAAGAAGAATAAAAAAGATACAGAAAAGCCTATAAAGAGTACACATCCACCTAGAACAACAGATGTGAAAACGAACGTAAACAAATATAATCTTAATGAGATAGGCAGCATTCAGTGTTTTTACACCAATGCTGACCAATTAAGGAACAAACAAAATGAATTTGAACAAAGAATCAGAAATATAACCCCACATAATAGCAATTAATGAAGTAAAACCAAAAAACCCTAAATGTTCTGTAACAACACCAGAATTTTCCTTAGAAGGTTACATGTTATTCTCAAAAAATGTAGAAAATACTGAAGGAAGAGGTATTATAATATATGTGCTAAATTCCCTGCATGCAGAGTATATAAACCTAGTCACAACTTTCAAAGAATGCTTATTTATAGAAATCAAATTAAAGAATAAAAACAAACTTCTTTTTGGATGCATATACAGAAGCGATGGGGGATCTGAAGAAAATAATGTAGAACTTCTAAATATGATCAGATCAATATCACAACATAAATACTCTCACATTGTAATTACTGGAGATTTCAACCTACCTGAGATAAATTGGAATCATTGGACGACCAAATCAAATAACCCCAACAATTTAAATTTGTGGAATGCCTTAGAGACAACTTCATGGTTCAACATGTGTCAAACCCCACCAGAGGACGAGGCACAACTAACACAAACCTGTTGGATCTGATTCTATCTAATGACGAAGATAATGTAGGAGAATTAGAGTACCTTAGCCCTCTGGGCAAAAGTGACCATTGTGTACTCAAATTCAGTATAGTGTGCAACTTTATAACAAGTAATTATACTAAAAAAAGGAAGCTGTATAATGTGGCAAACTATGATGCAATGAGAATAGAATGTTCAAATATTAACTGGGAAGAAAAATTTTAAGACTAAGGATAATGTTAATGGTCAATGGGAAATCTTCAAAACAGTACTAAACTCATTAGAAGATAAATATGTACCCAAAAAAATAGTTCCAAATAATAAAGGGAAACTTCCCCCTGGATGCTAATAAAAGAAAACTAATTAGACATAAAAACAGATTATGGACAAGATACATGGAAACAAGGGATGGAACAAAATATCTAGAGTACTGTAATAGCAGAAATAAAATCCGAGCTCTAACCAGAAAGCTCCGAAAGGAATTTGAACAAAATCTAGCATACCAGACCAAGAAAAACCCCAAAGTCTTGGAAATATTATAAATCAAAAACTACAATCAAACAAGGAATTGGGGAACTGAACATGGACCCCACCAACCTAAAATCTCAAACAACAAATGAAGATGAAGAAAAAGCAAATATACTTGCTGACTATTTCTCCAGTGTATTCACCAAAGAACAGTCAGAACCTATACCAACCATACCTAAGGTAAACAATAAACATGCAATGGACAAATTAAAACTAACTGAAAATATAATACTACTGACATTAAAACAACTTGATGTAAACACATCGCCTGGCCCAGATGGAATAGGTGCCAGGCTACTAAATGAGTTGTCAGCAAGTATTTGTCAATCCTTAAAACAAATTTTTGAAACGTCGATTAAAACTTCCTGCATTCCCAATGACTGGAAAGAGGCTAAAATATCAGCAATTTATAAAAATGGAAACAAGAAACTAGCTAGTAACTACTGCCCAATAAGTTTAACAAGCATAGTATGTAAATGTATGGAAATTTTTTTTAGAAATCACATTATAAACTACATGAAAGTAAATAATCTATTTAGTCAAAAACAATATGGATTTATATGTGGCCGATCAACAGTTCTACAACTACCAGGTAATCAAAATAATAGATGACTGGACTAAAGAAATGGACAAAGGCAACCACACTGATGTTATATATATGGATTTCAAAAAAGCCTTTGATACCGTGCCACACAAAAGATTACCGGGTAATTAGCAAATTAAAAAGCTTCAACATTTCAGAAGAACTGACTAACTGGATAGAATCATTCATCACGGATAGAAAACAAAAAGTTTCAGTAAATGGGGATGAGTCTAGCTGGAAAGAGGTAATATCAGGGATACCCCAGGGTTCCGTTCTAGGACCCTTACTTTTTGTTCTATATATTAATGACCTCCCAGATCTAACAAAATTCAAATACATTTCTATTTGCTGATGACATAAAGATATTTTGAACAATAACACATAGATGATCAGGATGTACTTCAACATGATTTAAGCATACTATAATGGAGCGACAAGTGGTTGTTAAAATTCCATCCTGATAAATGTGTACACATGGAAATTGGGAAAAATAATATTGGTTAAAGTAAATATTTTATGGCAACAAATAATGTCGAACATGCTCTTGTCACCACAGACAAACAAAAAGATTTAGGAGTAATTATTGATTCAAAACTTTCTTTTGATGATCACATCAACCAAGTGGTTAATAAAGCAACCAGAATGATAAAAGTAATCAGAAGAACTTTTCAATTCTTAGATACATACACTTTCTTGCCACTATACAAGACTACGGTTAGATCCCACCTAGATTATGCAATAACAGTATGGTATCCATTTAAGACGAAACATAAAATAGCCATAGAAAATGTCCAGAGAAGAGCCACAAAAGAACTACCTGGTATGAGGGACTTATCATATATTGAGACTAAAATTACTTAAGTTACCCACATTACCATATCGTAGGTTAAGAGGAGATATGATTGAAGTGTACAAAATAATGCATAACATATATGACAACAAATCTGCACCAAACCTTCCTAAGTGGGAGGATGTGGCATCACGATCCAGTAACAGAGGACACTCCCTTAAACTGTTCAACCAAAGAACAAAACTAAACATAAGAAAAAATGCATTCCCGCTTAGAGTGGTTGAACCATGGAACAGTTTACCTGATTCAGTAATACAAGCAAAATCAATAAATTCATTAAAAAACCGCCTTGATAAATTCTGGTCAACCCAGGAGATATTATACGACTATGAAGCCCCACTAACATTAAACACTGGAACCGGAAAACACAAACTCTTAATACTAGACCCCGAAGAAAAGGATCTGATCATTGAGGAACCGAGAGGATCCTGCGATCAGAACAGTCCTAAGGTAAGGTAAGGTATAATATGTCAACATGAAGTACACCTCTTCACTTTAAAGGTACTCAACCAATTCGATTGTCTTGCTCCTCGCGTTTCTTGGTAATTTCACAAAAAACAGAGGAATCAAGTACTCCCCAATGATATCCTAGTTCGTTTATGCATACGTACTGGTTCGTTTTTATAAAATTAATACAAAAACTGCGAACTCGTTTTTAGTAAAAACCAGATCCGGTTTTTTGCTTCGATTTTAACCGAGTATGGACATTGAACTCGGCGTGGAATTGCGTTCTTGTCTTCTCGTGATCGCGAATTATGGGCGATATTGACCTTTGACCCCCCACCCTTTGGTGCTGTTGATGTTATGGAATTCCGAGTTTAGGCAACGAGTGAACGTCCACTAACATACATGCCACCGACATGGCAAAATGGGCTAAATTAGACAGACAAAAACAGTACCCACGCATCAAGGTGTATTTATATTAGAGAACGACTATGGAAGAAACAAAGCAAACAGAAGGAGTTGACGACAGTGCCAGTGGACTTTGGTCGTGGACCATTGCCCGTGCCGTGGTGTCAGTTACAATCAACAGACGAGATGCAACGTTCGCAAAGGTTCTTCCAGACAGGTTAGTAATTTCGATTTATTCAGCTATAATCACGTATATTTAGGCGTATGAGTATATATATTAATGTTGCTTGTACTAAATTTATTTGATTGTTTTCCTTTTAGTCATTGGCAATGGCGGTATGGGCGGCCTGGCTGGGCCCTGTTTACTATAGACTAATATTTCAGCTAACACTAACAGTACGACGCTATGCCTATGGCATACTTATGTCAATGATAGTGACTAATTATTATGTCTATGTCATATATGGTAGTAGGCTAGTAGCCTAAGTAGGCTTGGGAAAATAGTAATAGTGTAAATGCATTATAAATGATCCGTAATGATTATAATTATTGAACCAATATGTACATAATTTACTAACAACAGTAATGTAATAGTAATTTAACAAATTTATTACTTTTATATAAAAAAATACTATTATGGGACATTTAAAAATTTAATTTGAATTAAATTGTACGTAGTCTTGGTATTTAATTATTTACAAGGAAAAGAATATTCCAGTAGTTTCACCAGGTTTTTTATTGTCCCTTCTGTGAGTTTTTGTTATGTTCAGAAAACCAGCGCCCCTCAATACCATGGACATTAATAATTTAATGCCCATAACATGTATATATTATACAGATAGCTCTTGACCGTTGGCATTGGTTGCATTTGGCAGGTGGTCATTCATTGCATTGCAACTTTTGCAAGTACATTAAAATGATTATTGTTAGAAACAATCAGTGCTGACTATTAATACATATACTATATTTTCAGAACTTGTGTCGACACCACATGCAGATGTATACTTCAAAACTCTTCACCTTCAGGTAAACGAGTGTTATCAAATGTGGTTACTCTGTCACCAAACCTGTTATCAAAATTATAAATACAAGCAATAAACAAGTATGTCATAGGCGGATCCAGGCGGGCCTGGAGACAGGTGCCCCCCTAGACCATAAGAATTTGGCGTGTCTGCAAATCTTTTATAATGGGCCCATGCGACTGTGTCCTCCCAGACCGTCTGAAATGTGCCCCAGTTTAGGTAATAATAATAAGCTGAAGTTATGGCTTCTTCCAATATCACCACTCCAGTGGAGCGGGTGAAGTTATGGCGTCTTCCAATATCACCACTCCAGTGGAGCGGGTGCTGTTATGGCAGCGTGGTAGCAAAAAAATTTAGACCATCATTTGGTTTGGCCGCCAGTGGAGGTTTTTGTGCCTCCCATACTTGATTTCTGGATCCACCCCTGTATGTGATAGTTTTGTTTGTCTGCATGAGGATTTTGCAATAATGTGGTGTCCTCGTTAAATTGCATATTGTTGTTAGAAATGCATTTGAATTAAAGACAATGTAAAGTAAAAACATTTTATTGAAACTATTTGATGAGATTGACTACAAAATAATGAAAAGTACAATACAACTACAGGTTCAATCACTGCACTTGATGTGTATAATGTAATACTTTTTAATATCTCATGCACATAAAATGCAAAACAACAATAGAAATAAAAATTAGGAAGAGGTTGAAAAAATGTCAGAGATATATAAAAAACAAACAGATACTTTTATCAAGATTCTTTGTTACAAAAAAACAACACTAGTACACGTGATGTCAAATGCTAGTTGTAGTTTATACATGCCTTGTATGTTTACAACTCACAAAATTAGTGACTGAACAATTATGTGTATTACCAACAATTTTTAATATCGCATGCCCATAAAATGTAAACCAATGAGAACAAATTACTTAGGAAAATGTTTAGTTGAACAAATGAACTATTATGAATTATAATTGTTTTTTTAACAAAGAATCATAATTTATGGTTCTTTATTAAAAAAACATCAGTGATTAGAAAATTAGAAAATGTTGTAGTTTATGCAATGCTTGGTATGTATGTTTACAACTCGCAAATAATAGTGACTAGACTAGTCAGGGTCATCGCCATGTGACTGAGAATTACATGTACAATCACTACATGCTACATTTCTCAAGTTTACTCAGTTGTATGAAGAGTACCGGCTACAGACTGCAATATTTTTTTACGAATAATCTTCGCATATTAATTTCAGTGTGGCTGAATGCTTCCCGCATAAGTCAAGATGGTGTTCGAATTAACAGGTCTGCCATGGATTAAAGTTTAAAGTGCTTCGAGCAATCCCGAGGACTGGATACTACACCATATCAGTACAGGTGTATAATCATCATGCGAAGTGAAAATGTAATGTAAATTATTTGTGAAAATATAAACCAGTGATAAAAAATAATAATTTAGAAATATGAAACGTGGCATGAAAAGTATAATAACAGTCCTCATGATACATAGAGAACTTAAACAAGTAAAATGCTGCTGTCGGTGTATCAACAGATTGTTGTTACAAAATGTGAAAAGGCTTTCAATACCATTACTTCATCACAAACTTGTGTTGTTGTACATAACAAGTACCTGGTGTATGTTGCAAGAACTCAGCTGGCTGCCACTGACTATCAGCAACACAAAGACAATGAAACCCTACCACTGTAACAATGCTGGATAATTTATGTATTTTGTCTGCTAAAAGTTAAAGTTGAATTGAATACAAATACCGTGTATTATTGACTTTTGATAAATGTGTCATCACATATAAAATATAATACATGTCAGAGCCATGCTAATTGTCACTTTGTCTCCGGTATAGGTAGATGCGGATGTACAGCAAAATGTCAGGAGGCTGGTATGCAGTACCATCGAAGACAGCGAACACATACAGTGATGTCATCGATATCCAAACCGATGTAGTTCACCGAAGAATGCTCGACACTGAACCTGTCTCACGAGCTAGTCAGGCATCACCATATTCGTGTGTCGAGCAACCTGCATTCTACATTGGTTTTTAGTCAGTTAAGCTAACTGACTGACCTGGAAGCCAGTGTACACCCCATCGGCACTGGGGAATCTGTCACGGATGCAACACACGACACAATTGGGATCAGTCGGTGGACATTCACATGACAAACCATTAATATGCAGCATGCTGCATGGCTGTAGAATCTTGTCCGAGATCCTGGACAAATACAGCTGCCCAGTATGCCATATTAACTTGAAGAACTAGTGATACTAGGCACACTAGTCCAATCTCCTGTAAAGAAAAGCATATATATTCAGTAAACAAAAACAGGTATTAGTGTAGTGTTGGTAGTAAATACTTATGGAATGTTCATTCTCATAATCAGTAAATGTAAAATAATGTTTCATGTGTGACCTGCAGCATTTCACAAGAAAAACGGCAAGAAATGTGCTACTACAGCTGCATCTATACATGTTGATATCTTAGGAACAGTCAGTGTTTACCAGGGTTGTTCCGGAGGAGGGAGAGGGTGGGTTGATACAGCATGTAGACATTAGTAGAATGTGCTCTTTTTCAAAACGGTGAAAAATTGTAACTATTTTTTCTATATAAGGTGTTCATTGTCATTACATGAATTAAAAAAATTTATATTTCATTACAGTGATGCCTGATCTTAGTCAACATTACAGACTGATTTTAATTCTGCTAATCAGTAAAGCATCAGTAAAGAGCATTTATATATTTTTTTCTTTTTCAGTATACAAATTCATGTCGGTGTCCGCCATGTGTAACTACTACACATATTCATGTTTGACATTTTAAGGTTCTGCCTGAAGTTGAATGGTCAAGGTGAATGTTGGAAATTACAAAATGAGGTGTTATTGTGATGCTAACAGTATATTTTCCTCGCCAAGTATTCAAAGGTTCATAACATGTATGTTTACCTTCTTCAAAAATGAACAATTTATTTTATAAACTTATTTCTGAGTCATCGCCGTATGCTAAATACTTTTAAAGGTGTATTAATATGTCTGTGGGTATAATATAAGTGCAGAAGTCAACTTAGTTTTCCACGTCCAAGATGTTATTATTAAAATGTGTATGAAAACAAATATGTATGTAAATGTGCACATAAAATTTTTTTTAGAACTTATATGTGGTTGATTGTTATAAATTTGAAATTACCTGGATTGATCAAATGTGGGCTTCCCGCAGACTATGTATCCTCCCTGTGTCTACCTGACACAGGTGACCGCCTTGGCTCCTCTTCTCCCTCCTCTCATTCCCATTCTTGGGTTGCAGTGTGGCCTCTAGCGACATCATAATTCAAGTTACGTATTATGCATTCATATATTGCTGTGGTGAGAATATATACACATATTGATAAATACACAAGAATAGCTGGCATGTGTCAGTTGAAAGGTATCACAGGATACCAATTACATAAACTATAGCCAGGCACCAAGGACCACAACGGAAACAAGTGCGAGCATTATCTTGTTTAATCCTTATATATGATAATAATAATAATAATATATTTTATTTGGTATAGCGCCACATCCAGTATTGTTCGTGGCGCTTCACAACATATTAAAATACATAAAAATCGTAGAATTGCAATAAATATGTATATGTATATTAATTTAAAATAAATATTAGTGGTAAAGAATAAAATAAATAAATACATACATATTGAATAATGTAGAATTTCTAAATAAACAAGTAAATAAATATCAGTTATTCATCAAAATTAAATAATATTGATAATAATCAATCTAGCACAATAACTATATAAAATTAATAATAATAAATAATTTAGTAAAACATTTGATATAAAATAGTTTATGTGAGGAATAATGAATAATCATTATACGAATACGATAACTAATTAAAATTGGTTTTAGTAGAGGGCAGTGATGTACTTTAACTGTATTTATATTTTATGTATTTACACGTTTACATTTTTATATTTAATAAAATCATCATGGTCGTCAATACAACAAATCTCAATTATTTGGCATAAACTACAATGCAAATCAACAACATTCTGCAGTAATAGTATCAAAATATGCGTCACAAAACACTGTTTTAATAATTATGATCACCAATATAATACTTCCGTGTTTGATGTTCTGTTGCACGAAATCACGGATGCTCCCTGACTAAGTTACTTGCACGATCAACAGGGGCCTATTGCCAAACCAATGTTATTTGTCATTTCGCAGCCTCACGTCATCTATTCTCGACATGTATTGTCGGAATAACATATAGTTTATTACAAAGATCCTACGTAACCAAATACAAATTACAATGCATATCAAATATTATGCTCGTTGACACAGCCTCTGACTGAATCTCTGGCTGATAATATGGTCATGGACATGGTGACTGGCTTAGACAGTCTTAGACTGCCTCTAGTCGAGTGTTGACGTTCGCAAGTTGCAATTCTCGTTGAATTAATACGCGGCTACACGTTCTTGTTGCTAAATGCGATAGTGTAGTATACGTACCTTCGTACAACCACTTTGGAATCTTCATCTTGATACACCAAAGCACGTGTATGTTGTTATTGTTTTCGAATGCGTGGGATGCCGATCTCACGTAAAGCACGTGACCGAAATGGCCCAGCAGGTCAATAGCGCAATTGGCTTTCGCCAGCTATACCTGGTGTAACGACAAATCTTGTTTTTTGACGATTAACAAAACACGTACGCATTTTTTATTAAACCGACTGCACACTAGTTAAACTATTCACACATTACACATCTGGACCTAAAAGAACCGGATTGGCGGTGGGCAAACGAATTGGTTGAGGACCTTTAACGTATGGTTTAGGTTATTATTAATTAAATAACAATTTCAATTATATTTATCTGACGTTGTTAATATGAACACTTTTAGCGGATACGGCGTGCACCAAGAAGGATGTTGTACAGAGAGGGGACGAGTTGAATTTGGAGATGCAGTGCCAAAAAGACTGAAATCTGTCCACCTCCACTCCCCAGTCCTTGCTCGGACAGAGAAGAGAATGAAAGCTGTGAGTGCCAGGTTCAAGCACAGGCAAGAAAAGAAGTGAAGTCACATGTCCACAATGAATACTTTAAGTTAACTTAAAGTTTATGGTTTCAATGAACACTAGTAGATGTGGACATTTGTGTGTGAATTTCAGTGCATTATCATTTTAATAAACCTTGGTTATTTAAAGCATTTTTGTGTCTTTTTTCACATTGACCACTTGTAGAATGTTGTAGTTTTGACAATGTAGTATACACTGCTTCTGGTTTTTGTGTGATATGAAAATGTTGTGCTTTTACAGTTATGTGCAGGGGACTGTATGCTTACACTTTTGTGTTTGTGATTTTATATAAAATGGAAGTTACAGGATTAGACAAAAACAGTGTGAAAGTACACTAGGTTGCATCACAAACAATGATGTCTTTAAACAAATTTCTGAGTTCCAATCCAGACCCCCCCTTTCTTCCCCAGTTTGCCGCGCCGCGCACAAATGTTCCTCGGAAATGACTTGCCTCCTCTCACATGCTTGGGTGAAACTCCGACGGAAAATCTTCAACAGCGCGGTGTGGGAGGGAGGGGGTGTGTGCGTGTTTGCGTTGGAGTATATAATTATTGTGTCGCTCGTGGTTGTGTGCAGCTAGGACAAACCAAATGAGTTCCCAACAAAGACATTTTCACTTTGGACTGTGGTGATGACCTCCAGGTGATATGACCTCTTCTGTTGGAGATTTTAAGCAAAAGTCCGGGATATTTGCCTGAATTCCGGGAGACCGGAATATACACCCAAACTCAAGGAGACTCCCAGAAATTCCGGGAGAGTGCACAAATTATTATTATGATGTCATGCGAATGTATAATTATCTGCGCGATAATGACATTATGTGTGTAAGTGCGGTGAGGCAAGCTTAATTTAATATCAATTATTGGAACAAACGTCACTGGTGATTACATTATGTTATAACGTTTAACGTAGTTACTCAAAATAAGCCATGGCAACACACTAGAACTTTTATTTAAGGAATTCTGCTTCGATGCCTCGCAGGTTTTCTCTATCTATCGACGGCGCACGGGTGTGTGTGCGTACGTGTTTTTTGTGTGTGTGTGGGCGCACATTTGTATGTATGTCTGTGCTCACCCTATGTACGCATTGCATACATGGAAATTTACTTTGTTTTTTATTAAAAAGATATAAATAGTTATACTGCCAACTTTTTTTATTCCGGGAGATGAATTAATTAGCAGTTCAGCATGCTTCTCGTGCAGCACTGTCTTGGATCTTGACATCGAAAGACGGGGGAGGGGGGCTGTAACTGCTATTGGAGATTTTAAACGAAAGTCGGAGATTTGCCTGTATTCCGGGAAATCGGGAGATACATCCAAAATCAAGGCAACTCCTGGAAATTCCGGAGATTTTGCAGGTATAATAAACCACATTGTGTTGTACTTAAGTCATCAATGAAATTGGACTGGCAGCAATATTAAATTGTAGGCCCGGTGAATCGATTTGTTTAAGTAGCATTAAACGTCGGTGGATCCATTGTTAAAAAAAATTCAAAGTAGACTACTTGCAACAATGTTTGATAACAATGCCCTTGTCCTCACTGTCAACTAACTCTCCTCCTCTGCCCTTGTCCTCACTGTCTACTATCCCTCCTCCTCTGCCCTCGTCCTCACTGTCTACTATCCCTCCTCCTCTGTCCTTGTTCTTACTGTCACCTAACCCTCCTCCTCTATCCTCGTCCTCCCTGTCCGCTAACCCCCCTCCTCTGCCCTCATCCTCCCTGTCAGCTAACCCCCTCCTCTGCCCTCGTTCTCCCTGTCAGCTAACCCTCCTCCTCTGTCCTCATCCTCCCTATCAGCTAACCCTCCTCCTCTGTCCTCGTCCTCCCCGTCAGCTAACCCTCCTCCTCTGTCCTCATCCTCCCTGTCAGCTAACTCTTCTCCTCTGCCTTTGTCCTCACTGTCAGCTAACCCCCTTCCTTTGCCCTCGTCCTCACTGTCAGCTAACCCCCCTCCTCTGCCCTTGTCCTCAATGTCTACTATCCATCCTCCTCTGCCCTCGTCCTCACTGTCAGCTCACCCCCTCCTCTGCCCTTGACCTCACTGTCTACTATCCCTCCACCTCTGTCCTCGTCTTCACTGTCAGCTAACCCCCCTCGTCTGCCCTTGTCTTCTGGCTGGAACACGTTATTACATTATCAGTCAACAATGATTACAGTATCGGGCAAGAGGTTTATTACATTATCGGTTGATTTTATTACAGTATTGGTTGATTGACCAGTGGCCATTCGATCGTGTGCTGCTATACTCTGTAGTTTAAATTGCAAATAAAGGCAAACATAATATATTTATATAGATACGACCAGTTTGGCCGTGAACTATTGTATAATTTCCAAGACCAAACCATCGCTACCATGCAGTTGCCAGGACATCGTTATCACAACAAATGGCCGCATGGCCGCCGCCAAATTCAAGGCCTGGAAAAAAGTGGTCTGGCCATGGCCGGTATGGCCGGGGCGATTCCTATGTATATCTAAAGCAAAAAGAAAACAGGATATTTTGGCTCACCGAGTCAATAAACTTGCTGTGCATGTATTCGCCACGGCACGCGGGCCGGGCACACTTCACAAGTAAGCTAGCTGCCAATGTCCATCCTCGCACGCCAGGGGTCGCTGCTGCTGATTACGTAAGTGCCAGCCAGCAGTAGCAGTAGCTTTGCTTGGCAAATAGCCCTGGCTTGTGAGGATGCCACTGTCTAATTCAATGGGCTAATATAACTTGTAGAGCAGGATGAGGGGGTCGGATTTGGGTGGGGTTAAACATGCCTGGGCATGTATATATGTACACATATGCAGTTGTACGTGCGTGTACATTTGTATTTTTCAAAACTGCCCTTTTTAGTTTAAAATTCTCTTTTGGAACACTGTGGCTGTGCTCCAGTGAAAATTCAATTAAACAACGCCCCGTCTAACATTATTCAATCCTTTATATTTCTGAACTGCTTCGAGTCAATCTGGAGTTCTCATTACTGACATTTTAAGATATATATGTTGCTTAGTAATAAATATAAACCCCTTCCTATAACAAGAGCAAACATTTGAGTATTCACACTTCAACCACAGCAAATTTAAGATGGCTATATATAATACCATACTGTCTGCCTCACTCAGAATGATCAATGGTACTGCATTATGAGGATACTCCCCTATTGGTGTCATCTTCACAGGCAGCTAGGATATTCTAGCTGTTTGTGCGTCATGTTTAGTACAGTCTGAATGTGGTTAAGACCTGTCAAGCTGCTGCTTCATCTTGCTGTGTGGTCATCAGAATATCACTAAGGATACACTATTTCTGCATTGGCACTGTTGGTGTGGCTTCTATGAGATGTACTAGCTCCATTTGCTCTCTCCATCTTCCACATTATTTGACACTTCTATGGTTTCTATGAGATGTACCAGCTCCACTTGCTCTCTTCATCTTCCACATTATCTGACACTTCTATGGTTTCTATGAGATGTACCAGCTCCACTTGCTCTCTTCATCTTCCACATTATCTGACACTTCTATGGTTTCTATGAGATGTACCAGCTCCACTTGCTCTCTTCATCTTCCACATTATCTGACACTTCTATGGTTTCTATGAGATGTACCAGCTCCACTTGCTCTCTTCATCTTCCACATTATCTGACACTTCTATGGTTTCTATGAGATGTACCAGCTCCACTTGCTCTCTTCATCTTCCACATTATCTGACACTTCTATGGTTTCTATGAGATGTACCAGCTCCACTTGCTCTCTTCATCTTCCACATTATCTGACACTTCTATGGTTTCTATGAGATGTACCAGCTCCACTTGCTCTCTTCATCTTCCACATTATCTGACACTTCTATGGTTTCTATGAGATGTACCAGCTCCACTTGCTCTCTTCATCTTCCACATTATCTGACACTTCTATGGTTTCTATGAGATGTACCAGCTCCACTTGCTCTCTTCATCTTCCACATTATCTGACACTTCTATGGTTTCTATGAGATGTACCAGCTCCACTTGCTCTCTTCATCTTCAACATCATCTGACACTTCCAATGGCTTCTTCGCTTCGATCTTCTTCCAGATACGCCTAAAGAGAGAAAAAAGACAACCTATAAATGTTCATAACTATTTTATAATTCAGTCAGTTTTCAAATACGGCTAAGGCATATCAAAATAATATTGTGGTTCTATAGTTACCCATCCAACCCTGTATAGGTGTAGCCGACCCTTGAAGTTAATTCTAACGGCATGTCATGGATTACACACAATTTATTTGTAACCCTGTATAAATCCAAACACGAGTAAACTGAATTGTTAACTGCCCGATCCAATGTCTAGCTCTCAAAATTATCATAATGTTCTGAAAAAAATGTGGGCGACATCGTCACAATAAACCAATTTTATAAATACCAAGAAAAACACAAATGCCTACCAAACTGTAAACAATTTTTCCAGCAAAAAACCTACCTACATACGATACAAACTGCCCTAAATTTTAAAAACATAAAACACGGAACACACAAAACCATTGTTGTGAATGGCATAATGAAACTAGCAAATGCATGAAGAAATTCATCAGACTGGATGATTCAGTTTGTTGTTTGTGTTTATACCTGGCGTCTTTCTCTGTTGTGTCTGCCTGTTCTATGATCTCTGTCAGTTTCTTCTCCATCTCACCCACGTTGCGAACAAAGTAGTCCTTCATTGAATTCAATTTTTGTATTTCCACCTGAAGAAAGAAACGAGAACAGATTACATGACTGAATAGAGGGACATCAGTTTATCTTATTAACTTAAACATTTTTCATGTCACCGCATCAGGTCACCAACTCAACTCCTCTGACAAGCATTCAGCCATGCTGCAATCAATATGCAAAATGTGTTCCTTACAATGCCTGTGTTGGAATGTCATCTCTATTTATTGCCACGTGTATTTGTTTCTTCGGCTGAGTGAAATGAGAAGCGGAAGCTTACAATGTCGGCAAGAGTATTTAGTCATTATAATGACAATCTCAAGCAGAGTTTCTGTCTTTATCATATTCCCTTGTAACCAAGTGAACAGAGACAATGTTGCTTACTGAGCAATTCAACAGTGAGAATGTCATTAGGGGGGTGTTAGAAAGAAGTTGGTAGTAGGTTGGCCCAATACAATAAATGGAAGGTGAGATGACTCTTAAAATGGCAGGAATCAAGAAATTGGCTCCAAAAACAAGCCCCTAAAACAGATGAGAGATGGAAGATTGCCCCCAAAGATGGCAGATTGGCCTACAAAACGTGGGAGATGGGAGGTTGGCCTCAAAACAGGTGGCAGATGGGAGTTGGTCCCCAAAACAAGTGGCAAATGGGACATTGTCCACAAGAGAGGTGGGCAATGGAAGGATGCCTCCCAAAACAAGTGGAAGGTTGGCCCCTAACACGTGGGAGATCGAAGATTGGTCCTTTAAACAGGTGTATAATGGGAGTTTGGCCCCAAAAACAGGTGGAGGTAGGAGGTTGGCCATTTAAACAGATGGGAGAATGGTGTTGGTCATTCAGTGGTCACTTGCCTCTGTCTCCTTGATGCACTGTTCTAGATGTGTACACACTGTGGCTGGTACAAACTCGGTGCGCATCTGAACACGTAACTGCTGCAAAGTGTCATATTTCTCAAGTATTGCCGCATTCAACCCCTCGATCTGGTCAGAAAGGTCATGAACAGGTTCATTCTCATAGTACAGTGTTCGCTCCTGAAGCTCTACAATGCAACACAGCAACACAATTCCAAAACTGTCGGCTTCAATATTAGTTATAAGAAACATGTTTTCTTGATTTTTGAATATTTATACTGCATTGCAGTCTTCATCAGCAGAACGGCTAGTTTCTTGAGAGATTTCAACAAATATTGAAATCAACCAAGAATATAGAACAAGCACAGACATCAGCTAGTTTGTACATATTCTATTTGACAACATTAATAATTTTAAACTGCAGTAATTGAACGGAGGTGGAATTTTAATGCACGTTTGATCATAGACCAGAACATTTAACAATGTATTATTTACATAATCCAAATGAAATGATGCCATACGACATTAAAATGACTCGGAACATACTGGAGGGCATAACAATTCAAACCCCAATGCTTGTGTCAACTACTACATTAACCATCATATGGTTGCTCATTACCCTTTTTTGTGAACCATAACAGTAGAACGATCATTCAAAAATCCTAGGTTCGCCCCAGTAGTTGTATTTGGTTTAACTGTAATAGAAGAACTAACGTATCAAAATAATTGACTTTGATGGTTAGATAGGGTAACTTATGAAAGTGTTAATACCTTTATATCATAATATGTAGAAGCTGTGCTACTTTTATTATTTCTGCAGAATTTTGACTATGCCCAGTCAAACATAACAAAATCCATTCAAGGAAAACCTAAATAGATACTCAAATGATTTCATCATTAGATAATAATAAATTTGTGCAATCGAGTTAGTATGTCATAGTGGATAATAGGTTAGCAAATTGTTTGTGAAAGTATTCTGAAACAAGATGAGCAAAAAATTAAACAGAGAAGTGAAAGTTAATACACAAAAATAATTCAGAGATGGAAAATAAAGTGACAAAGAATACAAATGTATGATACCAGTACATTACCTGGTGAAGGATCAGCTGCCAGTTTGATCTCTTTCTCAACCTCTCTCCTTAATCTGCAAACAAAACAAGTATTTCCTTGTCTGTGATTTAATTCCATTGAATAGGCTTGTTTTTACAGTATTTCCTTCATTTCTACCATGTGCACATGGACATACAAATCCATGCTAGAGAATCGGCTAGTTGGAAAATATGACTGCTTGGTGTGCCAACATGAGTCGTTCTTTTGGAAATGCCTACATAGAAATACCAGGTACATCATTACATCTCGAAAAATGCACATAATTGTACTTTGATTATTGTAAAATGGGTACTTGTCGCAATTTTTTAAATATAAGCTAAACATAGGAGTTTACACTAAACATGTGACATTAAGTAATTGTGCAACTTTAAGTACGCTTCATGAAACCAGCCCCTGATCTGCATGCATTGTTTTTATGGTGTTTCCAGCATGTGGAGGAAACACTCGAGTCCTGCTCACCGTTCATTCTCCTTCAGCAGGTTCTTTGCTTCTTCCTCCATTCGCGTCACAATGCTGATGTCATCATGTAGCTGCTTTGTGTTCGACGTGCCTCCATCTGACAGCTGCTTCATGTGGTCAAGCAGCACTTGGTGTTTGCCGGACTGACTGTCCAACAACTCCCCCACAAAATCATCATACTTGTTCTGTGAAACAGCAGACATAGTCCAGTAGAAATCAGCACATTATTTACCAAACACAGACATTTTGGTTAAAAAGCAAATTTTTGTTTTAGGATGACCAGTAGTTTTCCCGAACTTCCAGAAAAAACCTCAATTTTTGTCATGAACTATATACATACCATGTCAGTAATTTTTGTAACATTTTTTTTATTAGCTATCCATACATAAATGCAAATGAGTTTTGGCGCACTGACTTCCACTGGCCAGCAAGTTAACGGTTAGGATACTTAATTGTGGTGATTTGTTGATGTATCCATTAACTCGCTAATATAAGAAATCAAGTGTTTGCCAGAAGATTAGATCTTACAATTGTGTATCGAAAGCCAATGTTTTAAAATCCAACGAGCGATAATATCACATATATATTAATTTAACCAAAATCTGCAGTACTTAATAGAACAAACCGTTTTTGTAAACCCACTCGACATTTTACGCAGTGGATCTATATTCTAAATAAATAACAGTTATTATTACAGATATTATTACTAATAATTACTTGCTTACAGATTGTTAGAAAAGTTATAATAAATTTCTGTACTGATTGTTCTGGATTATTATGCATTTTTATGCTTGAGCAATTTTAAAATGTGTGCAGGGTTTCCGCCAGAAACAATTATTTTGGTACAAGTTAGTCAATTGTGAGACCGCGGAACTGGCAGGCTAAGCCTGCCATGGGCGCATAGGCGCCCTGATAGGGGGGTGGGCCCTCCCCCAGAAAAAAATTTATTTCTAGATGCTCGGAGAAGTGATTTCCCGGCATGTGGAGTCGGAAATCTTGCCCGGCTCATGGTGATCATTTCATAGGAGAATGAATAATAAATGTAAAATTTATTATTTTGTAAACTGTAGTATGGTATCTTGTTGGGTTATTTTTCTTCACCAAGCAACAATGAATACTCAAAAACATCGCGAAAAATGTACAGCCATGACAGCATGCCGTATTCTTTACACTAAGCCTACCAATATACCGGTACGCAATGTTCTATCCTGAGGTGAAGGCTTCAATCCTAATATTAAACAAAATGTTTAAATCTGGATGTATTTTGGGTACGTATCTGTATTTTGGGTACGTAATTTACCCTTTTAACCTGCTGGTGAAAACACTGCAGTGTGGTATGGAAAGCCAAACATGACATTGTTCATAATTTTGTAGCTAAGGTGTAACGGTAGATCTTGGTTGATTTATTAGTGACAAATTCATAGTTAGTAAGATAGCATGTTAAATCCAAAATCTCTGTTTGAGTAATTACATAAAGTGAAGTTAGCAACTGTTATTGAACATATTACCCATAATAATAGTACACATAGTCATATTATGAAGATTGCCTAGAAAATAGTCATACATCTTTTTCAGGAACGGGTCACTGATATGGAGCAACGTGTCATTTGTTAAGAAGGTGGTGGTGGCTTAATGGTTAAACTTTGAAAGAAAGGGATATATTCATTGGTGGTGGTGTCAAAACTATGAGGTGATGGGTTGGCTGAATAATTCAGTGATGAAGGTGATCATTATGTCCATAAAATATGTGGAAAGACTTACATTACCTAAAAAGTGACTAAATCGTCTCAGGCAACAAACCAGGTTGTTGCATCTGAATGTATGCCAACTCGTACGAACTCGAGAGGTTACGATTATCAAACTCACTGTCGCATCAAACAGGACAACGTTGATCTGGCCAAACTCCTGACCTTTCTGGGAAGTCACAACCCATTTTCCACCGACAATGATAGCTGATGAGAGAGTCAATGTAGACCAAGCTGTGGATATTGGAATTAAAATCCACCAGAAAATCACAGATCAGAAGTACAGAGACATTGTTCTTAGGAAGTCAGACCAAGTGAAGACCTTCGCAGATATGAGGAAAACTATCAAACTGAAAGATGGAAAAGATGTGCGCATGTCGTCGACGGAGCTGTACCAGAGATTATTGGCCAAGACATATACTTCTGGACCACCAGATCGCAGTGTCTTCTCACATGAGCTAGCAGCTGTAGCCCACCTTTATTCCACGACAACGGCACAATGCGAAGACCAGTGAAGTCTAAATTAGTTTCATACATAGCTACCCTCGATCGATCCCCATGTTGTCTGCAATGATGGAATTGATGACAAAGCCACAGTTGTGGATGGTTGTGCCGTTCTGCATAAGATGCCCTGACCAAAGACGGGTACCTTACATGAAGTGTGTTCATCTTATGTGATGTACTTTCTTCACTTGGCAGCACACGATAGGGCCTGGTTCGTAGTGTTTGACAGCTATAAAATGCTCACCACCAAGGAACCCGAACAGAAGCGACGTAAATTGGGCAAGATCATTTCCACTGATGTGTTGGCTGGACATAACACTCCAGTGCCTTCAGACAAAAATAGTTTTCTTTCAAACAAGCACAACAAACAGCAATTCATTAATCTCCTCTCTACTTACCTGCTTAAAGAAAGTATCGAGGTGTGTCAAGATGGCGAGAAAGGATATGCGGATACCACAATTGCGAAGTGTACCCTAGAAGTTGCAGAATCCCACGAGAACGTATGTATCCGTTGTGATGATACAGATCTGCTTGCAATCCTGCTTTACCATGCGCCTGAAAAGTCCACTATTTACATGCACACCAAACAAAGACTGACGGTAATCAGTATCCACACTGGTCAACATGCTCTCGGAAAGAAGATGTCTGGCTGTGACACAACGTCAGCTATCTATGGTATTGGCAAAGTCAAACACATGGAAGTTCTAGGATCTTCAACAGAGCTGAGATGAGAACATCCGTTGCCATATTCGGCAGTAACACTGCATCGAGTGCCGACATTGTAACAGCTGGGGAGCGGTATATGGTTTCGCTTTACATCAAAAGCAACTGAAATGTAAGTCTCGACGACCTACGATACATGCACATTATTTCATCAAAGTATGTCGCCATTGAAAGAATTCCATCGACAAGTCGAGCATGCTAATTCCATTCACTCGGAGTGCACCTACACGTTTCTACTTGGGTTAATCTGAAGATGGTATTGGACAGAAAGAAAGAATATGGCTTCCACTGTGATGCGCACTCAGTAGTGCCCGTCAGCACAGACAAAAAACCAGCACCTGAACATCTTCTATAAGAGATCCATTGCTCTTGCAAGTACCAAGATAAATTGTGTGTGTCTTGCAACTGCTCAAAGATGCGTCTTGCCTGTAGCGTCCACTGTAAATGTCAAGGACAGTGCGCAAACGGCCCAACTCTTGTACAGCTACCCGACAGTGACGATGATGACAATGCTGATGATGATGTTTAACAAATCATATTATTAGAAGATTACGGATAGAACATTTATGATCTCTCCTAGTTCAAGTTTGAATGCTATACCATTCACTGTTTGGGGTATAAGTGACATTCCTGTGATCTTAGTTAAGATGTTAATTAAATTCCAGAACAACATTGGGACGGAGTGCTATATAAGAAATATATTACTAACTAATTAATTAATTGATTAATTACTTACTTGATTAATTAAACTTCATCATTAATGTGTGGCTTAATAGACCAGTATACATATCATTACAAACGTATTAACCAATAAATGAAAGAGTTAAACATATGATTAACAAACGAAAACAAAAAGTGTTACTTCGAAATTGGACCGAAACACCAAAAAACAAGGATTGGGATAAAAACAAATTTCCCCAGGGTTGATTTTGGTTGGGTTTTTTTAAGTTCAGGAAACCCTACTGGTCACCTTAAAAAAAATTGGCTTTTTAACCAATATGTCTGGGTCATTGTAAATTTTTACTGGACTAACACATCACAGCCACAGATTCACACATCCTTGCGGGATGTTGTACTTGACTATATATTGTCTAATGATTCTTATTTGTTGTGTCTCTGAGTGCAGGTTCCTCAGGACATACCAGGTGCTATAAAAATGTATTGCTACTATTAATATTATATTGCTCGTGTCATCTTCCCTTGCTATCTGCACAAAAATGATATAAAGTTGACCCGAACAAAATCACTCACTTTTATAGTCTGGAGTAAGTAGCCAAATGTTGGTGATGTTTTAATGAGGCAGTCAAACGTGTCACTGTAGACTTGCAGTTTATGGAAATTTGGCCCTATTCCATTCAACTGAAGTGACGACAGACCCTGAAATATGGAACAATGCCAATTTTAGAGATGCAACACATGGAAATATCTGTCAGAATACCTGTCAGTTAGATATAGCTTGACCACTTTGCCTTTGGTACATAAACATGTAATACATGCATGCATCCATCTTTCCATGTAACCATGTATGCAATGCATTCACAGACATGCATGGCATTGCACGCACATTGTCTGCACGCATGCATGCACACACACAATTAGTACTTAGTATGCTTTCCGTGAGACATATGCAGTGCATGGCAATTCCAAAGTTTTTAAATGCCATCATGTGGTCCTCTCAATTGAATGTCTGACATCCCAAGCAAAGACAACAGAGAAAGACTTACCTCTTCCAGATGACTTTCAGCGTGTTCGACAGCTGCATGCCCAGTGAAGACGTTCTGCACTTTTGTTTCATCAAGCCCCAACACTTCCCGCTCAAACTTCTTCATCAACTTAAACTGGTCCTTCTTTGTGACGCCCTCTAGGTAGCTGGGCATGAACTGTGGTTGTTGTCGTTTCGTGTGCACTTGTGATTGCTGTAGTGCGCACTGCGTGCGTGGGGTCAGTTTCGGCACTGCCTGGTCAGACACTTGCACCTCCTCCACTAAGACCCCATCATCTCTCCACAAGTACGGACCCACACCACCGTCAACACGTCTCATTTGACGGTCTACTGTGACAGGTGCCTCTGACACACCATTACGTTTGACAGATGTCGGCTGTGACACCTTAAGTGGTGTGTCAACACTGAACTCTTTCAGGATCCCCTTCATCAGATCCTGTGTCACTGTCACCAACTGATCCCGATGACGCCCCTCTGCCTCCGCCAGATGGGACACTGGTGGCAGTTTCTTTGGTTGAGAACTCTTCCATCGTCCTACTTGGATGGCCTTCAGAGCATCAGGCTTGTAGAGGTTCGACTCATTTAAGTGGCCCCCGCTGAAGGCATGGATATCTTGTCGCTGCAGCACCAATACACTGTCGAGCAGTTGGTGAAGACTTCGAGCAGATTTGCCATCAGCCATTACTCTACATCCATTTCTTCAACAAGTCTGGAATTAATAAAAATAATGTTTGAAACAATTCAAGGATGAAATAAACATATTACAAGGTGCTAATGTGCTATGACACCTCGGTTAATAAAATTGCTTTTGGGTTAGAACAAGTTTACTAATAGTCAAAAGAAGATGTCAATATTTAACTGAAAGAACTATACATTAAACTATTAAGTAATCAGCTAATTTTGTATCTGGACTGTTGTAGAACAAAAATTTACTGGGACGACGTGAAATTACACCATATATACGATATAGTGATATACACATTAAAAATAAGTATCAAATGCGAGTTCTTACTCATTCTGCGAAGCACTTACAAATATTTACGTAATTAATGTTTACTTCATCATGGTGTTCGTCATCAATCTCCACGTCTATGACTGCAGTAATTGTGACATGTCTACATGATCAATCTAACTGACTATAAGTATCACTGTATCACAGTGTATGCAGTGTATCAGTATCACTATTACAGTATCAGTCTGTTATAAAAACAAAACTTTGCAACTTCGATTGTCTTTGAAACGTTTTAACCATAAAGTGGTATATTAAATAACTTCTAACAATATTAAAATACTGTGGCTTCTTCAACACGTATCCTTCACTAGATAAATAAAACATGCAAAAGCACGTATCATACATTATTTATTAATCCACGGTCAAGAAGATGCAGTTTGTTTATCTCGTCGCTAGACTGCGTTTACCCATACGCCACTGCGCGTTTTGCAGTTTGCAAATAGTCCGTCTGAGGGCGAATCAAGCATTTTTGCGTTGACTTATTTTTATATTTAATTAATATTATATTTATTAAATTTACAAAACGAAAAGGCATGAACATGCAATAGTTTAATTTACATATCCATAATTTATTTTACAAAATTTGCTATTTAGTAAATATGTGACATATAGAGTACTACACATTAATCTCATTTTATATAGCTTAAATAGCAATATTCTCTTTCGTAAGAATCCTGATTCTACAGTAATATAGTAGCATTCTCCGTCGTGACTTACAAACAAATGAGTAAATGTTCTGAGGTGTAACGGCCCGCATACAAATCGAATGTTAAAACGGTAAATTGTTACTTTGGTGTAGCATTACTCGGCTAGCAATTAATCGGTATAACTGGTAAAGGCGCATAGCACTGTTTACCGTTGTATGTTTTGCTGTTTAAAAGAAGCGCAAAATTTGACGAAGTACACTTTTGAGGAGAACTTTATATTTGTTTTTTTGGTACAATATCATAATGCCGGAAGGTAGCACAAAGACGTCAACGTACTCCATTGATGCCCCAGATACTGTACATTTGGTGGAGTTTTCTCCGTTTGAATGGTCAAGTCAACTGTTGGCTATAGGCACAGGTGGCACCGCAACTCGTGTGACAATTGGCACTTGTAGATTCCAGGTAACTGAAACTGGCTGGACCGCTGGATCAAATGTAACACTGTTTAAATCAAGTGTGAAGTATATTGTTTTCAAAGTGTATGTTTGTACATTGTAAGGTCCATTGTAAAATTTGATAATTGCAAACAGCAGCTTATTTATTTGTAACTATTATACACATGTGTAGCGCCGTAGGCGTAGACGTAGTGCAGTGGCTAGAGCTTCGGACTCTCAACTGAGAAAACGCCGGGTTCGAACCCTGTGCGGCGGTGTCGAATCTTGGGCAAGTTCGTTCACTATACGTTGCTCCAGTTCACTCAGCTGGCTGTAGATGGTAGTGGATATTTGTGTACGAATGGTCTTCGTGCATTAATTGCAGCGTGGCTGGATGCTTCCCAGAGAAGTCGAGATGGTGTTCGATTAAACAGGTCTGCCAGGGAGTAAAGTGTAAAGCTCTTTGAGCAGTCCTGAGGAGTGTACGAATAGTCTTCGCGCTTTAATTGCAGCGTGGCTGGATGCTTCCCAGAGAAGTCGAGATGGTGATCGATTAAACAGGTCTGCCAGGGAGTAAAATGTAAAGCTCTTTGAGCAGTCCTGAGGACTGGATACTGCGCGAGCAGTCCTGAGGACTGGATACTGCACTATATAAGAACTTACCTTTTTTACATAACCATGAAAACGACCACTAGCCTAGCCCAGGGCCAAGCCAGTAACCAGGCCAGGCCTAGGGTGATGACATCAGAGAACACTAAAGGGCAGCACTGTGATGATGTAGTCATTATTGCGTCAAGAACTTGTGTCCCATTTTCCAGACCTCACGTGGGTCACAGGCAGATCACATGGTCGTCATAAACACTGTTGTTTTGGCACGTGCTTTGAATTAGGTGACCTAGTGACCATCAGATCAACCAATGAATGCCATGTTCACATTATGGATGCAAAGAATTATTTTTAGAAAATGCCAGATCGATGTTTTAGAGGTGGGTAAACTTTACTTTGCTAATGTTTGTTATAGTTTTTTTATATTTTAAAGAACAATAGATACAGCATGTGAAAAACTAATACTACAATTGATTAGCTTTAAAATGATGTATATATTACAGTAGTTTGCGTTGTCCATTTTTGTAGCGCCTGCCCCCATGTAGGACATGTTTCCATAAATCACCCGTCAGAGATGGTTGGTGCTGTTGGCATTGTCAGCCACAGCGTACGGCGAGACATAGCTGGGGCTAGGTGTTCAGCCATGGCCAGACCCAGTCAAATTGACAGAAGATCACAGTCATGTCATCTACTTTGAAGAAATAATTGCTGGAATATTTTGATGATAACAAATATACATGACATATTGTTTTATTTTGCAAGGTATGCTCAAATATATATAATAATTAAAATATACATTTCTATGCCATGGTTCCCATTTGTCCTTACAACGATAATAATTTCTGTTGTACAGTTGTTTCAATAAATTTCATAATTTATTTCCAGAAGTATGAAATATACCGTTTTTAATATACTAACAATTGCAATTTGCAAAAACAGTTGCTGCTGACATCATTTCCATTTAAATTATGATACACACAAAACTTATTCTAATGTAATTTTGTTACAGGTAAAAGTATTCCAGATGGCAGCTTGAGGCTCCTGGATTTTGTAAAATCTGCCTCTTCTGATGAACATCTTGGATTGCACAGCACAATGGCATCTTCATGTAAAACACTCTGTGATAAGTCGTCAACTTCTCCCGAGATTGAGGACAACTGCTCCTTGCATCAGTGACGTGATTTGAAGCAGATTCACCGTCCACTGTTGAATAGCATCACAATGATCGACTCTGGTTTCAACAACTGTGCTGGCAACTACGATAACTATGTGCTTACATCATTACATGGCATACAAATGTATTGATATTGGTACACCATACAATCTTACATGATAACAACATCATCAACAGAGATGCACAGACATTGTGCATGTGGAACACTAGGAACTCTGGGCCATCTGCACGTCATTGTATTTACCTGCAAGAAATTATATAATGATGAGATGAATATTGACAATGATTGTCTTAGAAAAAATAAATATACACAACCACACTTATAAATAAATAGTTATGTCTCGTGTTTATAACTTATACCACAAACTTGTATTGTAGTTATTATTTGCCCTCCCGTGGGAATAGGCCAACGTAGTTTGAGCCATTTGTGAATACCCATATCATAACTTAAGTAATCAATATTCTAAGAAAATGAACACCACCAATCAACGATTAAATCTAAGTCAAATATATAGATCATTGAAAGGTCACACAATAGTAATGTCAATATTTAGGGTAACAATTATGCATAAAGTTTCATAATGATTGACCTGTCATTAAAACATTACCAAAATTGAAGTAACACAAATATTGTGGGAAAAAATGCATTTTTGTATTTTCCTTGACATTTCCCCCTATATTTTTGCTCGTAATGATAATAGAAAGATTGTATGAGTATTGTCGTACTCAGCATTTTATTTGGAACAACTTTCGTTAATACAACTTTAAGATCAAATCAGTAGATTTGGCTGTAGGACACAGTTTTGAATAGCTCGACTTCCACTTGAAAATGGCAGCCATGTTTAAAGATGGCGTACAAAAATGTAATAAGCTATGCTTCTGAAATGTCCATCACCCATTTCCGGACACCTCAGATATTGGTGTAACTGAAAATCACAGTGGGAATTAGTCCCTCAATTTGAGAATCAGCTTCAAAATTTGCAGGCTTGGCTCATGGACTATAGCAATCAAATACTGTCCTCAGGATTATGGGTCACAAGAAATTGTCTGAAATCCAATAAGCAAACAATGCTAATTTTCTGATAATAATCGGTGGAATTTTGTGAGAAATAATGAAGATATCAAAGAAATGTTAAAATGGTTGTGACCTATGGCTACTACTTAATGTGGAAGTGTTTAAATGATAATTTGAGTGATTCAGTTTTTTTACCAATATCCCTACCTAGGCCTAGAGCCACATTATGCATGGCACAAAACTTCTCATATATCTACTACTTCTCTACATATACACACAAGTCATGTTCTAAAATTGCACTTATCACGTGCCTATAATGGTCAAAATAAAAAAATAATCTAAAACTACATCTCCAGTAGCTCCATGTGGCTAAGCCAATATTGTCACCAATTGTGTCAAATTGTCACTACATAAATGAGGTGTACAATGACATTTATATTATAACAGAAGAGACATATTTGCAAATCATTACACTCATGTCCAGTCAGCACACTGCCTAAGTGGATGCCTGATGAATAAATGTTAAAATTATATTTATGACAAGATGTCATTACCAACTACTACATGTGTTAAATATAGTATAATAGTACTTAAATATAGTTAATGTTGAAGTAGTTAATCCTACCTTAATAACATATTAGGAATTTTTGTAGTGTCCCTATTCCAAGATAACTGGTATGTACATGCATTGTGTGGATAGAATCTTGTAAAATCCAATACCGATACATTTCTGTACCTGTCCTTATCTGTGACAGGAGGAGTCATCTGAAGTGAGCGGTGTGGAGTTTGAAGATATCCAGAGTTATCAGCATGCAAGTCAGATTACAGCTCTCTCCTGGAGTCCAGAAACATCAGTCAGTATTATGCCTAAAGTCATCAAGTGAGTGTCTCTGGCTATGATATGCACAAATCATAGGTGGATCCAAGGGGCCCGAGAGGCGTGTGCCTCATCTAGACTTTGAAATTTGGCCGCACTTTGCCTGCGCTACAGTGTCATGCCCCCTAGACCTTTGGAATGTGTTCTCATCATGTGCTCCCTAGATGTTCCGAAATTACGAATGTCACCACAAATAATGTTGAGAGTGAATATTACTATTGTTTACTAACAGCTTTCTAAACACATCATAACAGGTCTGTTAGTGTATGAGACACAGTGACCTTAGTGGCAGGAAGTAGTGGCAGGAACCTTGGACTGTCGGTTGAGAGAATCCAAGTTCAACTCCTCGTGATGCCGCTTTGCAGCTTTGGGTAATTTAATTCACCCCAAGGCGCTCCAGTTCACTCAGGAATATAAACCAGTACCTGGCTGTAGACAGTGGTGGATAATGCGAATGAACAGTCTTTGTGTAGTGATTGTGAGGGCCGGAACAATACACCATGAACTTTGTTGACAGGTTCTGTACGGCAGGTGCTGACAGGAAAGTTATGCTCTTCTCTTCTGATCTCAAGTCGGATATCAGCAGGCAGGTAAACAGTACATATATTATTCATCATCAGTGTATCAGTAAGGGGGGTGAATGTGTGGGAATATGAGTTATATTTATTTTACTGTGGCTACCTTTTTATGTATTAACAGACCATAAGACAAAGTTCACTTTTGAGAAATAAAATATCTTGTATATGGTTGTAATTATCTATGTTATAAAATAGAGTGTGCATCTTGGTATCTTGGTATATCTTCGCATATCTCCATCAATTTTGCATTGGGCTAAGATGTAGGCGCACTAGTTGGCCCATCAGGGTGTTTCATAGATTTTTACATTGTAGAATTTTGCCCAGTGGTTCATCGGTTGGATGGGGTTCTTGAAGATGCTTAACTCCCTATCACTTTAAATCATTTGAGACTATAGCTGTTGTTCTCCTCATCGTTCCCTGTCTTCAGGGATGAGGCTGACTTGGATACGTCAACATTTTCTTGTCTTTCTCTTCCTCCTTATTGCACTTGCACTACTTTCTACACCACCCTTCTCCATTCTCCTCGGTCTTTTTCTCCATTCCCCTTTCATCCCTCCAGGTCTCTCTTCACGCAATCCTCCCACCTCAGTCTCGGTCACCCTTGTCTTCCTTTTCCCTCCACTCTCCGGGCATCTGCTTTCTTTGCCATCCGTTCTTCTCCCGTTCACTCCACATGTCCTGCCCAGTTCAACCTATTCTCTTTACCCCCGTAATTCTCCTGACCCAGTTGTTTTCGCACACTTGTACACTCTCCTGTTGTTTCGCTGTCATTGCTATAGTCTCTAGGCCGTACAGGTAGGCTGGTGTCACACATGCACATAGTACCTTTCCCTTGAGTCTCCCATCACACCTACTTTCAGACCTGCCTACCATTCCGGATTGTCCGGAATCATTCCGGAAAGTCACCTCAAATTATGGTATTACGATGAGGGATGAAAATATTACGGAGTGTCACCATGTTCGCCAATCACTCAAATTTAGCTTCCACTATATTCAACAGGTGGCAGCATATGTATGCAGCATGTTGTGACATGGTTTTCCATTCGCTGAGTCTGGTCGTAATCTAACCAATAGGAAACAACGTTGTGACAAATTCGCATTTCCGTGATCAAACAAAACGAAGTCAGGCGGTACGAAATGATGGCTGACAGGGAAACGACGCCACCGCCAACCAAAAAGAAATGTGTAATGCAAAAATTTAGTGAGTGTTGTACTTGTAGTGTTAGGCCAACTGACTGTACTAAGACTAAGTTAGTGTATTTATTGAGGAGTTTAGTCTATCATTTACAGTCACTAGAGTCTAGGCGATGTCGATGACAGTGTAATGTAATGGTTTTGGTCCGTCTTCCGTCTATCATTTATCATTCGATACTAGAGTTGAGTAGGCTAGGGTGTAGGTGATGTTGATGACACCGTAACTAGTGGTTTTGTCGCTACCCCCCCCCCCTCCCCCCGGTGACAATATCTGACATGGTTCTGAATTACTGACAGGAAGCCTATATTTCTGAAAATCAGTGTAAATGGGAAGATGAATTACTGACAGGAAGTTTTTGGGGTAGGCAGGTCTGTACTTTCCTCCATGCAATCGCCCCTGCTTGTATTCTCCTGCAAATTTCTGTCTCTGACTGGAGCCATCCCCACATACCGCTCCACCCAGGTACACAAAACTGTCTCTTTGTATTAATTTCTTACTCTCTATGTGTATTTCCAGTTCTTTGCTTTGTTTCCCAACCCACAGCGCCTCTGTCTTCTCCAGATTCACTTTCAGTCCATGTTTGCTGAAGATATCCTTCCACTCTATCAGTTGTTCCTGTAAATCTCCTTCCCCGTCCACTACCACCGCTAGATCGTCTGCATACAGTAGTTACTGGAGAATATCTATAGCTACCTTTCGTAAAAAATGTAAGACATTTAAATTGCATTCCCACCTTAACCTTCGGCGGTCCCTTGCTCTAATGACAACAATTGCTTATCCATATTAATGATTTTGCCCAATGATTCTTGTATGGTGCACCTCTGAGCTAAGATTTTGGGAGATATGGACGCTATAAACATTTATTATTATGATTATTAATCCTCTGGTTTTGTTGCGCCACTGAGCTTGGATTCTCTGAGGATATTGGTGCTAAAGAAGTCTTATACATATACGTTATTGTCATGATTGACATACAATACATGTCAATTAGGAATGTGACTTGGTGTTAAAACATACAGTCCCACCAAACATACCATGAACATACAATAAAATATAAATATAATAACAAAAATTAAGTCTAAAATTGTCTAAAAATATCCATTTAAATTGATAGGTTAAGTTAAAACTAACACATAAAAGAAGTATAAAACATCTCGCAAAATTAACATTCTATTGACTCTATCTATCACTGAAGGCTATATTTAATCCCTGCTAAGGCAGCCACAGCACAGGGAAAGAAACTGTCTCGGAAGCAATTTATCTTAGCACGGATATTTCTGAATCGCCTGCCTGAAGGGAGTTTTACGAATAGATAATGGGCGGAGTGTGTTGGATCCGTGATAATTTTGTCATCTCTCTTCCTGGTACTTTCACTATGTGTACCTGATAGAGGGGTAAGTTCACTGCAAATGATCTTTGATGCTGTTTTTATCACTGTTACAATGGCTTCACCATTGATAATAATGGGAGCAACTGGGGCATTCTTCTTTCTAAAATCAAAGATCATCTCCCTTGTTTTGGACTCGGTTGAAGATTGTTTTCGTCACACCACGTCACCAACCTGTCCACTTCATGGTGGTACTCAGGCTAATCCGGGTTCTTCACCAACCCTTCCAAGTTCCAAGGTGGTATCATCTGCAAACTTCACCAGCTGTATGGAGGAGAGTTGGGACACAGTCATTTGTGGAGAGCAAGTACAGGAGTAGAGAGAGGACACAACCTGGGGAGTTCCGGTGTTCAAGATGATAGTGTTGGAAACCATGTCATTCATTTTGACTTGAGGACAGAGCAGAAGAAAGTCAAGGATCCAGTGACACATGGAGACATCTACTGACAGCAGACACAGCTTGTCGAAGAGTTTCTGCGGGATGATCATATTGAACGTGGAATTGTAATCTATGAACAGGATGCGTGCATATGTGTTCAGAGACTCCAGGTGCTGCAAGACGGAGTGAAGGCCCAATGCAACAGCATCATCAGTGGACCGGTTTTCCCTGTACATAAACTAGAGTGGATCCATGTTGGAGTTTGTGACCTAATTCAGGTACTTGAGAACAAAGTGCTCCAGCACCTTCACCTATCACCACTAATGTCAGGGCCACGGGGTAGTAGTCATTCAGAGGTGTCAACTTGGATTTCTTCGGAACAGGGATGATAGTTGATGCCTTGAAACAGACAGGAACAGTGTGCTGATGGAGTGATGAGTTAAAACAGTTCCGTGTATACAGGAGCCAGTTCATCAGCGCAGTGTTTCAGTGTGGAGGTGAAAACATTGTCAGGACCGGCTGCCTTCCTGCTGCTCTGATGCTTGAAGAGCTTCCTTATTTCTATTATTTTTGCAGGTTCAGCATATTTTTTGTTGAACCAGTTCCAGCTGCTAGCATGTTATCCTACATCTCATAACTACCTGGATGCTGTAAACAATGTGCACATACTCACTAAGCTGTTAGTAATCATGAATTATGTAATTGTGGTTACATAGCAGACCTGGGGCCGAGTACATTTTCATGAGTATAAGTACGAGTATGAGTACTTTGATGATGGATGAGTACATTCTCACGAGTACGAGTAAAAGTACGAGTACATTAAAAAATATATAAATATTAAATAATAACGTATTTTTGTATTAATCTGATTTATATAACTCAGCACAAGTGAATATGCAATAGCAGTTGATACATTTTTTATGAGGAAAACTAAGAAAAACCTCTATTTCATCAACAATTAAATTCACTTCATTGGCATTCATTTCAGTGGCATCGTATGATCTTATCATCTATTTGCCATTGCACCAAATGAACATGAGTTGTTCACAGGTTGAGTCTTTCAGGCTGCACCGTTCAGGGCAGAATACTTTCTTGGCTATGCTAAATACTCTTTCAACTGGGGCTGATGAGGCCGGAATGCTGAGATGGTGAGGAACCAACTGAGCCAGAGTTTGAAAACTCAGTACTGCATTGTGTCACTGTGACGATCTGTACATGGCTGACTGAGGTATTTGTTCACCTCTACAATCTGCTGATATTATAAGTTTGTAGTTTATATTTTCAGATCGTAGACTACTAATTGTTGAGAGGGTTAGCCCATGTCCACATAGCAAGCTCAGCATCCCCTTTGGACTTTTTAGCCAGGCTGCTGGCATGGGATTATACTAGTATAGGAGGCAGTCTGACTTGAGCTACCTTACTTCTACAGAGGAAGACTGGCACTTCTTGTTCTTAGCAGTTAGCACTGTCAGCCACTGTCAAGTGGCATGGTCTCCAGACTACATCAAAGGCATTTCCTGTCTAACTGGTGGGTTAACTGCTAATTGGCTCTTTATGGACATCCTGGTAGCTCAATTAAACAAACAGGTTTATGGCCTGAACTGATAGCCTACAATTATTGTTTGCTGAAGAGGGTGTTTCTAACTGGGAAAAGATGCTGCCTGTTGCCATGTTTGGGTATCATAAGTCATGGTTATCAGAGAATGAGGATGTACTATGTGTAGGGATGGTAAGGTGGTATTCTATAAGAATTAACAAAGTATTTAAAAAATAGTTGAACATTAAAATATTTCAGGAAAGTTTAATTTTATAACCAAATATAATTATTTTCCCCGGTACATATTGAGAAAGTAATCAGATGTACTCGTAATGTACTCGTAAAATCTGAGTACAATGAGTATGACTACGAGTCCATGACCCATAAGTTTTATGAGTACGAGTACTTCAAGAATGTACACGAGTACCGAGTACTTCGGCCCCAGGTCTGTTACATAGCAAAGTAATCAGTTACATTAATTTTTTTTAACGACATACTTGTCTTCATACTTGTAAATTTGAATAGTAATCATAATTTATTACATAAACAAAAATACCCATCCTCCAGATGTGGGGACAGTTTCACGATGTATTCATACTAAACATTTGACAAAGTTAACGAGGCTTAGACCTGTAATGCAATGCATGTTTTTTACCATTGTTCTAAGCTACATTAACCATGAACTGATCTCTTGATCATAGAAAACATTCATAGCATTGAGATTAACTAAGAGATGTCCATTAACTGACAAGGAATTTTAAAAGGGAAGTGTTACATGGTTCATTCATGGAGTAATAATTCTCTGTAGATGAATCCATGAAAGTTTAGCACCAAAGATGCAAACACACACACACTCACTCACTCACATTGATTATAGTGAGAATTGTGGTGTAATTGTCCTATCTACCATAGGTGCTGGGAGAACACAGGGACTATGTGAACGACGTGTGTTTCCACCCAGACAAAGGAGACCTCATCGCGAGTGTCAGTGATGACCACACTTGCTGCGTGTGGTCCGTCGAGGGAAGTCAAGTGGCCTGCTTCCCTCTTGGTGCCCCGGGCATGGCGGTGTCCTGGCATGTCGAGGAACCAGCCAAGGTAACCCCCAAGCTTATCTGGAGATATTTTTATTATTGCCAGTTATAATTTGTCTTCCTTTGAACCCTTGCGGGATTGAGGCAGATCTTTATACATGATCAGATTTTTACCAATCCAAAAATGTCCCGGTAGATTCGTGCATCTCACGCGCGCACATTCAATCCAATCCAAACATGCATACACATATGTGTACAACAATACATGCATACACAAGTATGACACATTTTGAAAGCTTACTGGACATATAAAGTACAGCGGGAGTCAATAATATATAAGTTTTTTTACTCCTTAAATTTCCATGTGTCCAGAACAAACTCAACTTGGTTTGTTCCATCCTGTCAACAAGTCACCTGTGTCTATTGCAACCCTCTGCCAGTCTCACCCTCTGTGTGTATTCACCCTCTGCCCGTTCAAGATCTTGTAACAATATCTCTCTGGAGAGTTTGATATATGGTCTTCTACCTACCATCCTCTTCTATTTCCAATGCTCTCCTCAGTCATCCTCAATATGTGTCTTTATTTTATACTTGTTTAATATATAATGTCAGTTTTCCCCATTTCTCATTTGAGCTCAGTTGTGTGCCCCCATCTATGTGGCTGAATACAAAGGCAAATAAGTGTGTCAGAGTCTACTGTTTGACTGTGTCAGCTACTTCATTAATCTGAGTTGGAGCTACACCAATCTTATTATCAGTATCCAGTTCTTAGGACTGCTCAAAGCGCTTTACATTTTACTCCCTGGCAGACCTGTTCAATCAAAAAACACCATCTCGACTTCTCTGGGAAGCATTCAGCCATGCTGCAATTAATGTGCAAAGACTGCACACAAATATCCACCACTGTCTACAGCAATTAATAATAATAGATTACATTTTTTATAGCACCAGATCCACTATTGTTTGTGGCACTTTACAATATCTCATATGTTATGATCATTAAATTAAAAACTATTTAAACTAAAAATTGTGCCATACAATAATAATAAAATATTAATAAATAAATAAAGTAAAAGGCAACAAAATAATTGGAATATGGTAGTAAGACGTTAACTTAAAATAAATACAGTACCATATAACATAACTAATAAATTATAATGTATAAATTAATCACTAAAATATAGCAGTGTAAAATCAAATAAATAAATAAATAGTTCTAAAATATTACTAATATAAATAAGTCCACTGGATCACTGAGAAAAGTCACAAACAAGCTACTAATGTCTACAATGAGATTCTAAATAAATGTGTTTTAATTGACATTTAAAACTGTCAAGAGTGACCAAAGATTTAATGTAATTAGGTAGAGTGTTCCAGAGAGTTGCAGCAGCCACCGCGAACGGACATGTTGTTGTCAGCAGACCGCAGTGATCTTGTCAGTCTGTAAGGGCACACGAGATCACGCAAGTAGACGGGTGCATTTTCATGCATTGCCTTGTACGTGAACACCAATATTTTGAACTCAATTCTGCGAGCAACGGGTAGTCAGTGCAGATCTCTGCGGGTGACCCAATATCAGACGAGCGGCCAACTTGTGAATTCGTTGCAGATGAGCGATGTTGTTTGCAGATGTTCCGTATATGATTGAATTGCAACAGTCCAGCCGCGATGTTATCATGACATTGACAATGCGTTCCTTCATTGTTTTAGGTAAAAATTTGCTGATTTGTTTAATACCATAGGTGGAATGCTCACACACTAACGGTTTGTGATACCTGTTTATTCATGTTCAGATGTCAATCCACGTAGATGCCGAGATTCTAGACATGTCGTGAAGCTGCAATCGTACAGTCGCCAACTCGTATTACGCTGCCATCCACAAGTGCAATAGCTGATTTGGGCACCACTGGAATGTACTCGGTCTTGCTGTCATGAAGTGGGAGTGGAGTAGTCATCAGCTTAGTGGAGGTAGCAAAGGCCATGTATTCTTATCATATCACCAATTGGTTGTATCTACAACAAGAAGAGTCCGTCCCTGCAAGTACGAGACCACTCAGTCTAATGCTTTGTCAACAAAGCCGTGGCTGATTTCATGGCATTGGTAACGTATAGTAAAGCCATTTCCGTTGAATGGTGTTTTCGATATGCCAATTGGTTGTTCATGCCCTGATCAGAGACGTGTGGTTTTTCTAAGCGCCACTTCTTTCTCAACTACTTTAGACCAGGCATGGGTTAATTTCAATTGTTAATTGTTAATTCAATTAACTCATTGAATTTAATTAATTAGCTTTCTCAAGAGACAAATTAATTTAATTGATTAACTTTTCTGGAAGAGGTTAATTTAATTGAAAAATTCTCTTTGTTTTATAAAATAATATATATATATTTTTTTATTGGGTAGTATTTTATGTATTCCTGCTGTCAGTAGATATACTTAGCTCTAGTGATCATAGTGCACACTAGAAGCAGTCAGTACAGCTGACATGAAAGATAGCAGTAAGTTAGGTCCAAGCAATTGCTTGGACATCCAGGGTCAGTCTGTGACTGAGCAGGGTGAACTGTGATGTGCTGTGGGTGACCAGGGTCAGTCTGTGACTGAGCAGAGTGAAATGTGATGTACTGTGGGTGACCAGGGTCAGTCTGTGACTGAGCAGGGTGAACTGTGATATACTGTGTGATTGACCAGGGTCAGTATGTGACTGAGCAGGGTGAACTGTGATGTACTGTGGGTGACCAGGGTCAGTCTGTGACTG
Source organism: Escarpia spicata (assembly GCA_963995525.1). Classification (NCBI taxonomy): domain Eukaryota; kingdom Metazoa; phylum Annelida; class Polychaeta; order Sabellida; family Siboglinidae; genus Escarpia; species Escarpia spicata. Next base: position 48,277,568 of record OZ023218.1, read on the forward strand.
AGCAGGGTGAACTGTGATGTACTGTGGGTGACCAGGGTCAGCCTGTGACTGAGCAGGGTGAACTGTGATGTACTGTGGGTGACCAGGGTCAGTCTGTGACTGAGCAGGGTGAACTGTGATGTACTGTGGGTGACCAGGGTCAGCCTGTGACTGAGCAGGGTGAACTGTGATGTACTGTGGGTGACCAGGGTCAGTCTGTGACTGAGCAGGGTGTACTGTGATGTACTGTGGGTGACCAGGGTCAGCCTGTGACTGAGCAGGGTGAACTGTGATGTACTGTGGGTGACCAGGGTCAGCCTGTGACTGAGCAGGGTGTACTGTGATGTACTGTGGGTGACCAGGGTCAGTCTGTGACTGAGCAGGGTGAACTGTGATGTACTGTGGGTGACCAGGGTCAGTCTGTGACTGAGCAGGGTGAACTGTGATGTACTGTGGGTGACCAGGGTCAGCCTGTGACTGAGCAGGGTGAACTGTGAGGTACTGTGGGTGACCAGGGTCAGTCTGTGACTGAGCAGGGTGAACTGTGATGTACTGTGGGTGACCAGGGTCAGCCTGTGACTGAGGAGGGTGAACTGTGATGTACTGTGGGTGACCAGGGTCAGTCTGTGACTGAGCAGGGTGTACTGTGATGTACTGTGGGTGACCAGGGTCAGCCTGTGACTGAGCAGGGTGAACTGTGATGTACTGTGGGTGACCAGGGTCAGTCTGTGACTGAGCAGGGTGAACTGTGATGTACTGTGGGTGACCAGGGTCAGCCTGTGACTGAGCAGGGTGAACTGTGATGTACTGTGGGTGACCAGGGTCAGTATGTGACTGAGCAGGGTGAACTGTGATGTACTGTGGGTGACCAGGGTCAGTCTGTGACTGAGCAGGGTGTACTGTGATGTACTGTGGGTGACCAGGGTCAGCCTGTGACTGAGCAGGGTGAACTGTGATGTACTGTGGGTGACCAGGGTCAGTCTGTGACTGGGCAGGGTGAACTGTGATGTACTGTGGGTGACCAGGGTCAGTCTGTGACTGAGCAGGGTGAACTGTGATGTACTGTGGGTGACCAGGGTCAGCCTGTGACTGAGCAGGGTGAACTGTGATGTACTGTGACTGAGCAGGGTGAACTGTGATGTACTGTGGGTGACCAGGGTCAGCCTGTGACTGAGCAGGGTGAACTGTGATGTACTGTGGGTGACCAGGGTCAGCCTGTGACTGAGCAGGGTGTACTGTGATGTACTGTGGGTGACCAGGGTCAGTCTGTGACTGAGCAGGGTGTACTGTGATGTACTGTGGGTGACCAGGGTCAGTCTGTGACTGAGCAGGGTGAACTGTGATGTACTGTTGGTGACCAGGTCCTGCAGTTCTATTATGTAAGAGAATGTTCTCACCTGGTTTCAGTTACCCACAATCAAATAAATGAGTGGTACCTTGCAGCCTGGCTAAAGAGCAAAGGGGATATTGACCCATGGACACAGACAAGTGCTAATCCACTATCAAAGCAAGCAGTAGCTGTGGACACTGCCTGTGGTTCTGCCACTGCCAGCAACATGTCAACTTCTAGCACACATCCAAGTACAAAGTGCAGCTAAAGTCAAGTAATACCTTATGACAAAATCCCAAAAGACAAATGTGAAAAGTGAACACAATTTGGCAATACAATATTTTAACTTCTTGAAATGTACGTTCAAGTTTTTAATAGCAAGAATTAAACTTACACTGGAGCTGTATTTGAAACTTTTCACGCAATCTAAGTTTAATTCTTGCTATTTAAATCTAATCTTGGAGCCATGAACAATATCTTCCATATTATTGCTTTCAAATTCTAGAGATATTTGTACAGTGTAATTTATTAGCAGGCTTGCCCTGTCAGATATTTGTTCCAGTGGTGATCTGTTCCAGTTAGCCCACTTAGTCGGTTTTTGTCTTGTATTAAACTTAATTGTTAACTGGGTTGAAGTTAATTGGTAATTTAATTTAAGTTAATTGAAATTAATTGTTAATTGAATGAAAGTTAATTGGTAATTTAATTGAAAGATTTGGGAGGTTCATTTAATATAATTGACCTGGCAGATCATCATCATTGTGCAGCTGTAGCGTCCCGTGGTTGGGCGAAGGCCTCAGCATGTCCTTTCCAAATCTGCCTGTCTTGCGCTATCCTCTGCCAGGTGGTGCCCTTCCAGTACTCGTCTAGTTCGTCTCTCCACCATCTCGCCGGTCTTCCTCTAGATCGGTTCCCTTCGTAAAGTCTCCAGGTTGTGATACACGATGTCCATCGGTTATCTCTTAGTCTGCTGATGTGCCCTTCCCAGGTCAACTTCTGTCTTCTGATTTGTTCTATCACGTCTATGACCTTTGTCTTCTGTCTTACCCAGATGTTTGTTTTTCTCTCCCGATATGTGATGTTTAACATACTTCTTTCCATCTTTGTTTGTGCGGCTGCTAGCTTGTTCTTTGCCTGGATGGTGAGTGCCCATGTTTCTGCGCCGTATGTCATTGCTGGAAGTACGCATGAGTTGAAGACTTGTCTCTTCAAGCAGGGTCCAAAGTTACCCTTGAAGATGTCGTGGTGTTTGACAAATGCTGTCCAGCCGGCAGTGATCCTTCTTTGAATCTCCTTGTCTTGGTGCTTGTCTCTGATACTGTATCGCTGTCCCAGATAGACGTAGCTTTCAACGTTCTCTATCTGCGTCGTGTTGCTATATATTGGTGTGTCATTTTCTAGCATCACTTTTGTCTTCAAGATGTTCATCTTGAGACCTTGTGTTTCACTTTCATCAGCTAGCTCCTGCAGCATGTTTTGTAGGTCTTGTGGTGTATGTATGAGTATGTTTTCGGCGAAGCGAAGATGGCTGAAATATTCTCCATCTATCATCAAGCCTCTGGTTGCCCAGGTCAGTCTTTGGAATATGCTTTTGAGTGTTGCTGTGAACATCTTGGGCGATATGGTGTCACCCGTCGTACTCCTCTCTTGATGTTGATCTTGTTGCTCTTTTTTGTGTAGGTGGACTGTCACCGAGCTGTTGGTGTAGATGTCTTTCTGGAGATCGATGTACACATCTTCTATCCCCTGTTCTTGAAGGGAGGTCAGTATTGCTTCAGTTTGCACCGAGTCGAAAGACTTCTCCTAGTCAACGAAAGCGATGCAGAGCGGGATATTATATTCTCGACACTTCTCTTTCAGTTGGTTTATGACGTGTATGTAGTCTGTCGATGAGTACCCGCTTCTGAATCCTGCTTGCTCTCGTGGTTGGTTTTCGTCCAGTGTCTTCTCTAGTCTATTCGTTAGTATCTTTGTGAGTAATTTGTAGATGTTTGATAACAGACATATCGGACTGTAGTCTTTCTTATTTCCCATCTTGAAGATTATCACCATCTTTGCATTCTTCCAAGCGGTGTGTATTTGTCTTTCTGATAAGCATTTAGTGTACAGCTTAGTCAGTGTCTTCGAGATGATATCTTCTCCTGCTTTTAATGTTTCAATGTTTACTTGGTCGTTGCTTGATGTCTTCCCATTCTTCATATCTCTTAGCGCAGCTTCCACTTCCCATGGTGTTATCTCTGGTACCCCTTTCAGGTCGGTGTGAATTATGGTACTCTGTTCACTGTCTTATAGCTCGGTGTAGAATTCCTCTATTCGTTCCATGATCATATCTTGGTCTTGTATTTCTCTACCCTGCTTGTCTAGAAGTGTAATCAGTCTGTCTCGGCCTAGTGCCTGTGTTCTTCTGGCTTTCTTCAGGCTCTTTGATGACATAATCGTTTCTCATATGATCTCTTGTTTGTACTTCCTGTTTGTCCTCCTTCGTTTTCTCTTTGATGGTCTCGCATATTTCTGCGTATTCTATTTGTTTTTTTACGGTCGCCGTTATCCACCATTTCTCGTCGTTTCTTCATTAGTGCTCGTGTCGGTGACGATATTCTCGTCACTACATGCCTGTTTATTGCTTTTGCTACACTTGTCGCACTTAGTTGGATCATCTCAGTGATGTTTTCGCTCATGGTGTTGATGTTGTCTAGTTCCTGTAGTGTCTCGAATCGATTTCGCAGTTCGAGTTGGAATTTTATCTTTTTTTCTTCCGATTTGTGTGGTATCTTCACTCGGTGGTCTCTTGTTTACCAACTTCTTCCTTTCAGCCTTGACGACTAGTTTGATGTTGCTCATTACCATTCTGTGGTCACTTCCGATTTTCACTTGGTTGATGACAGTTACGTCAGTGACCATGTCTGGCTTGTTTGTAGTCAATTTCGTTCTTCGTTTCTCCATTTGGGCTTTTCCATGTCCATCTCCTCCCTGCTTTCTTCTGGAACATGGTATTTATGATTTTGTACTTTCTTGATGTTGCCCATTCTACCAAGGTGTCGCCTCTTTCGTTTCTCACACCTAGGCCAAATTTGCCTGTAGCATTTCCAAAATGTTTGTTCGTTTCCCTACTTGCGCATTAAAGTCTCTCATCACTATCGTGTAGTGGGTTGGCTTTTCTAAGGTCTCATCCACGTCGTTGTAGAAGTTGTCTGTGTCTTCTTCTGAGTATTATGTTGTTGGTGCACATACTTGTACAATCTTCAGTTTGCAGAGCTTTGTTATGCATAGAACAAGTTCTGCTACTCTGGGGCTGATGCAGTTAACCCTCATTATATTGTCTTTCCATTTCTTGTTTATGAGAAAGCCTACTCCAGCTTGGCCGTTGTTCGCTGTGGAATGGCATAGTAGATGGCCGCTTTGTAAGGTAGTGAAGCATTCCTCTCTTCTTCCGACTTCTCTGATCCCGATCATATCCCTAACCAACTTGGTTTCCTCCAGTTCTTCCTCCAGTTCTTCTTGTATCTGTTCATCTCTTAGTAGTGTTCTTATGTTATATGTTGCTATCTTCAGTCTACTTACCTTTTCTCGGCGGCTCTTCTTGACCCAGAGATTCTTAGCACCCCCTGCACGTAGTCCTACTTGACCCAAACCACCTCATTGGTCATAGACTCTTTCGATGTTGCTGGGGACTGGGGGCCTTGGCTTCATTGTACTTTGCATGCTGGTGTTGTTGGCCCACGCTACCATGCTGGCCTGTGCGGGTTGGAAGGGGCTGGCAGATGTGTGCCACATTACAGATGTGTAACGTTAATTTAATTAATTAACTTTCCACATTAATTGCCCCATGCCCGCTTTAAGCAAATGTGTGAGATTACTCACTGGATGATACTTATTTAAGACGTCTTTGTCAAGCGATGGCTTTTTCAACAAAGGATGGATAATAGCCTGCTTAAGCAGTGTTGGCATGACCGCATCTTCAAGAGATGTCTTTCAACTGGTTGGTAGGTAGAGGAACTACCATGCAAGTTTTATCCGTGGTAGCAAAAATGGTCTTCTTCTTCCAATACACGCCTAGCCTCAACATGCTGAGGATACAGGTAATATGTGGCATGGCAGGCGAACAGGAAAAGTGTTTTAATTTTTATAGTGCATTATATAAAAACACTGATTTCTTCGGCTGTTGTTGGATTGAAGACATTATAGGATCTGCGACACATTGCTTTTCATCACATGTAGACAGATCAGTTGATGTATAATGTTGTAAGCTTTACAATAATTTATCGCTTTTGTTACTGAAGAAATGTGAAAATAGTTCGCATCCTTCCACTGCCGAGCTTAAATCTGGATGCAGCTCTGAGAACTGTGACCACCAAGAGATCTCACCAGATAAAGCAGTGTTGTTGTTAGTGTTTTCTAAACGATCTTGGAAATATAATGTTTTCCTTTCCATTATCAAGGTATTGCATTCATTGCGTAACGTGACATACAAACTGGCGATGAAGTTTAAGTTTGGTTTTCCTCTAAAGATTTTCCAGTTTCCATTTATTTTCATAGGCATCGTAAATGTTCGCATCGTACCATGGGTGGGTCGAGTTGTTTCGTGTGCATACAGTGTGCCACGGAGCGTGTTTATCCAGACACTTCGTTAGGTTGATGTTGTACGTAGCGATCAGTTCACCCACTTGCATATCTTTACAGCACGATGTCATATCAGCACAAACATATTTTATTTTGTCTCTCAGTGCACAGTTATCGGTATCCCGACAGTTACGTTTTGTAGTCGTTGATACCATAGAAGGTGGCTCCTGGGCGTTTACTGCAATTTCAATACGATGATGATCAGAAGTGGGGTCTGGAAGTGACATGGCGGCAGAGGCGAGTTGTTGTATCCAAGGTTGGCTAGGCAGTTGACGGCAGTGTCGTAGGCCAAGAAGAAACGTCCTTGACAACGACATGCTTTGCCAGTCACTGGCAGGCTGTGTGTGTGTACATATAGGTTGGAAACCGGTTCCAATCAAGCTTGGTTAATCACAGCTGCCACGCCTCAAGAGTAAAAGTCGATAAAAACTGAACATCCACGGCATGATTGACTTGCAAATGTCCCGCATATATTCCTTAGATATTCACAATTCAATATATAGAAACAACACTTTATAAAATTCAAATCAATGAAATTTTGACTACTTTACCCGTAGAGCCCGGTACAGACACATACTGCAGTGCATCAACCGGTATATCATGCAGCAGAGGAACTGGAGCGGTGTAGAGTGAACAAACTTGCCCGAGGTACAACACGGCAGCACAGGATCCAAACTTGGGTTCTCTTGATTGAGAGTCTGATGCTCCGGCCACTGTGCCACTGTCTTCATTGAGAGTCTGATGCTCCGGCCACTGTGCCACTGTCTTCACTGAGAGTCTGATGCTCCGGCCACTGTGCCACTGTCTTCACTGAGAGTCTGATGCTCTGGCCACTGTGCCACTGTCTTCACTGAGAGTCTGATGCTCCGGCCACTGTCTTCACTGAGAGTCTGATGCTCCGGCCACTGTCTTCACTGAGAGTCTGATGCTCCGGCCACTGTCTTCACTGACAGTCTGATGCTCCGGCCACTGTCTTCACTGAGAGTCTGATGCTCCGGCCACTGTCTTCACTGAGAGTCTGATGCTCCGGCCACTGTCTTCACTGGGAGTCTGATGCTCTGGCCACTGTGCCACTGTCTTCACTGAGAGTCTGATGCTCCGACCACTGTCTTCACTGAGAGTCTGATGCTCCGGCTACTGTGCCACTGTCTTCACTGAGAGTCTGATGCTCCGGCCACTGTCTTCACTGAGAGTCTGATGCTCCGGCTACTGTGCCACTGTCTTCACTGAGAGTCTGATGCTCCGGCCACTGTCTTCACTGAGAGTCTGATGCTCTGGCCACTGTGCCACTGTCTTCACTGAGATTCTGATGCTCCGGCCACTGTCTTAACTGAGAGTCTGATGCTCCGGCTACTATGCCACTGCTCTCCTATCTTACGATAGCAGGATTTAAGTTTTCTTGCCACTATTTCAAAGCCTGAACAATTCTGTTCATTCCACTTTGCCTTAGTTCACTGAGCAGTGTAAACAAGTACAATGCATCCCAGATGAATGAAGTTGGTGTTGGAAATAACAGCTGTGTTGGCAGTTGTATTGCGCTGTTGTGACTATTGGGCCACTGGCATCTTATATTGCAGCTCATGGTGGCTGAAAAGAAAGGCATCATACGGTTCTACAATGTCCAATTACAACAGCCAATCATGTCTCTCGACTGTGGTCACATGCCTCTGATGTCAGCGGACTGGTGCCACGGAAACTCACTCCAGGTGGCAGCAGTAGCAAGCACGGATTGGTTCGTGTTCGACACCTCAAGGTCAAGGTAAGTACTACTTGTGGTCCTCACGTGAACCAAGTAACCAGTAACCAAGTCCCTAGTTCAATATTATGTGCCAAGGAAGTATTCATACCAGAGGTTTAGCAAAGATTATGTAAGTTTGAACAGTTTTAGCTGTGTGTGCTTTCTGCGATTGTTGTAATTACATAAACCTTTTGATGTTCAGTGCTTACACTACTTCACATGCACGCACTAGTTCACATGCATGCGCTAGTTCACATTCACGCACTAGTTCACATGTAAACACTAGTTCACATGCATGCTCTAGTTCATATGCACTCACTAGTTCACATGCATGCACTAGTTCTCATTCACGCACTAGTTCATATGCACTCACTAGTTCACATTTATGCACTAGTTCACATACACGCACTAGTTCATATGCACTCACTAGTTCACATTTATGCACTAGTTCACATACACGCACTAGTTCACATTTATGCACTAGTTCACATGTAAGCACTAGTTCACATGCGTGCACCAGTTCACATGCACTCACTAGTTCACATGCACGCACTAGTTCATATGCACTCACTAGTTCATATGCACTCACTAGTTCACATTCACGCACTAGTTCACATGCATGCACTAGTTCATATGCACTCACTAGTTCTTATGCACTCACTAGTTCACATGCATGCACTAGTTCACATACACGCACTAGTTCACATGCACGTGCTAGTTCACATGTAAGCACTAGTTCACTTGCACGTGCTAGTTCACATGTAAGCACTAGTTCACATTCACGCACTAGTTCACATGCACGTGCTAGTTCACATGTAAGCACTAGTTCTCATGCATGCACTAGTTCATATGTACTCACTAGTTCACATTCACGCACTAGTTCACATGCATGCACTAGTTCACATGCACTCACTAGTTCATATGCACTCACTAGTTCACATGCACGCACTAGTTCACATTCACGCACTAGTTTACATACACGCACTAGTTTACATACACGCACTAGTTCACATGTAAGCACTAGTTCACATGCGTGCACCAGTTCACATGCACTCACTAGTTCACATGCATGCACTAGTTCACACGCTTGCACTACTTCAAATGCACGCACTAATTCACATGCATGCACTAGTTCACATGCACACGCTATTTCACAAGCATGCACTAGTTCACATGCACGCACTAGTTCACATGCACGCACTAGTTCATATGCACTCACTAGTTCACATGCAGTCACTAGTTCACATGCACTCCCTAGTTCACATTCACGCACTAGTTCACATACACGCACTAGTTCACATGCACGCGCTAGTTCACATGCACGTGCTAGTTCACATGTAAGGACTAGTTCACATTCACGCACTAGTTCACATGCACGCGCTAGTTCACATGTAAGCACTAGTTCACACGCACGCGCTAGTTCACATGCACGTGCTAATTCACATGTAAGCACTAGTTCACATGCACTCACTAGTTCACATGCACGCACTAGTTCACATTCACGCACTAGTTTACATACACGCACTAGTTTACATACACGCACTAGTTCACATGTAAGCACTAGTTCACATGCGTGCACCAGTTCACATGCACTCACTAGTTCACATGCATGCACTAGTTCACACGCTTGCACTACTTCAAATGCACGCACTAATTCACATGCATGCACTAGTTCACATGCACACGCTATTTCACAAGCATGCACTAGTTCACATGCACGCACTAGTTCACATGCACGCACTAGTTCATATGCACTCACTAGTTCACATGCAGTCACTAGTTCACATGCACTCCCTAGTTCACATTCACGCACTAGTTCACATACACGCACTAGTTCACATGCACGCGCTAGTTCACATGCACGTGCTAGTTCACATGTAAGGACTAGTTCACATTCACGCACTAGTTCACATGCACGCGCTAGTTCACATGTAAGCACTAGTTCACACGCACGCGCTAGTTCACATGCACGTGCTAATTCACATGTAAGCACTAGTTCACATGCACGCGCTAGTTCACATGCACGTGCTAGTTCACATGTAAGCACTAGTTCACATGTAAGCACTAGTTCACATGCACGTGCTAGTTCACATGTAAGCACTAGTTCACACGCTTGCACTACTTCAAGTGGGTTGCTGCAGATGTCTGTCATAAATAATTAGTATATTTTATTTCAGTCAACCAATAGAAAACAAGCAATCACATCCATCGACGTGTCAGCAGATTCGTTGGTGCAAGTCACATGATCACCTCTTGGCTACTAAGGGCGGCAATTGTTCCCAGCTGAAGGTTTTCAACATCAGATCAAACCAGGTACCGAGGTTATGATTGATAACTGGATCATTGTAAGTGCTTCTCCTCCGAGTTGCCAAGATCTACTCGTCTCTTTCTATATTGTGGTGTATTAAAAATAGAGGTAGACTCGGGTAGTTGTTTTCTTTTTCTGTGAATAAATTGTATGGTACCATCTGTTGACTTTAAGATAAGAATGGTGAGGACAGGTGGGTTGTAAGCTAGTGTAGAATATGTTATTTACTATTAATTTTGTAAATATCACAAAAAGCCAAAAGTTTGGGTTCAACTGCAGTAATGTCAAATGTCTTTATAAAAAGATATATTTGCATTTGAATGTTAAACAGACATCTTTATGTAATGCTTTTTGGGGAAATAAGCAAACATTCATTTGCTAAACAAACCTTGTTCTCAAATAGTTCTTGCAATTTCACTAATGTTAATTATTGTTAGTGTGCATGGCTCAGATAATTAATGATGTTTTGTTATTCTACATTTCAGATTACTCTTTCAAAGGAATTCACAATCTCGAATGGACTTACTTGGCACTTCAAGCTCCCCGTGGTGGCTGTTGGAGCCGACAAGAAGGTGCATTTCTATAGCGTGTCCATTCTATGATTTACGACGACTCCAGCAACTTTGGAAAGATTTGATGTGACCAAGCATGACTCACTGTTGTGTTACGGTTACTACTTGTTAGACCACAACACGCAGATCTGTGTCATTCGCAGCATTCAGGCTCATACGATGTGTGTGACATGACTGTGGCATGGAGTCAACAAATCAACATCATATCGTTGATATTGCACAACTATTGCATGGCCTAGCGAACTAACAGCTCTGGTAAGATCTGTTCAACTTCCTTTCCACCGGAGCCCGATCTAGCAGATCAATTGTATCACTGGACTTTCATCAGATGTGATATGAAATTTCACATGGTTTCAGTTGTCCTGATAAGTTTGTACTTTGCCTTTGTTGCTGTATAAGTGTTGAAAAATATCACCATCAATTATACAGAGGGCTTAGTTTTTGATCATGTATAAAATATCCTTGCCGTTTCAGAAACTTACCATCTCCATTTGATGTTTGTATTGCGAGGTTATCATGTGTCAAAAAGATCATTAATGCATGCTTATTATGTTAATGTCTGTGAATTGTGCTATAAATTGTTTTATAATAAACTTGCTCTATTTTTATTGTGTTAGTGTAAGTTACATAAAGTTTACATACACATAGAACGTTGTTGAATTGTTTTAAACCAAGGCTATGTTCTGCATTTTCAAATAAAATGTCCTTAATGTTATAATATACAGTGTATGTCAAAGTTATCAACATATTGTCAAATTGTGTTTAGTAAATCTGAAACAGTGCTCACAATTTGAATATTTTGACCGCAAAATGTTCAAACGGTAGACAAAACATTCGGATTTTAAACACGCTCTATTGTCAATTTTGTGGAAGTTAATAGCGGAACCTTTTGATGTTCAGTGCATTCGCAATGTCTCCACTTCCAAGATGTACAGTGAACTTCCTGCTATTACGGTAAATACCACTCATGCCTGATTCCAGACAATTTCATGTTAACATCAACATTTACTTGAAGTATTTGACTGAGCCCCCAGAGAACATCCATTGGAACAAACAGACTTGTACATGCACGCAGATCCGAATTCTGAGTTGTCAATGCATACAAACTCTCACCGACATTATTACAGTACAGACACAACAGCATGATGCATATATTTTATCATATCGACATACAATGTATCTACAATATTACGTATCAAATGTACATTAAGGTGCCCATAAAAAGGCTCCACGTGTTTGAGTTCTTGTGTTGCTGATCAGTGACTGTCTATCGAAACCACGGAGGCAAGTCCATTCTGTCCCAAACTTTAGGCATTTCTTTCCTTGAGTCGTTCACGGCTTTGCGGAAGTCCTCTGTTGATTTCTCCGATTCTGTTTTCTTACCTTTAAACAGCTCTGGGAATTCAAAGTGTTGACCCTCCGCCTACAACATCGGTGGTGCGTACATAATAATTGTCCTGTAATAACCAAGACCAACACAACAGACTGAACAAGGTATGGAATGCCTTTATGAGCCTACTTGCAGTTTGGCGATCAGCACAGTACAGCACAAGGACAAAACACAGAATTTTCCAAAGTTGCGTGCTGTCAACATTGCTATATGGGGTGGAATTGCTGGAAAATGACGGAGCAGGACCTATCCAGACTGTCCACCTTCTGCACAACCTGCCTCAGAAAAATCGTCAGGATCTTCTGGCCAAGAACCATATCCAACCAGGAGTCGCTTGCCCAATGCCAGCAAGAGGACATGCCCACCATCATTCAAATAAGACGCTGGAGGTGGATTGGACATGTCCCTCGCATGGATGCTTACACCATCACAAAAACAGCTTTCTGGTTGATGTCAGAAAGGAAGCGGAAACGTGGGCGCCTAAAGACAACATGGAGGAGAACAGTGGAGGCGGAGCCGAGAGATCAGCTGGGGCACCATACAGCGAATGGCCGGAGACAGACAGAGGTGGAGGAACATCATTGCTGCCTTAAACGCCACAGGGCGTAACGGGTAGCAAGTAGATAGTAACCAAGATCTCAGTTACGGTTAAGTGCATGTTGAGGGAATTGGATACAAATCTTTAAATTTATTTATATACCAATTTCTAGGATTGCAGTGAAATTCCAATGTTTTCACGTTGCATTAAAATGTTTTGGTTGTACAATTGTAAATTAATTTGAGTTTATTTCAGATGTTTAAAATTGATGTATATGTCAATGTACTGGTATTCGTGATAAGAAAACTTATGTAATTAAGCACCTATACACTGGACACAATATGAGGCTTATTCTGCAAGCAAAATTCTATTTTTTACATTTGTTAACATGCCGGATCTTGATCTTGACCACAATGACATTTCATTCACCGGCCAACAACCTAAGTTACTTGTCATTTGGGGAGACATTTCATTTATTACTGTTGACATTTACCAGCAATTTCTCTCTGCGCTGGAAGGAGGAACATGTCAGTGATATTATTACAGATGTATGGACAATGATTATAATATATGCACACAACTCAATTGTAACTATTCTTAAAGAAAAGTTGCACCAAACATTAAGTAATGCAAGACATTTCTCCTCTACATATCAAAATGTTTTTATTTACCAATTGAACTATTGCCATCTTCACATTGTCCTTTGGTTCAATGTTGTACCCATAAGTTGGATGTTTTCTCTCTTTCCCTGGAACAAACAGCATAGCCACAGGTAAAATTAATACCATTTTAATTATACATAATTAATCAATATGTCATATTGTTGACACTATTGATGTAACTACCCCAAAATAATGATACTTTATGGTGACTGCCTCATATGATTACATAATTATTTTCAAAATGGTAAAGTAACCAGTCCAACATTTGGGAGTCTGTCATATCTCCATTGTATAGTATTATATCTCATAATAATTGTATTATTTTCCTACCTTTAAAAGTTTACATGCACAGCATTGCAAGCATGTGTGTTTTGTGAGCGTGGTGTCATTAGTATGCATGCATAAATTAAAACAGTAACACACTGTTGTTTGTTCTGCCACATCAACATGGAAGTTTTAATTTCTACTGTGTACCTCTGATCATTTCTGTAGCCACTGACTGCACCGGCACTTTGTAGATTTTCTCCAGGTAATTTTTAATGTCGTATTTCGTCATCCTAAAACAGAATGTTCCACTACATAAATGAATTAAGACATAATAATTACGAAGGCGCAAGTTTCATAACCCTTCCCGAAGCCCTAAGGTTGTAGCAGTATGTCTGACCACATCACTTACATAAATATATACAAAGTTGACTGAATAATTATGAATTTGAATAAAAGCACTATACATAGTGCATGTAAACATGGTACGTAACAAAATAGGCTCCTCTAAGACTGTCTAAGAAGTTGCTCTCGAGGTGCCACCGTACATACTAAAATAAAATTAATTGGTCAAGCGAAACTATTCCTCCCAGAAACAAATGTAACATGCGTGAACGAACTTGAACTTGCCCAAGGTTCGACACATCAGCAGGGCTGGGTTCTCTTGATAGTCTAATGCTCTAACAACTGTGCCACCGCACTCTACATGTAGGTACAACGTGAGTGATGACACCAACAACCTTAAACGTGCGCAAAATAAAATTTTGTATTTACAAAAAAAGGTTGTAAGAAATTCTGCTCTAAAGGCACAGGTATTCATATGTTCATCTGAAGATAGTTTACATCAAAAGTGTATGTCGAATGAATGCTTACAGATGATACTTGAGAAGCAAATATTATTTAGAGAACAGACAATTTATACTAAATTTCTCAGCAGCAGTTAATACCTGCAAATGAGATGACACCTCAGCTTCATTTTTGGCCTATTTCTAAAAATAAGTGTATCCACAGTACATGCAATGAGATGATGGAGGGTCACGTCTAATAAGTGTATCCAAGGTACATGCAATGAGATGACAGAGGGTCATATATAATAAGTGTATCCACTATACATGCAATGAGATGATAGAAGGTCACATCTAATAAGTGTATCCACTATACATGCATTGAGATGATAGAGGGTCACATCTAATACATGTATCCACTATACATGCATTGAGATGATAGAGGGTCACATCTAATAAGTGTATCCACTATACATGCAATGAGATGATAGAGGGTCACATCTAATAAGTGTATCCAAGGTACATGCAATGAGATGACGGAGGGTCACATCTAATAAGTGTATCCACAGTACATTCAATGAGATGATAGAGGGTCACATCTAATAAGTGTATCCACTATACATGCATTGAGATGATAGAGGGTCACATCTAATAAGTGTATCCACTATACATGCAATGAGATGATAGAGGGTCACATCTAATAAGTGTATCCAAGGTACATGCAATGAGATGACAGAGGGTCATATCTAATAAGTGTATCCACTATACATGCAATGAGATGATAGAGGGTCACATCTAATAAGTGTATCCAAGGTACATGCAATGAGATGACGGAGGGTCACATCTAATAAGTGTATCCACAGTACATGCAGTGAGATGATAGAGGGTCACATCTAATAAGTGTATCCACTATACATGCAATGAGATGACACAGGATCATATCTAATAAGTGTATCCACTATACATGCAATGAGATGATAGAGGGTCACATCTAATAAGTGTATCCACTATACATGCAATGAGATGACACAGGGTCATATCTAATAAGTGTATCCACTATACATGCAATGAGATAATAGAGGGTCACATCTATTTTTTTGTAGCAGTGTACAGCTTGTAGTTTAACATCATACTACTTACATATAGTATATTTTGTGCACAGTGTATACATATATTTATGTACTATAATATAGGCTAGGGCATTTACATAACTTTTTAATTTGTGTCAATCTGCATAATATTCAACATACATAGAGAATATTATACAGGTAATATTTGGGCCAAATTCCTTTAGGCTAGGTTTAACATAATTGAGATATACTGTTATGTTCGATTTTGAAAATTTTAAATGTACAAGCAACATAGTAATTTTGAAAAATGACATTTAGATCAATATAAATGTGGACAAATGGAATATTATAGTATATATAGACAATACAACATGTTTAATTTAGTTAAATTGGTATGTCTTAACTTTATTTAAGTTTTAGCAAAACACAATATTCAGCATGACAACATTTTATGTATAAATTCACATCATATTTAATATTCCCAGAGACTATTACATAAGCAAAAGTATGCAAAATATTGTTGGGCTAGGCTGAACAGAAATTTAGATACACTGCTCTGCAAATAGTAAAAGGTGTAACTGAAAAGGTGTGATGTCATATATTAAAACAATGCATAGCTAATGTTTTATTTACAAAAAAAACACCCATGCACAATCTCAATGTTAACAATCAGTCAACAAACAGAAAAAAGTAACTATCACTAGTTTCAGCATGAACACCTTCATGTGCTGGCGGGTCATTGCATACTGAGGGGGAGTCGGTTGTTTTAACGCACACATTACGCAATTATTCAGTACTATTGTTCAGCCATGTTATACTAAATGTCGTTAGGTATCATTATATATCGGTAAATTAACACATAAAGAGTGTATGAATAAAGCATTTTTCTAATCACACATGCAGGCTCTGGTCTATCGACTTGTTTGGCGGCCCCACAGATCAAAACGTATTTTAATAATTTTTGCACGCTTCACGATTAAGAATTAAATGACAGATCTAACTGTGGAAGTCTCCAGGTGATCAGACTTTAAGTTTTGAAGATATGAACAAAATAAGGACTACTTGGCGATATATGTATAGTCGAGACATTACACGAAAGTCCGTCACGAACAGGGTCTACTGACTTGCGAAGGTTGGCGCCTCCTCAGATCAAAACGTATTTTAATAATTTTGCACACATCACATGAGAACAAATTTAACGGCAAATTTAATGGTAGAAGTCTTCCGACAATCGGACTGTAAGTTTTGAAGATATGAACAAACTAAGGACTGCTTGACGATATGTATAGTCGAGGCACTGCGCGAAAGTCCATCACTCTGATCTGTCTACTTTCAAAGGCCGGCGCTTCCTCAAATCAACGTATTTTTTTTTAAAGAATTTAACGGCGATCGGGATAGGTGTCGAGATATGGGCGCCTGAACAGTCGAACTGTGGTGTGATGTCTGCAAGTCGAACTGTGGTGTGATGTCTGCAAGCACCCCGATTTTGAATTTGTATCTCATTCCCAATTGTGGGACGCACTGTTGGGTTGTTGAAAAATTGAACCGCGCACGTGGCTCAATCGGGATAGGGATGTGTTTCAAGATCGGGACGCTTGCAGACACTCTCAAATTAATATTCATCGTGTCTGTAGCCACAAGTAGGGTTACGATGCAAATATAGCAGAGCGTCGTGTAAAAAAGACGGTGTTCTTTTTGCCTTTTCTGGGTACTAGGGCGTCACTGAAGAAGGGCAGGGCATAACGCCATACAAATTCAACCTAGGCAGAACACTGTATTCTGACATGCACTTACTGGGGATGTACTTCAAAGCGTACAGAGCCTTGGGGAACCTTCTCTTCAGGCTTGACCAACTTCATCCAGAAGAGAGGCATAAACACTCTCAACTGGGGGTTACCCTTCCAGTAGAGAGGGTACTGGGGAATAGTTCTCTTCCATAGAGGGCTGTAAACACAAATAGATGATGCTAATGGGATATCAATAAACACATTTAACAAAAATGCCAGTCTCATAATCACATATTTCTTTCTTTGGCTTAAATTTATTCATTTTAAAATATAATGCTCGTATTACTAAATTAAACATTTTGAAAGTACAGCATTTAAAAAGCCTGAAATAGTGTTCGCAATTTGAAAGGTGCAGCCGCAAAATGTTCAAATTGTGAACAAAACATGCTGTTATTCACACTTCCTGCGAAGGCATGCATCCCAAACCGCAAGTTTGTTGTTCCTATGCTCCTGGCCGTCAAGTGAGACTAGGTACAACTGATTCAGTGTACTTCCTGCTAATAATTTCCACACATGGCTGATTCTGGGTAACAGAACATACAGCATGGTGTTAACATGAATCTACCAAATACGTTATCATATATCAAATAATCATCAATCGTTTAATTTATCTATAACAATAATAACTTATCCTTGGCTGTGGTTCGCTGGTTATTCAACATACAATAGTGATTTGTAGGTTATTAAAAAACAATGCAGTGGTTCATTGGTTATTCACCATACAATGTATGCAAAGTGGCTGGCTACCAAATTAAAAGCCAGCGTAGCTGCTTCAACCCAGGCTTTGTGTTATGGCAAGGGTATGCATGGTAAGTTGAGGAGTGTGTGTTTCTACATATTGCATGTGTATGACGTCAGACCCATACATAATCCACTCCAGTAATAAATTTTAGTCTTACTCTAGATAGCATTAAATGGAACAAATTTGAAATGTGCCTTTCTGGCACAGTTCCTCCTGTGTAAATGGCACGTTATGAAAAACAAATGTATAGAAATACTATGGTGGTTACTGAATGTCACTTTTGAATATTAAGTTATTAGATGTGAATCATTACTTGTATCGGCAGAGCGAAAGGTACGACTAGGTTTGAGATATGTTCAACCTATGCTCCTATTGGGCAGACAACTATGTATAAATTTTTAAACCTAAGGCAACATAAAATAATCACCGGTTTCTCATCAGTGTATGCATTTAAAAACCTGCGCTTTGTTTTTATTTTTGTTATATGATTATTCATATAAATATGTGTTTCGGTGCAATAAGTGAAAATTATGATTCCTATCAGGTCAGTGGAATTTTTCTACGGATATGTGGATAGGAAGTTGTTGAATTGTAAAGTATAATTCTTTGGTCTTGAAAGTTGCAAATAACTCCATCAGCTTAATATTATAACTACTCCCTCTCATTTACTTTTAACAAAGTTCTGATGAAAAACCAGGAATTAGTTTTATATAGCCTAAATAATAATAGTAAATAAAAAGCACTGTTTGACCACGATGCCTTTAGGCTTTACTAGCTTTAGTTTAGACTTTTAGTTTTGCCTTTTTATTCTTCAAATTATCCTCCTCACTCACTGTCACTGTGTCAGTCAGTGTCACTGCTTCTGGTTTGGCATGCCAGACAGTAGGCACTATGGTTATGTGCAGTCACAATCGTTTCATGCCAGAGTGTAATAGAAAGACATTAATTATGACATGGTGTAATTAACTAAAATAAACGTCACATAGTTCTCATTCTCACAAAGGACTGTAAATGAATGGAACAGATTATCTCCTGATTGTGTTGGTGCTAGTAGCGTGAATATGTTTAAAAATAAAATCGACACACACCTTAAAAAGGCGGGATACATGTAGATAAAAAGTATTGGACTCTCGATAAGCCAAAAGGCTTCCTTGTCCAACTGCCATCCAGAGTCATTTTCTGGATGGCAATCTTGTTAAATCTTGTTAAATATGTAGAGTAAAATGACCCAAGAGTCTTGGGCCAAGTACACGTTTTATCGCCCACATGTGAATGTCATGTAAAAAACGACAGGTAATTGAATCGTTATCGCGCGATGTCTTCATAGATTTACATCGCAAACATCAACGTTTTCAAAATAATCCAAAGAAATAAAAAACTAAAATAACATACATATATTTTGCAAATTTAGGCAACTTGTAACTCGACATTTTGACTGTCACGATCACGCACTCCGAAGTGGCCTAGGCTAGAGTGAACACGAGATGCACCAATTCTCGCGAGACCCAGCGGGAGTTGGATTAGTTCCGGTTCAAGAATTTATGCTTGGAACGTCAAGTAAGTAAATGTGTGTAGGTGTTTCAAAACAATGTTTTTACACCATCCTTGCTTTTTTATACCCGGATATCTGTTCGTTAGTAATATGAGAAACCAGTGTTGTAAACACCGACGAAGTTTTTTCAACTACATGCCAATAATAGAACAATTAAACGTCAACAGGTCAAGTTGGATCGAATGTTTGAATGTTGTTTATTCGGTGCAAAAAGTCACAGCGCCTGTAGTGTAGCCGTAGGCGTAGACGTAGTAATAATAGTAAACACAAATGACACAGTACAGAGTACTACACATCCGTTACCGTGGTCACCCCGTCTATCCACTAAACTCTACCGGTATCATCCGGTTCAAATTATAAATACTTGAGTAACGTTTTACCACGGAGAAACACAAAAAGTATCTAATCCATCGACTACAGTACAGTCTACACAGACACAGTCACAGACACAGACGTAAATGTGACCGGACCCGGACGATATTATTTCAACATTTGCCAGTTAAATATACAAACAACCTGGAAGTGGCTAATCAATACTGCAGTATACTATTGTAAGTAGTCATGTAAGACAGTGGTGTAGATTATTCAGTTGTGTTGAATTACTGTCAAAGTGCTATTTTGAAAGCCTACAAGTACAAGGTATGTATTTTAATAATTTATTCTTCTGGCCAGTGGAGGTCTACTTATGTCCCATGTCTAAAGTTTCCATATATCTTCATATACATATTATATACTTCCAAAACAAAGGGCATGTCAAGAAGATCTAAACATAAAAAAGTAAACCATAATTTGAAGGTACACTGTCTTCTTAAATAATGTTTTTTGTTATAGAAAAAAGAATATTTGTTTCATTTGGGATGTTGATTCATCAGAAACAATAATATAATAAGTTAAACCAGGTTAAACATTTAGTTCATCATTCCCTTGTTATTGTTTTTTTATAATTCTAGATTTAGTATATATATTATTATCATTTAAAGACATTTTACATGTTGTACGTTGGTTTTGTTACTAACTTTGTTTTAGCAACATTTAGGTTACCAGAGTTAACTAACATGTTAATTGGTCAAGATTCATATAATCTCATGAGATGTATTGTGTCTAGCCTCAAACAAATGGTCATAAACTCTTACATGTGTTGACATGGTGACAACAGTGATCAGCCATTATTAGATACCTTACCTTAGGACTGTTCTGATCGCAGGATCCTCTCGGTTCCTCAATGATCAGATCATTTTTGGGGGATCTAATATTAAAAGTTTATGGTTTCCGGTTCCAGTGTTTAATGGTAATGGGGCTTCATAGTCGTATAGTATCTCCTGGGTTGCCCAGAATTTATCAAGGCGGTTTTTAAATTAATTTATTGATTTAGCTTGTATTACTGAATCAAGTAAACTGTTCCATGGTTCAACCACTCAAAGGGGGAATGCATTTTTTAGTTTAGTTTTGCTCTTTGGTTGAATAGTTTGAGTGAGTGTCCTCTGCTACTGGATCGTAATGCCACATCCTCCCATTTAGGGAGGTTTGATGCAGATTTTTGTTCATATATGTCATGCATTATTTTATAGACTTCAATCGTATCTCATCTTAATCTACAATGTGCTAATGTGGGTAACTTAAGTAATTTAAGTCTTTTAATATATAATAAATCCCTCATACCAGGTACCGTTAGTTCTTTTGTGGCTCTTCTCTGGACATTTTCTATGGCTATTTTATGTTTTGTCGTATATAGATACCATACTGCTATTGCATAATCTAGGTGGGATCTAACCATAGTCTTGTATAGTGGCAAGAAAGTGTATGTATCTAAGAATTGAAAAGTTCTTCTGATTACTTTTGTCATTCTGGTTGCTTTATTAACCACTTGGTTGATGTGATCATCGAATGAAAGTTTTGAATTAATAATTACTCCGAAATCTTTTTGTTTATCTGTGGTGATCAGAGCATGTTTAACATTATTTGTTGCCATGACATTTTTACAAAAATGTCACATATTATTTTGTCCAGTTTCCATATATAGACATTTATTAGGATGGAATTTTAACAACCACTTGTCGGTCCATTATTCTGGTATGCTTAAATCATGTTGAAATATATCCTGATCATCTATACATATCATTGATCTAAATATCTTTATGTCATCAGCAAATAGAAATGTGAATTTGTTAGATCTGGGAGGTCATTAATATATAGAACAAAAAGTGAAGGTCCCAGGTCGGAACCCTGGGGTATCCCTGATCTGATATTACCTCTTTCAACTAGACTCATCTCCATTTATTGAAACTTGTTATTTTCTATCTTTGATGAATTATTCTATCCAGTTAATCAGGTCTTCTGAAATGTTGAAGCTTTTTAATTTACTAATTAACCTTTTGTGTGGCACAGTGTCAAAGGCTTTTTTTAAATCCATATATGTATACATAACATCGGTGTGGTTGACCTTATCTATTTCTTTAGTCCAGTCATATATTATTTTGATTAGTTTTAGAACGGTTGATCAGCCAGATATAAATCCATAATGTTTTTGGCTGAATAGATTATTGACTTTCATGTAGTTTGTAATGTGGTTTCTGATAATTTTGTCCATACTTTTACAAACTGTGCTTATTAAACTTATTTGGCGGTAGTTACTAGCTATTTTCTTGTTTAAATTGCTGATATTTTAGCCTCTTTCCAGTCATCGGAAATGCAGGAAGTTTTAATCGACGTTTCAAAAATTTGTTTTAAGGGCTGACAAATACTTTCAGACAACTCATTTAGTAGCCTGGCACCTATTCCATCTGGGCCAGGCGATATGCTAATGTTAAGTTGTTTTAACAGCAGTAACATTTATTTTCAGTTTTTAGTTTGTCCATCACATGTTTATTGTTTACTTTAGGTATGGTTGGTATAGGTCCTGACTGTTCTTTGGTGAATACACTGAAGAAGTAGTCAACAAGTATATTTGCTTTTTCTCCATCCACTGCTTTTTCTACCTCAGGAAATATGTGTATTTTAAATTACTAGCCAATATATTTGCACTACAGGTTATGTAGTCACTTGCCATACAAGTGGGTGTTTTATGTACATATTATAAGTGCATTGACATATTTACTCAGATGCACTGTGCTGTTTGTGTCTAAAGGGTAATAGATTTTATATATGCATTATGATATATATATTATGGTAGTAATAATAATAATGTATTTATTTCAGACACTCATCATGTCCATATATACAAGTACATCAATAAAAGTATGTAAATAAATATAAAAATACATCGATAAGAACAATATGTTTAAAAATTATATAAATCCCGAACCCACTGGTGCCGCAGTTTCGAAGTACAATAAATGTCGCTAGTTTTAATGCTATAAATAACGGGATTCAAAGACATGTCAATCCTATTCATTATGCTAAAAATAGCCTTTCTGATTGCACATTTACCCGAGCTGACATTAGCTGTAGCAAACATGTGGCTAGCGCTACATCTCATTGGCAAATTGTTCAATATTCTGAAAGAGTTATTATATGCAACAACGAATTGCAGAAAATTAACTTTTCTAAAGTTCACCCATAACGCACACATGTAGATATTACCAAAATACGCTGTAAATAGCTTATTTTTTACAGCAGTTGAACAAAAGTGAAACTTTTGACGTAACATATTACTCTTGGCATACAAAAGTCTCACTTTGGCTTGCATGTCAGACTCATCAGACAAGTTATTAGAAATGACATGTCCAAGATATTTACAAGAGGTGGCAAAGTTTAGCTTCTTTCCTCCTAATGTCATTTCTTTAGACAGATTTGACATTCTAGATTTAAAGTATATGACCTGGGATTTACCCGCATTGTATTGCACGTCATGCTCACATCCATATGAGTAACACATGTCAAGTAGTGTTTGTAGTCCTTTAGCAGAAGGTGCAAACAGAAGTAGATCATCGGCGTATATAAGGTGATTAACAACAATGTTACCAAAACTACAACCGATTTATTTTTTTGTGCAGTTGTATACTCAGATTATCCATATAAATGTTAAAAAGCAAAGGAGATAACTTCCCACTTTGCTTAACACCATTGCCTACCAAGAAGAAGTCCGAGTAGGTATTTCCCCATCGTATGCATACACATTGATTATTGAATTCATTGCTGAGTACTCTTAAGATATAGTTCGGTACATTTCGTTGTTCTAGTTTCGTTAAAAGTTTATATCGGTTGACACGATCAAACGCCTTTGATGCGTCTAAAAACGCGACATGCATAGCTGAACCATGTTCAGTGTAGAACCTTAATAATTCCTTAAATGCAAACACGCATAACTCTGTTCCATGTTTAGGCTTAAAGCCAAATTGATTAGGAGTGGTTTCCAAGTACATTTCCATTCTGTTAAAAAGAACAGTGTCTATTATCTTCGAAAATATGTTCGATAGACATATTGGCCTATAATTCCCTTTGTCATTTACTCTTCTCGGTAGTAAATGACGCATTACTTTTTTCAAAAATTACATTATCTGTAGCGTGATTTTGGTAAGCTACATTAGATGAATCATGAAGTATAAATAAATTAGATCTTCAAAGTGCTATTACAAGTACTTTTGAAACATAAATGGTCATACTGATGATCAACAATGTTGTTTTAATAATTTATCATTCATGTCTTCAACAACACACTAGTTATATTCATAGTCGGATTTAAGGTAAAAACTATTAAGTTATGTGATGGTTCAAATAGTAGACACAAATGTGTTGTTGTGTATTTCAAATTGGCAGTCACAGTGAATGGACTGAGTGATGAAAGCAAGTACATTCAGGACTGTTACATAACAGTAAGTCCATCCAGGACTGTTACATAACAGTGATCACTCACAGATTAGCCTATTCACTGGATCCTAAAGTAGGGACTGTTCAAACAATTGCCTGCTTCTGATTGGAATCTTTCTTTGATATTGATTCATTGTGTGTAAACAGGGAATCTTACACAGTGAAACTGCAGCTCAAGATTAGGACATTTACCAAACTTTGGAAGAGTTTAAAGAGTGAGTGAGTGAGTTTATTCAGTAAAATTACATAGATGCAAAAAGTACAGAATATAGTTTCACATGTATAACAGTACCGGGGTTAACACATGGAAGCACACAGAAGTAAACTTTTTTCCAATGTGGTGACGGGTCCTCCAAAAATATATATTAAAAATAAATAAATAAAATACAAGAAATCTATGGTCTTAACGTTAAAGAAGATATGAAAACATAAACACGTGAGTATTCTAATAAAATATGTAAACTATTTTGATAAAGCTATTATCCTACACATGACAAAATATAGTAATACACCCGATTTAAGTTTAAAAACTAGATTAATAATTTTAAGGCATGGCATAAAGGTTTTGTTCCTGGGCAACCAAAAAACTATATAACATAGACTTCACCTGTTTTTAGTCCTTTGGGCTGAAGGTCCAATGGATTTATGCCATCATATTGTGTCCGCTGTTAGCTGCCATATCTCAGAAACCGTTCAGCAACTTTTTATCTAATTTTGCAAGACGTATTATGGTACTGCCACTATGCACAAGAAATCTGTATTTGATTGAATCATTCTAACACCTGCACTAATTTTTACTAATAGGCCGATTTCTAGGTGTATTCCCGAACCAGAGCAGCCGAGGTTATGAAGATCTAACCTGTCTCCGCCTATACTAACCTTTTAGTATTTGTGTCGTGTCTTGTCTTTCACAATGTACGAAGCAATTGCGACTAAAAGTAAACTATAATTTAGTCTAAACCGAGCATGGTATTCTGTTCTCCAATTATTGTGCTGGATTATGGCGACCTTGTGTATATTCTACCAAATCACTTCATATTTTTACTGTGTGCACCACGGTGGGAGAATACGGATATGAATGACATAAAAGTAGTCTACTGAATAATCATTTACTATGTTAAATTGACTACTTGCAGTAAATATTCTCTTCCCGTGGGTGGCTCTCACGCTAGCAGCTTTTGAGCCTTAGTGAGAGTCTCCCGACATAGACTAACTATTGTAAAAATGTGTGTTGCAATGTGTGCTTTTGTTTGTTTATTGTCGAATAAATTGTTCCAATTCCAGGGCCCCAAATTTACCAAACTAGTAAATTTTCACATTTTGCGTATTTTTTTCAAAAACACTTCAGTAACTTTTTCTCTGATTTTGCATAGACATTTCATGTGGTAATGCCACTATACACAAGGAATCTGTATTTGATTGAACAATTCTAACACCACCAGGGCCCCCAAACTCCAAAGGACATCAGGGCCCATTTTTTTTAACTAGTTTTAGAGCGATCTTGTTTAGTTCCAATTGGCAGATTATTCAAGTGGGATATGCCTGTGCACAAACATGTGTGCCCAGAAGCCTTATTATTTATTATTATTTACCAACATTTCTAAAGTGCAATATATCCGGAACCAGTCCGTTGATAGGCACATACACACATTATAAAATGTACATGGAATTATAAGAAATGTTTATGAAATATATAATCCTGGTAAAAAATAATATATTAAAATGACTGTATATTAAGTAATTAACATCCATGACATAGTTTCGATAATACTAAGATAAATACACAAATAGTTATATGTTAAAATTAAGTAAAACATGTTATATAATAATAATAAAATAAATTAATTAAATAAAGTTAATAAAACACATGTTCATAAAAAAGTGTCCTACTTAACTCTCAGAATCATAAATGCCAATTCACTTGCTCTTGTGCTGTAGCTGTGTTGAACCATATAAACAACAACCAGTGATGTTGGTGAACATTAAACTCTAACACCCAGTGGACTGGTGATTCCAGAAATAAAAAATTAAACGTACAAAGTAGTTGAAATACACTTGATATTTTGACAAGTACAACTACAACAAATGTCAGAGTATCAATAAGCAATTTGAAGGCTTTTGTGTCCACATGCAGTGTAGGAGTTTTGCTTTAGAAGGCAGTCTTGTTAAATACCTTGAATACTCTTGTTAAAAATTCAATACGGTATACTTAAATGTTACACTGAAGTACAAATACTTGGCCCTCTGTCACGTGCAGGTATTTATAATTTGAAGAACAACACTATGCTCTGAGGTTTGTTAGATCTACTGGTTCTGGTTGATCAAATGCCACCAGCCAGATGATTTTGTAGCACAAACTGTTATTGGTCGATGCAGCTACTGGTCAATGCTTATTTCCATATATGTTTGTGTGAGGGACAGCAAGGGTTAAAAATAAGATCATTACCACTGGTTCGTTATACTAATAGTTCACCTACATAAAACCTGGTCATGCGTGACATATCCAGAATGACTAAGCGACTGGTTGTCAGTTGTTAGTCAGACTGTATCTACAATGCGGAAGTGGACATGTTGAAACCCATCAGATGTGTCATCGTTATGGTTGGCTGATTTCTGTTTCACTGGCTTGTGTCATGCTGGTCAGTTGGTCATAGTTTGACCTCCTGTCCTAGTCATTATAAGTGCATTTTGGGTTTGTTCAGTCATTAATTGCACAGACAGGCACAATAACAGTGAAAGGGGAGACATTGCAGCTATATACAGCAGGGTAAGGCCATAGGAGAGACAGGAGAGATGGAGAGGGAATATGTTTTGCTTTCCCATAGTAAGTATAATATTGTATTACTTGTTTCTGTTGATATGATGAATCCGAGCCACTTTGTTTGATGTTCAACTGGTTTGGGTTTATTTTTTAGAAAAAAATTATTGATAGTGTTTTGTTGTTATTTAATTATTTATGTTGGTTGAATATTATTCATATAATTGTACACATTAAAAATAAAAAATTTCATTAGTATTCTTTAAATTTATCAAACAAAAACTTTATCCAATGACCCATTGTCATGACAACGGCTGTGCTGTGTATCAACTAAAGCAAGTAGTAATCAATTGATCAGTGACACACGTAGGCAGGTTTTTCCTGTGATCTATATTTACTAGATAATTGAGAAGTGCCTAATGGTAAATGTATTTGTAACACTAATTGTATAGGACTAAATCAATATACAAGCCGAAACTATCCGTGACATTTAAGCAAGCTGCAGTGTTCATGTTGCAAATTATGTTATGTGTTGTAATGGAATTCAACTGAACATTTGTTGTTGGAGATAAACAGTCGAATGAGTGAATTGACTTGGCAGAAGAATATCAATGTTGACTTGCTATGACCCACATCTGAGAGAAAAAACATACCTAGAAATCAACAATAAATATGTCTAACACACACGTACACACACACACACCACACCACACACACCACACCACACACACCACACACAGACCACACACACACCACACACACCACACACACACACACATGTAATTATCAAATTTCTCTGTATTGTTATCTAGGGTTAATATCCATTTAGAATTGTGTATATTTTTGCTAAAATAAGTTTATATAAATCATTAAATTATGTTTCATATTTCTCTGAAGTGTTTCTTCCGGGGGTTGGGGTGGGCGGGTTGTCTTCCTGTGTCACAGTAACTACCTGTGGCCTCTCAAACCAGTACAGTACACCAGCCACCTGTCATGTGACCAGCATTGTCCTCGTTACAGTCATGACCAACACCCGGTATATACCGGCCGCCGGAGCAGCCAAGCAAAGCCAGTGACCAACAGTTAACAATGCAGGGCTGTGCCTTGTTGACACCAATCTCTATTTCAGCACATGATTAATATTCTGCATTCAGTTTACTAATTAATGTCTGAATAAGTACGTTTATGTGTGTCATACAGTAGTTCCCTCAGGTAAGCTTCCTGTTTCTCTACTGTAGGTCATATCTGTCATGGGATATTTTGATATATATTGATCAGTTAAGTTAACGTTTGGAATACATCCTGGTTACCTTTAGTATAAGTCTTAGCCTTAGGTAAGTTGCATGTAAATCATAGTCCTTTTTACCTGGTAGACAGTTCTAATACTAATAAGTACATTTCTATAGTGCCATATATCTGGACAAAGTCCATTTATAGGCACTTAAAATATAAATGCTAGAATTAATTAGTTGGTAATAAATTATAATAACTAGTTACAACATGGTACATATGTATGCAGTGTAATAACAACATAAAATAAATTAACTGAATAAAGAGTGAAAAATATATAAAATTATAAATGAATTAGTTAAATAAGAAATTTAATGTTAATTGTTAATTAAATTATATAATTTATATGTATATATGCATAATGTCAAGTTTGAATCAAAGTGACTACACGAAAGAGGTGTGTCTTGTTGCTTAACAGGTATGTAAAGATTCCCCTCTAACCATAATATATACATGTGTGTTTCAGGTGACAGACCAAGTGGACAGAGTTCTGTATCGCATCAAGGGAATGTCAGATTGTGCACCATGTTGGAGGTAGCACGTCAGACACGAACAGATGACAGTGGGGGCACTTCGTCCTCCCACGACACCCCACCCCCTCCCTGCCCTCCCACCATCACCATAGAGGGGGCAATGGAGGAGGGTGGGGTTGTGAGCGGCGGTCGGGCGGATGGCGAACGCTCCCGTCGCCGTAGCACCGTGCTGGGGGTGACACAAGAGGCTCGCATTGTGCTCGAACAGTTCCTCAAGCGCAGCCTCAGTCAGAATGATGCGTCGCCATACCAGCACGAGCACCAGGCCATCATGGAGGTGATCGAGGAACACCCTGATATGGGGATACTGCGCAGTGACAGCTACCAGCAGGCAGCTCTCACGGATAAGTTAGTGGAGCGGGGCGGACAGACAGGTGACAGCGAGGAGCCGGCATACGTCTACCCCCACCAGCTCGTCTACACCACCAACTCGATCTCCTCAGAGGGCAGCTACGGGGTGAGCTTGAAGAGCGGCGCCACCAGTCGCAGCCCCAGTGACAAGGTCACGCTGGCCGTGCACCCTCCCAAGGTGAAGGCCAAAGGCAAGAAGATGACGCGTTTCGATGCGAGCAGCAGCTCGAGCACCGAGGATTACGAGTATGTCGACAACGAGTTGTTGACGCGAAAGAAGAAGAGTTTCTTCCGGTGGGCATCTGAGCGCCTGCGACAGAGCTTCCGGCGAAAGAAGGAAAGAGGTGGCGACCTGGAGTCCCCCAAAGATGAAGTGGCGATGCCGATGCCTTTTGAGGAGAAGCCAAGCAAGAAGAAGAAGAAAGGACGTCTTGCCGCCGCGCTCAGTCTCAAGCGCAATGCCAGCGAGAGGTCAAAGTCGTCCAGCACACCAAATGAGGCAGTCTCGGACTCGCGAACCTACGCCAAGGAGGCACACATGAGGCCCTCTGGTGGTGAGGTTGTGACACTACATGCGGAGGACCTGGAGCAGATAGGCGAAGATCGGCGCAAGAAGTCGCCCGTTCCGTGGAAGCACAGCAAACATAAGGAGGGCCACCTGATGGACGAAGGTGGTACCAGGGACCGTGGCGTGTTTGAGAACTTTCTACGTCAGATCCGCAAGGGCAGCATGCGGCTGCGACGGAAAGGCTCGAAAGGTCAGTCAATCATTATTATTATTGTTTATACACTTTTATACTAGGATACGTCTGTTAGTGGTATGATGAAGCATAATCTTGTCACTTGTTTGCAGTTTTAGCTTACGCTGCGGTTATGTTCTTTGCACAATGCTTGAAGGTTGTCTGTCCGTCGGAACTGTAGTGATTCTACTGATGCTAGTTTCGACGCGGAAAGACAGCCATTGCTTAAGTTGGTGTCTTGTGTTCAGAGCACCAGCGTTCCAAGTCGGCCGACAATCTGACAATGCGTCAACTGACGAAAGATGACGAGAAGGTCCTGCGTCGCTTCGTCGACACGCGTCACTATCGAGAGGTTGGCTATGACTCGGACAAGACTGACCTGAGGTCATTTCATGACACCACCGGTCAGGACATGGGGTGTGACCAGATCTTCAAACCGGTCGGTCTGGGGCCTTTGCCCCCGACACCACCCCAAGCCCCAGCTTCAACGGGGTGCAGTCGCAGGCAGGGACACTATTCCCTCAGGGAGAAGATGCACCTAGATGGCCTTGTGCCCTGTCGCCCCACTCTGTGTCGGGATGAGTCGGACGACTACGCCGAACTGGACGATGTAGTGGGTGCGGGTATGGGGGCCGAGGGAGCACGCACGGAGAGCGATGGATTTGATGAAGCTGGTAGGTTTCTTGTTCGTGCCTCTTGCATCTTTGTTCGTGTTACGTTTCAGTGCATCTTATGTTTGATTGGCTTTTTGGCGTTTTATTGTAAATAGAGTGTTTGGTTCTTTTGGCTTTGTTCTCTTGCACTTTTGTCCAGGATCCTAGCTGCAGTCAGTGTGATATCAGGAGCATTCTCACGTATGGCGTTAATACAAAAAATGGCTCATCAAGAGTGACATAATGGGTAAAAAATCAACTTATAAAAATAATGTTTTTCATCATTCCTGCATGATCCATGCACATTCTGTATATTGACTCAATGTTTGTTATTGCTATCTAGGTTTTATTGGGAATGACTCAACAAAAATCTTGGCTCTGTGACATATTGATTATCACCTGTACAAACCATGTAATCAAATTAAGCACTTTTTGTTTGTTCTCCCATTATAAAATACACTTAATACTTAAGTTTAATACCACTTTTTGGCATATGAGTGTGATCATTCTAAACTTATCTGATTTTTATGGAGTCAAAACGACTGTTTAAAAAAAAACAATTTAAATCAAAAATATAACAAATAAACATCAGCATTTAACATCTTAATTATTTCATACACAACACTTGCACTTCTACAACAAATGTCAAACCAGTCAAACAATTTGTCTTAACATATTAAGCATTTGAGTTGACATAGGTACCAAATTTGTTACACTCCTGACATAAGACTTATCTTGTTTTAAAATTAAATGTAATTGAAATCAAACAAACTGTGTTTGTTTTCTACGATGCAACATACTGGGTGCTTAAGTATGGCACAAATCATGTGTACCGGTATTTAAAATGTGCCTACAAATTAAGCAAATTATAATTGGTTCAAACACTTTTTAGTCCTATGGGCCGAAGGTCCAACGGACTAATGCCATCAATCTGCGTCCGCCGTGTGCCGTTAGCTGCCATATCTCGGAAACCATTCAGCAACTTTTTTTCTAATTTTGCATAGACGTATCTTAGGGTACTGCCACTATGCACAAGAAATCTGTATTTGATTGAATCATTCTAAGGGCCCCAGCTCACTGCCTGCCATTGTCCCAGTGTCAAACTGAATGCCTCCATGTGGGCTGTAACTATAATGTGTAATGGGAATCCCTACTGCACTGGCAGAACCTGAGAAACTTTAAAGCAGTAATAGACATAATTATCAATGCAATGTAACGGTATGATCTAGGATTGAAATAAAATAACTTAGGTATAAAATAATATATAAAATAACTTAGGTATAAAATAATATATAAAATAACTTGGGTATACTCGAAAAGGTTAAAGCATATTTAGCCAAAATTATAAGGAATATTATTAAGATGTTTTACTATACATGTTGCAGCTATTACTTCACTCCAATTCAGTCAGTATTATGTCATTAATTGCTATTGTTTTTAAGTCAAAATGCACACTATGTATATGTACCTTGTGAACAAATAAAGTTTTATCATAGTTCATCTCTTTCTTCTTTCTATTCTGGGGGAGGGTGGTAGGGGCAAAATAAGAACAGAAAATGTTTGCACATTTTCTTAAACAACCTTTAACTGTGCTACATGTGAGATTGGAGCTCACCAACTCTCCTGCAAGGTTTCTACAACCACTGGAAATCGGCCTAAATAGCAGAGTATCGGGATAAATTGTACACTATTTTTAATAACACATTAACTAATATTTACAAAAAGGAAACTTCAATAAACAATTTCAAACCAGTTGTACAACTTGTCTTGACATTGAGCATTTGAATTAACATCATATATTGGCACCAAATCTGTTACACTCCTGACATTGTATTTGTCAAGTGTTAAAATTAAATGTGATTGAAATCTAACATTCTGTGATTGTTTTAAAATGTGCCTACCACAAATTAAGCAAATTTCTGTTGGTTCAAACAAGTTATTTGTGTAATAGAAGATAATTTATTAAGTATCTGATTTATATATATTTAGAGTCAATTTAGAAAATCTAAACTGAAATAAAGTTTTAAAATTCCACCCGAGCAGCTCTCAAACTATTCATTTTCATTGTATTATTATACCAAAGTTATAATTTATGTAAAAATACACTAATGGTAATGTTGCTGTCTAATTAATACAAATACTTAGAATCCCACTAAAAATGTTACACTCCTGACAACACTATTAGATCAGCTACCACCTTAATGAATACCTATTATCATGTTTTATCCCATTCATGTAATAGACGTAGGAGCTACAATGACTGAACATATCAACATATCATTCTAAAGCAGTGTGTCTAAATTTAGCTTTCAGCAATGTTACACTTCTGACAAATGTGGGTAAACAAATTTTTTTTTTTTTAAAGTCCTGTAGTTTTAAATATAAATATATGAGGAACAGTTAGTACAAAAAAATCAGTATAAATAATTAGCAAACATCAATAACACCAGGTGAAAACAATCATTTTGTGTTCTGTTTGATAGGACCTTGAATCCAACAGGAGCTTAATTTTTAAGCCACATTACCCAAAAGCTAGCAAATGTTTCTCTAATAATCCTACATTAATAAAATTATGTTTGTGTAGTTTGCTGTTGGTATTTTTTGTTTACTGCAATTTCAAAATGACGTATTTTTTAAATGTCACGCTAAAAGTAAGTGTTACACTCCTGACAATTTTACACTGTAATTTTCAAATAATTTTTTTTATTTCCAATGCAGTGATCAAAATGAGCCATTTTTGGACCCAGGCCATATCGTATTGACTGCAATGATACCGTTGTTGCCTTACCTTCTATGTTTGTCTATGGGCTTAGGTCGCTAGGCAGTATTTTTAGTTAATTAATAACTATTGTATCTGTGTTGTCCACTCATGATGTATTGTATTGGCGCAGTGCCTACTGTGGCCCTGCTTTAACGTCAGAAGCTTAAAGAGGTAATCTGGCGTTAAGTAATCTCATGTGATTATAAGTTGCAACTGTGCAGGGCCTTTCCTTTTGTATGATGACTGTCTGAACATTGCTGGCGTCACCTGTCTGTTGGATTGATCTCAATGCACTGTACTCACATCATGTCCTGTGCACTGTACTGTACGCCATAGTGCAGTGTAAAGTGGCTTTATGTAATGGCTTGTGTAAAGTGGCTTTATGTAATGACTTTTGCTGTAGAGTAGTGTAGCACAAAGGCCTGTCATGCCCCAGCCCACTGTTTTGTACAGTAGCACAGCACATGATTATGTGTTTTTGGCAAATTTAGATCACAAAATACTATCAGTGAGTGCTAACAGGTTTGCATACTTTTTTTGATAATTTGTGCTGTAGAGTAGTGTGGAGTGTGTTTATATTGCAGTACTACAGAGTAACGCTTATTGCTATAGATTAGGTTTATGTATTACAGATATGCAGCATTACTAACATAGTGCTGCATATCTGTAAATTGCATGCCTTTCCCGACCAAACAGTGAGTAGTTCTAAGTTCAGTAATCTCCTAAAACTCCTCCTTTTAAGCTTGTTTACTTCCACCAAACAGTGCACCAACTGTGAATAAGGAGGCTTATGAAATATGTATTACAATTATTTATTTATTATATTTTTTATTTATCATAATATATTATTTTATTTATTTATTTTATTAATTTTTGATATCAGTACACACCTATGAACGAACTGCTCCTGGATAGATTTGGCATTTTTGCAAATTTGACTAATACTTATGGTACATGTAATCATGACCCCACAGCGCGTGCACTGATTGTTGTTTATCAGTGCTGCTACTGGTGATGTGTGTACTGAGGCCAGGTGATGCGGATCTTGTATACCTGTAGGCCAGCTGGCTGAGTGCTGACTCACTGATCGATAACACACCTCACGTAAAACATAAACAGGAAAACACTGTCCCACCTGTCATGTGTCATTAATGTGTTTGCTCAATAATGCATCGCACTTGTGCACCTATTGATTCCCCTACCTTACAACAAAGCCAAGCGAACAGAAAATGTTCCATTAAAAGCATTAAAGATGTCACTTGCATGCAGCAGGGTGGAACCAGCCGGGGGGGGGGGGGGGGTGCAGGTTTTTTTTATTGTTGTTTACAGTTATTTACTGCAACAGCCTCTTGGTTGTTTATATTTGTTTACTGCAACAGGCCCTGGGGTGTGGTTTACAGTCATTTACTCCACATGATTAGAGAGTGATGACGTGAATGCCAGCTGTTTGCTGATGTCATACACCAGCATGGCCTGCCAGGTAGTTCCTGGCAGTTCCTGGCAAGTGACGGAACTCTCGGCCAGTGTTCTAGGATGCACGCTGAATGTCACTGCTGCTTCCTAGAACTGGGACAGGTGTTGGCAGGGGATGTGATGAACTTGACCTGGTTGTCTTCTAGGAGATATGTATAATTTCCTGGCAACTGTTCCTGATACACGGCCCATTGGACAACAATAAAGTTTACTCTCCTATCCACGCCATACCTTTGAACATACCACGTTAAGCGCACTGCAGTCATAGTTAAAACAGAGAACACAACTCTTGTCTTCACAGAATGTCTTCTACTATCTCAATCTTGCCTCTGCCTCCCATTTTAATATATCTTGTGTTTTGGCAACGATGCTTCTAGCAACAACGTTTTGTCAGTACCGGTGACTTAGCCAGGCCCACGCACAAACGCAGTTTCTCAGTACTGGTACTCGCGTTTTTCCAGTGCATGCTTCATGCTGATACAATAGTTTTTCTCGTCTGATGACGTCGGTTTGTGTGTGCATGCAATGCCAACTTGGGTGGCTTTGTCTCTGCGTTGCCTGCAGGCATTGTCATTTAGATAGGTGATACATCTAGCATTGCTTTTAATAACAACTGACATCCGTGCTGATTGCAGTGGCAGAGGACGGAAGAAGACAGAACTTTGGTCACATGACCTTTGGCTGTAATTCCCCTCCCTTTGGGAGATTATGTAACACCCGGTAGAAATGTTCACCTTAATAATTAATTTGTTCAATTTGATTATTTCTTTCCAAGTGAATTTCTTCTAAATATGAAAACATACATAATTTAAAATGTAAACACTTTCACATGGAAATGGGTAGGCCTTCTGTATATATTCTTAATAAATTTATAAATTATATTATATGCATGTATATTTGAACAGTAAAGTTTATTTAAACGGTTCCTTTGATATATGAAGAAAGTATAATAAAACAAGCACTTTTTTTTTAGAACTGCGACTGTCACTAAAATGACAAGTCTAAACCATTTATTACTATCACATTTATAAACATACCCTTGGGTAATGAACAATATCTACCATATACCCTGGGTGCTACTACTAGGCAGTACGTTACATTCCTTCCCCTATTGTTCTATGAAATGTGTCTGCTTTATAACATAATATTATTATGTGATTTATTTTCAGAATACTGGTACGTTTGATCGGACTAATCAAAATGTTGTCAATTATATAACTTATTACTCTTCGACTTTAAGTTATGAATATGATACGGGAATGAACCTTAGATATTTCTAGGTGTTACACTTTGGTTTGCCACTTTTCAATACACTAGTAGTTATTTTGTTAAACCCAGTGGTACCTTAATTCCACATAATGAATACAATCTTGTATTTTATGACTGCTACTATACTCTCCACTGTTTATTAGTAATAATAGTAAGGTAACTTCTCTTTCACCTAAATCCTTGGAAAGTACGCTCAGAGGTGCATAAAAACAGATTAACGATTGATCAATCAATTGATTGATTGGTACAAAATTATGTTTAGTGCATGTAACGGAAGTGTAATAATCTCACATTGAACATTATTATTCTTCCTTTATTTGTTGTCTCTGTATTGTTTATATTCCTTTCGGTCTCGGATATTGTAGACATCAATAAATGTACACTAACCTCCTCATGTGTCCCTACCAGATGGCGGAGCATACCCCAAGTTGAGTAGGACATTTATGGGCAACACCAACAAGCCGTTCAACGAGCGGACAGAAAAGGAGAAGGATGAGTTATATGAGCGCATTGCAGAGCAGTTGTCCACCATCGCTGACCAGTACAACTTGGACTCACCCAACAGTCCCGATAATGTGTCCTCCTCCGATGGTGCACTAGACACAGTGGCGCCACCTGTTGTAGACTCGGCAGCTGCAGGAGCCGCGGGGGAAAGTAAGTTATACAGGGTGTACTCTTGCATTGAGGGTGAGGGGGCATGCATGAAGTGTTACATGCAGGGGCATGCATCAAGTATTACATGAGGGGGCATGAAGCGTTATGTGAAGGGTATGAGCCAAGGGTTACATGAGGGGGCATGTACCAAGAGTTATATGAGGAGACATGCACCAACGTTCACAATAGAATATCATGAACATTCTTCAGATTTGGGGTCATTAACATAAACTTTTACCAAGATTTTGGTGTGTGCATTGTCAACACGTACAGCAAATACTGGGTACATTAACTAAATGCATGTATGTGTGTTAACTGAAAATGTTTGTTCACAGGGTGTAAAAGTCGAGTGAAATCCAGCTCCCTGGAGAAGAAGCTTGGAGCCTTGTTGAGAGCACACGGTGACTCGGCTAACAAGAATGTGAGTATTTGGCCAAAGAAGTGGTATTATTCTCATACCACATGCAATTTTTGCAATCACCTGCCATCACCATTGCTGAATCAACTAAGTGATGCAACTGGTATTTTTTATCAAATAAAGTATGTTGCAAACTGGTATATAATGTATTTTGAAAATGAAGTATTGTAATAATTAATAAAAAGTTCATTGCATCTCATTGGTTGACACAGCAATTGGGGCAAAGTTCAATGCATTTCATTGGTTACTGCTACAACTGGGACAAAGTTCAAAGCCACATGAGTGTAGGTCGGTCTACTAGGAACGATGACAATATCACCACCAAGCAATTGCCAAAAAACACATGCAGGAGTGAATGCATAATTTAAAACTCACTTTCAGTGATACAGTTTATAATTATTAGATACCCACAGCTCTGCAATAATCTCCAGACTTAATCTTGGTCCATGTCTGCTAAACATCGCCTTCCACTCTATCAGCTATTCTTGAAGGTAAAATTTACCTTATTGTCCAAACTGACATAGCACGTCACTGTTAACCTGATTCGGATAGAGTGCATCTCATGACAGTATTGACACTTGTGACTTACCACGTCATTGCTAAGTTATGTCATTGAGCCTCTCATTGCGCACTTCCTGTCCCTGTAGCAGATGACCGATGCTGGCCCCGTCATAGCCGAGCTGGTGCGGAATGCCAGCTACAGTAAGTTCAAGCAGATCGTCAATGAGAACATTGGCAACGAACCCGGCTGGCAGCAGATCGCAATGATGTTCCGCTTGACACAGACGTCGGTACAGCTTGCTGGCATGGGTACTGCCGTGGCATTGCAGATCAAGGAGATGACACTGCAGTACTTCGAAGACAAGTTCGCCAGCTGGATAGTTGGCCAAGGCGGCTGGGTGAGTGATTAATGCCAGAGTGGCAATCAGAAAGATGGTAACAGGAAAAGAAACGGATAAAAAATGACATCTTAGGAAATAAGTAACATCAAGAATGTTTACAATAAGTTTTGGATGAAGAAATAAAGTAACAAAAATGAACTAACATGTATTTACTTAATTTCAACATTTTATGCATTTTTCATTCTTTCTGATTGTTTTTCTGATTTTTATCAGCATTCATGTCTTTTAACATGTCATTCCAATGTAAGCCTTTCTCAGTTCTCAACAGTGTTCTGCATTTCATAATTATTCATTGATGTTTATTAATTTGAATGTTAGCATTTTGATAACTAATTGTATGCATGCTGTATAAGTGACTTTTAAAATTCACTGTATTGTAACATAAAAGTATTTTTATAATGTATAAACTAGTAATAATAATCAAACTAACCTATTACCTGTTACTTTCTTTGCTTCAACCAGTCAGTGGCTGTATGTTTTGAGTAACAGCTTGAATTCCGTACTCTGCACGATTCATCAAGTATTTAAGACAGATGGCCATTGTGTGTATGTAGTGTTATAAAAGTGACCTGAAGTTTCAGAAAGTGATGGTACCTGCTCATGCATAAATTATTTCACAGTGGTTTCATGGCATTCATTTTGTAATGCCTTTTCTTGTATATATCATTGTTCTGAGTTCAGCATGCTTCAAATTTGGTAAATGTCGCCATATATGGCATAATTGAGTGCTGTGTAAGCTCAGCTGCAAGTTGTTTGAGAAAGATAAGTTTTGGGGAAAGTACGACCTGAATGTTTGGAATGACTAGCTAGATGATGGTGTCTTTGTGAACGTCAAGTTCAAACTTTGACAAAATCTTCAAAAATGTGTTTTTCTTTTATTAAATGTCGCTGTTATTAGTACATGAGTGATATGTGTCAGTGTCACCAGTGTGATGTGTCATGTCAGTGTCACCACTGTGTCATCATGTCAGTGTGTCAGTTGAATATATAATGAGTGCTTCTCTTTGCAGGAATCAATGGTAGAAGACACAAACACAGAACTTGATTCGGAGCTTGACTAGTGTCGCCATCTGTTTGTAGCCACATTAACTAGGATGAGCGACTGCCATGCATCTTGATTCTGGTCACCATGTAGAATGTTGACTTTGATTGCCATGGTGAATGTTGACATCGGTTGTCATGGTGAATGTTGACATAAGTTGCCATGGTGAATGTCGATATCAGTTGTCATGGCGATTGTTGATATCAGTTCCCAAGGCAGGTGTTAACATTGATTGCCAAGAAGAATGTTGTCACCAGTCAACATGGAGAATGTTGACATCGGTTGCTATGGAGAATGTTGACGCCAGTCTACATAGAGAATGTTGACATGGGTTGCCATGAAGAATGTTGATACCAGTCAACACGGAGAATGTTGGCACTGGTTGCCATGGAGACTGTTGACACTGGTCACTATGGAAACTGTTGACACTGGTCACTATAGAGATTGTTGACACAGCGAGTGGAGTGACCACAGATGGACAGTTGATGGTGTGGACTGTGGAGGCGTGTTATAGTTACATTAGTTGCCAGACAGTGGTCATGGGGTTCCTGGGTCCAGGTAGCAATCGGTAGTCATGTACCATGTCTCACTCACTCATTTTATAGCCTGCTTTCTTCACAAGAAATGTTTGTCATCCGTTACTCAAAGTGCCATTGTCTGTAGTAGAGAGAGGGGGGGGGGGGGGCTGTGGAACTAGAGGTAAAATAGACAGCAGCAAAAGGATTAGAGAGACAACAGCATTCAATGCTGTGCGAGACTGTAAATTACACTCATCATAATGACATTGATCTGTCATTTGTGGTGAAACCACTGGAATTGTACAAATTGTCAAGTATCATCTGTTTGTCATACCTTCATTTATTAAGAAAAATAGATACTTGGAGGATAGACATTTCAACAAGTGTGAGAAGCAGTGAAATGGTGAGTTGGTGTAGG
Source organism: Escarpia spicata (assembly GCA_963995525.1). Classification (NCBI taxonomy): domain Eukaryota; kingdom Metazoa; phylum Annelida; class Polychaeta; order Sabellida; family Siboglinidae; genus Escarpia; species Escarpia spicata. The sequence continues at coordinate 48,317,491 of OZ023218.1, forward strand.
TAATTCAACAGTTGTTTCAAGCAGCCATCACCATTGAACGTTGCTAGCGATCGGCTACACACTTGGGTCAGGTTATATTTTTTATGACAGGTGGTATTTAGTTTGTTACCCCTAATGTGTTCATACTGACCGCCGAAACTGGTCACTACTCAACCAGCAGTGGTCATTAATAGTAACTGGTGTTTGTTGTGTGCACTGGTCAGTGGCAGTTTGTGGTCAGTCTGTACTGCGGCCAGCTGTGACCAGCTGTTGTAATGTCCTGTTGTAGCGCTGTTTCTTTTAAAGGTTGTTCGTGTGACATGTCATGTTTGCTGTGTTGATTGTTTAGAGTTTGGAATTTTGCCGAAGCTATAATTGAAGACGTCGAATAGTTTCAAGGAATGTTGGCGGAAGTGATGATAAGCCGAGACACACATTGGCATGTACAATAGGGCAAAATATTAGAAGTGTTGTCAGATGCCTGATGGTGATGCTAAGGGGTGTTCTCAGTATACTTTCAAACATTCTATGACAAAATTATCAATGCACATGCATTCTTGTGACTTCAGTACATGTGTAGTGGCCTCAAGCCGTGTTTGTAGCCTCAACACTTGTTTGAGTGGCCTCAACACGTATACGTACACGTATGTAGTAGCGTCAACACGTGTTTGTGTGGCCTCAACAGATATCCTTGTGGCCTTCCATGACTTTCATGTCATGTCTACTGCTGTTTACACCGCGGCCCGTGCTGCTGTGTTTTATAACAGGAAACTTATTTTTAGTTTATTTGTCATCAGACTCTATCGTATTTATTTTGCCTCTACCATTCAGTATTCGTTTAGGTGACCTATGTTATGGAAATGTGAATAGTGAGTAGTTGAATGTCTTTGCATAGCATTCCATGACTAATTTATTCTGGTGTGTGTTGTCTAAAAGTTTTAGTTGCAAGCATAACCAACAGCTGTTAGTATTTTCATTGGGTGCTGGTGAGTAAATCAATGCTTGCTATACTGGAGTTCTGAACGAGAATATGCTGCTATATGGGTTGACATATGAAATGTTTGCTAACATCGGTGTTGACCAGAGGCATTGCTTTACTGGAGAAAGATACAGTGACATACAGCAGCTGGCTTTATTTCCCATCGATGAATTTTCATACATTCCATTGGCAGCAATATGTGTACTGTACAGTTTTATCTTGGGCAAAATTTTAAGTTAGCAAGCACCTAACGGTTTTAATGAATCTGTAGGACAAGAAATACAGTCAACTTCTAACTTGTAACTGCACGTTCATTTATTTTGTTTTATTTATTTTTTAGTTTGTATATATGTGTGTGTATATTTATATGGCCTTAACATATTGTTCGTTGTCCCAAATCATTTTGTGTATTATGTTAGACAGCATAATTTATTTTTTATTTGTGTTTTCTGCAGGGTCATGTCACATTTAATTTTTAAATGGTAATGATATACTGGAAAATTATTTACTTTTATATTTATTGTTACACTAACTTCAAACTGACAGAAGTTGTATTTTGCTCCCTTTTACTCTTAGATGTGTTGGTTTGTTAACTCTACTTAATACCCAAAGCTTTAATTTACTTGAATGTTACGTTTTGGAGTTATTTTGTAGAATTAATGTTATTGAAGTTGCCGACTGACAAGAGTGAAACAATGGGGAGGTGAAGTAACAGCCAGTGTTTCTACATTCACATGTGAACATTTAGGTAACCTTACTTACACATGGTCCTTGATGTTCAAATCAATCTCGTGGAGATTTACCAAAAAAGTTGAAACATCCTCAAACTTTGTGGATGTTGTGATAAGGCAATACGTCTTCTGATTTGATGTTGTTTAATGTATCCACCATGATGTGGACAAGGTTACATGTGAAAGTTACAAGGTGGGCTAGCAAGGACAATCTCTTGGACTATACTGAGATGTTTCGTTGTGATCATCATCAACTGTTTGCCTTGCTGGATTCGTTTAGAAAGATTTAAAGTCCTAGTACACATGCAGGTGGTAACGGTAAACCTTGACGGAAAGCGGTATTCCACCTGGTATTTTGCTAGTACACATAGTGTGGTAATCCTCGATGGTATATAAAAATTGTGACACGTTCTAGCCAGTTTGTGGATGCTATAAACATTTCTCTTCAAACGAAATGTCACTGTTTCAGTCGGCCGACTTTCACCTTGCTTCACGTAACTACATATTGGTAATATATTGTTATAAAATATTATTAACATTTCGTTCCATCTAAAAAATTTTGGTGCCGAGCTATTCATTAAACACAGTATTCGCAAAAAAATAAATTAAGCAAATTAATTGAATGATATAGCTTTCCTAAAAATCAAATTAGGCCAATTTAAGGAGAAAATATAAGATAAAATAGTGGATCTAAAATTGTCTTTGACATCTGTCTTGGTACATGTACAATTTTATGTTACACCAAAACAACAGCCCAGATTGATCAGAGTGAATTTTCCACAATAATTTTTTGGAAAATTATTTTTGTTTCAAAACTGAATGATATACTGTTTTATTGGTCAGCGGATTACCACTGTATGTGTGGGTGACTTTGTATTATTCCAATTAGAGTGATTTTTATTTTATTGCTTTCCGGCTTTTCTGCTGAGGGTACCGTTATCACATGTATACTAGACCCTTTAAGCTGAAACCCTAAAATCGTCTGTTGTCTAGTCATACATTGTGTTGACTAGTCTTTGTGTGTACCAACTGCCAAGGATGCTTGGAAACAACCGACACATGCGATGTTGAAATGAAACAGGTTGGATGGTAGATGTCCATAATGACACTATGGATACATCTGTAGTTACTTCCTTCTCGTAGATTTGTTTCTTCTACCAATCTTTTGCAGAGTTATGGTGTATCTACCCGACATTGTAGTTGTGCCATATTTACAATTTTTAACATGTGTTGAAGGATACAAGGTTGGTGTGAAATGTGACGGCACTGTTGTGGTTTGGGTGCTGAAGACAAGATATGCTTTGTCTCCCCATATATGCCAGGAAACTGTCATTGTGACAATAAACTTCTTAAAACATCTGTATTGTCTTCTTAATGTATTACTTAATGAACTTGGTGTGTAGGTATAGCTGTATGGAACAATGTGCCCCATTTCTTTGAAGGTGCTGCTTTGCTTCATTATGGATACCACCCTATGCACTAAATGTTGACAGTGCATTTATGAACATTACATTTAATGACATACATGAGCGAATCATGTCTACCTTTGTATACTACTATACCAAGTCACAACTGTGTCATATATAAAAATCGGTCTACCTAGATTAAAATGGTGAAATATTTAATTTCAATAATAATGTGCGCATTCATCTATATATGCTAACTTTGACACATTGTAACATTTCCTCCCAGTTGTCTCTTTCATGTTCAGTCGCTTCCTTGAACCAACGACCTTTGATCTACAAGCTAGCAGTGAATTAAAAACAAATTATTGTTAGAGTTATTCACTTACATGTTTGCGATATGCCATGCTTTTCTACCAAGGAACCTTTCCCCTACCTGAGAGAACAGAGTGATGATCCATTCTCAAATTAGGGCCAGTGTAAAATAGGTGTGTTGCTCCGCGGGTGTGTGTAAGCTAGTTTATAATATCACACATACCCATACGTTTCATCATCTACTTGTCCTAAGAATGTCGATTATGGTCCACACATAAACAAAACAAATATTTATTGAAGTTTGAGTATTGGTAGAACTCACCAGCTTTCCCAGGTACATGTGAAAAATCTCAGCTGCCACTGACCCATATACCCATATACCGGTACTTATAATGATCACAAAATACACATCAACGCTTAGTTGCTGCACATGCATAGATGAAACAGGCATGTCTCATGTAAACAAGACCCAGCAAATGGAGCAAGATTAAATGAGTGATATCCCGTATTTGGTCCAAGCTGGTATTCCTTCTGCACAATAAAAATGTCAAGATTATGTCATTATTAAGACAGGAACAGTGTCAACCCTCAATACATACATCTCCCATGCATTAACTTGTGGCACATGACCACAGATAATTATAAACAATGACATTATTTCTAGTAATATTCTACATTCTACAACCATTTCCCAAATCCCTTGCACAGTCGTCACTGTTGCACGGGCCAACGAGGAATTGTACAACTATTGTTGATAATCTGCTGCATTTAACACATATGTTCAAACACAGTAGGTGCTATGTGGAGTAGCTTATTGAGCCCACAATAATGACAGCATAATATGCAAGGAAATGTTATGTACAAATTGTGGACAATATCACCAACACCCGCAGTAATTACACTGACATCAAAGTCGAGTGAGTTAAGTGTCTGTCTGTCTGTCTGTCTGTTAGTCGGCAGCAGTACGCCACAGATTGTCATGACATTTCCACTGCATCATTAATTCAATCACAGTCGATTCAAAATTGTACAACAAAGCAAGGCCAACCTGTGATCTTTGACTTAAAAAATGGGCCAAGAGGCCCTGAAGTCCTTTGGACTATATTGTGAGTTTGCAATGATTAATGAAATGTTTTTGGTGAATCAGTTACAGATCATTAAGGGTTATGATGGAAGTAAAATGTTGACATGTTTAGTAGATTATACGCACGCCAGTGAAGATACACTTGGAAATAAAATATTCGAGTAGACCGTTTCGTGAAGATTGTATATATCAGTTTTTGTTTAGATCAGAATTTTATCCCAATAGTGTGCTATTTAGGCCGACTTCCAGTGGTTGTAGAAACCTTGCCGAAGAGTTGGTGAGCTGCAATCTCGCATGTAGCACAGTTTCAGGTTGTTAAAAAAATTTGCACACATTGTATGTTCTCATTTTGCCCCAACCACCCTCCCCCAGAATGGAAAGAAGAAAGAGATGAACTATGATAAACTATTTGTTCACAAGGGGCCCTTAGAATGATTAAATCAAATACAGATTTCTCGTGCTTAGTGGCAGTAGCCTACGATACGTCTATACAAAATTTGAAAAAAGTTGCTGAATGGTTTCCGAGATATGACAGCTAACAGCGCACAGCAGACATGGAGTGATGGCATAAGTCAGCTGGACCTTCAGCCCAAAGGACTAACAAAAAAAGAAACCCCTTCAACAGTAGAAGTAGAACACATGACACCATAGTACAGCCAGCTTACCAGCTCGATGGCACTATGTGTAACAAACACTGTGTGTCATTTATAACAATAGAAACCACATTGAATGTTACGTAATAAACTTAAACCAGTTTACAGACACTCCTGCATGTTTCGCAGTTTCTTGTCTGCAACAGATTGAGAACAAAACATCATTAAAGAACACTTTTTTGGTCTTGTACCAGTAGAAAAATGAATTGAATTTCAAATGATCAACATGAAGAAAACTACGTTTCATGCTACATTAAGTGGATGTTTATAACACAATAATTTGGAAAGTCCAATCACCCCAAATTCCTTGAACACCATTCATAGGTCACAATTCGACTGAAAAAAAAACTTTGATTTTGTTTCATATAAAATTAACTTTTGTATTGTACGGCGCTTGTCTGCAAGGGTTTGTTATAAACCAATCACAATGGACATGATTCACGCCGAGACGTTACACACCAATGACAAGGCACGATTCCTACCGAGTTGTTACACCAATGACAAGGCACATGATTCATGCTGATTTTTTAGCTCTGCAACACACCAGTCACAAGGCACATGATTCCTATAGCTCTGTAACAAACCAATCACAAGGCACATGATTCCTAGAGCTCTGTTACACACCAAACACAAGGCACATGATTCCTAGAGCTCTGTAACAAACCAATCACAAGGCACATGATTCCTAGAGCTCTGTTACATACCAAACACAAGGCACATGATTCCTAGAGCTCTGTAACAAACCAATCACAAGGCACATGATTCCTAGAGCTCTGTTACATACCAAACACAAGGCACATGATTCCTAGAGCTCTGTAACAAACCAATCACAAGGCACATGATTCCTAGAGCTCTGTTACATACCAAACACAAGGCACTTGATTCATACAGCTCTGCTACACACCAGTCACAAGCCGCGATTCCAGCTGACGTCCTGTGCAGACCAATCGCATAATGTTTGTGTGCCTCAGATGCACACCAATCATCTGTGAAGTTTCTTGTAAGCAATGTAGGCTGCCACAATGGTGGTGACAGTGCTGATCAGGATCATATGGATGCGTCATGCACATCAATCATCTGTGAAGTTTCTTGTAAGCAATGTAGGCTGCCACAATGGCGGTGACAGTGCTGATCAGGATCATATGGATGCGTCATGCACATCAATCATCTGTGAAGTTTCTTGTAAGCAATGTAGGCTGCCACAATGGCGGTGACAGTGCTGATCAGGATCATATGGATGCGTCATGCACATCAATCATCTGTGAAGTTTCTTGTAAGCAATGTAGGCTGCCACAATGGCGGTGACAGTGCTGCTCAGGATCATATGGTTGCGTCATGCACATCAATCATCTGTGAAGTTTCTTGTAAGCAATATAGGCTGCCACAATGGCGGTGACAGTGCTGATCAGGATCATATGGATGCGTCTCCATCTGTGGCTCTCCCTCCGTTCCTCTGCCTCTTGAGTCAACTCGGTGCTCATCTGTCGCAGCAGACGAATCTCATCCCGCACCAACTGTGCATCGCCACCGTCACCCCACACACTGCTGGATATGCTGTCCATGCTGATGTCACGCGTCTGTGGGTGTAGCGCGGTCGACGTGTCCGGGGTGAAGTCAGTACAGATGGCGGAGTCGACCTGCGAGTGTGTGGAATGTGTGTCATCCACCTCATCGATGGCGTCCAGGTGGTCACCCTCATCCACCCCGGGCAGGTTCGGCACGAACATCGGTGATGCCATCATCGGGGCAGCAATGTCAGGCGTTGATGCTATCTCTCTCACTGTGTTCTATGAATGAAAGTCAGCATTAATAATTGAAGGACTTCAGGGCAAAATGGGATATATCTATCCATTTTGTTGGTTTTGAGAAAAATTCACTAAACTGTGTTTCACCATCAAATTTAATAAAAAAAATAATTGGAATATATTGATAATCAAAAATCAAAGTGAATCGATTTGTTATATAAAATGAGATATTAAATGATTTTGTTATCAAAACACGACATCCATTTTTGTCAAAACGCAATATATTCATACAGTGAGCACCGTAATTAAGCATAGCGGGAAGTGTGGCAAGGCAGTGCTTATTAGCTTAAATTAATATAATTATTGTCATTTGGTAAAAAATGACAGATGATGCTTATTGTGTTTTGAAAACAAAAACAATTTTGTGCACGTCGATTAATGGGGATTTGTCACATTTTGGTATAAATTGTATAGTATACTAGCTACCACACCGGGTTAAACAAACTACAACATTCCTATTCCAATCGGTTGTTTATCTGTCAAGATACAAACTATACACATCAAACTAAATTACCCAGGTTTCCCCAGAATTGATCAAGTGTTGCCATCAACCAGGCTACAATATATACCTACATCAAACATAATCTGTCACATTTTGTTGGACATCTGCACAGCACCAAAACTATTTTTGCACTTCCACCACTTAAGTACATCCCTCAAATTTATTCTCATGTTATCAAACACAAGGAAACGTGAACTTTTTAACAATCTAAGCAAATCCATATTAAATAGGCGTATGACCATCCTCTCAGAACACTGATTGTATATAATGTGGAAAACATTGCATAAACAGCGACACAGCCATAACGTGATGACAGTGTTTTCAATGTACCCTGGTCGTACTCACCCAGCCCCCAGACTCGACAATGAACACAGCCATAACGTGATGACAGTGTTTTCAATGTACCCTGGTCGTACTCACCCAGCCCCCAGACTCGACAATGAACACAGCCATAACGTGATGACAGTGTTTTTGATGTACCCTGGTCGTACTAACCCAGCCCCCAGACTCGACAATGAACAAAGCCATAACGTGATGACAGTGTTTTCAATGTACCCTGGTTGTACTAACCCAGCCCCAGACTCGACAATGAACACAGCCATAACGTGATGACAGTGTTTTCGATGTACCCTGGTCGTACTCACCCAGCCCCCAGACTCGACAATGAACACAGCCATAACGTGATGACAGTGTTTTCGATGTACCCTGGTCGTACTCACCCAGCCCCCAGACTCGACAATGAACACAGCCATAACGTGATGACAGTGTTTTCAATGTACCCTGGTCGTACTCACCCAGCCCCCAGACTCGACAATGAACACAGCCATAACGTGATGACAGTGTTTTCAATGTACCCTGGTCGTACTAACCCAGCCCCCAGACTCGACAATGAACACAGCCATAACGTGATGACAGTGTTTTCAATGTACCCTGGTTGTACTAACCCAGCCCCCAGACTCGACAATGAACACAGCCATAACGTGATGACAGTGTTTTCAATGTACCCTGGTCGTACTAACCCAGCCCCCAGACTCGACAATGAACACAGCCATAACGTGATGACAGTGTTTTCAATGTACCCTGGTCGTACTCACCCAGCCCCCAGACTCGACAATGAACACGGCCATAACGTGATGACAGTGTTTTCAATGTACCCTGGTCGTACTCACCCAGCCCCCAGACTCGACAATGAACACGGCCATAACGTAATGACAGTGTTTTCGCTGTACCCTGGTCGTACTCACCCAGCCTCCAGACTCGACAATGAACTCAGCTGCCGAGTCCTCGATCAGATGTGCCGTGTAGTCCGCCAACTCACTTAAGTTTCGCTCACCTCGCGATAACATCGCAAACGCAAGTTTCTGTGACAGCAGCAACAGCAGCACCACCTAGAGGGAATCAGAGCAAAGGAGTCATTACACAGCAGAGTTGTTTGACTAAAGTCATTGATTTAAATAATGATTTGTATTACCGGACCTCCCAAAAATATTGATTCTGTTTTTTTTATTGTAGACATGGAAAAAACATTACTCTTATTGCTATTACTAAAATATATCAATTAATATTATCAGATTATAAGTTACTAGTATCAAGTAAATTAATATATGTGTTTTTACATACTTCTTCTAACTGTCATATTATTATCATCTTTATTCGGACTCAAAAATCCACAAAAAAGTAAACCAGTACAGGACAAAAAATGCATTTTATATAAAAAAACAGGTGTTACAATTTTACAAATATAGCATGATATATAAATCCACAGCATCACATACATCAATACTTAAGACAGCATCACATCCATCAATACTTAAGACAGCATCACATCCATCAATACTTAAGACAGCATCACATCCATCAATACTTAAGACAGCATCACATCCATCAATACTTAAGACAGCATCACATCCATCAAAACTTAAGACAGCATCACATCCATCAATACTTAAGACAGCATCACATACATCAATACTTAAGACAGCATCACATCCATCAATACTTAAGACAGCATCACATCCATCAATACTTAAGACAGCATCACATCCATCAATACTTAAGACAGCATCACATCCATCAATACTTAAGACAGCATCACATACATCAATACTTAAGACAGCATCACATCCATCAATACTTAAGACAGCATCACATACATCAATACTTAAGACAGCATCACATACATCAATACTTAAGACAGCATCACATCCATCAATACTTAAGACAGCATCACATCCATCAATACTTAAGACAGCATCAGATCCATCAATACTTAAGACAGCATCACATACATCAATACTTAAGACAGCATTACATACATCAATACTTAAGACAGCATCACATACATCAATACTTAAGACAGCATCACATCCATCAATACTTAAGACAGCATCACATCCATCAATACTTAAGACAGCATCACATCCATCAATACTTAAGACAGCATCACATCCATCAATACTTAAGACAGCATCACATACATCAATACTTAAGACAGCATCACATCCATCAATACTTAAGACAGCATCACATCCATCAATACTTAAGACAGCATCACATCCATCAATACTTAAGACAGCATCACATCCATCAATACTTAAGACAGCATCACATCCATCAATACTTAAGACAGCATCACAGAGCCATCTTTCATCATAATTAACTCACAATAAATGTGACCAATTGATGCGAAATACTGCCAGGGAAGTGACGTACCCTGGTCCAGCCACTAGAGGCGCTGATGAGCTCCTCTGCGATCTGCTGAAAGAAGCAGTAGTTGACCTGTTGTCGAGGTATCTCCAGTATACGTTCTGTCGTCTCACACAGTTGAATATTGTATTCCTCCTGCACCCGGTCACCTATCTGGGCGAGATAGTATGCGACCTCCGACTGAGGGGTCATTGCCCTCGGCAACGGCATCACTGGTGGAAGGAAAAGAATAAGATAGTACAGTATAGGCAGAAAATATAGTTGCATTCTGAGTTAAATTAACATTTAAAAAAGTTTGTTAAGAGAATGTATACAGGTACTGCATGAACAGTACTTACTTATTTCATCATACTGGCTACCATATATATATATATATATGTCACTTTGGCACAAAATGACTGATCCCTAGGTCCAGCCAGTGGAACAATAAGCATGTGACATGCAATATAATTTGTTGGCACTGTTTTATCCTAAAATTGCATATCATGCGAAATACAATATTTATATGGAGTTGAGGAAAAGTTTATATAGTGTGTGCCTGTGTGGGGCACATTGACAAGACTTATGCTGCTCCATGTGATTAATTACAGTTAATTTGACTAAAATACAACATACAGTTGAGAGTGAAATAGACTAAAAAAATACATTACAGACTTTGCCCTGACTGATGCTGCTCCAACAAATTCTATTTAGTTAATTTGACTAAGAATGGAATTCATACAATACACATCTCGGTGAAACAGACTGAAGCAGGGACTTACCCACATACCAGTCTGTCTGTCTTCAAGACTAGCAGATGACTGGCCAAGACGGGTAATTACAACTGATAAGAGGTAGAATTTAGAGGGGGTGAGCTGGCCACTAGATTAACTGATAGTTCCAAACTGGTAGTGAAACAAAATAAATGCTTCATTATTAATTTACTAAATGGGAAGTCATTCGTGTGCTAAAAGGCACACTTTTCACTAATTTAACGACTGGCAAAAAATTCTTTCTGGCTAAGGGCCTGGGGCCGGTTTCTTAATGCTAAGATGATTGTCTTAGTAAATGGCGTGATTTTGTTTAATATAAGCAAACATAGGAGTTTACACAAACACATGATGCTAAGTACTTGCATAACTTTAAGTATGTCTCATGCAACCAGCCACTGGACTGAATGAATAATACAGGAGCACACATTGTGTAGACTTACACTGCTCCAGATGGTGGAGCTCCTCTGTGAGCTCCTCCTTGAGGGGGAGTACGAGGGGGGGTAGGGCATTCCTCCTCACCAACATCTCAACCTCACTCGAGGGTAGATCAATCACGGAGGTGGTTGACGTGTAGCTGCGGAGGCTGCACGCGATGGACTGGGAGTTCTCACTCATGGTGTAAGATGACTCACTTTCTGACTTCTCCATGGTCTCCACTGCTCCGCCGTCTGAACACTCCCGTATCTGGTAGGACACTCGACTCTGAAGGACATCCTTCGACTCCACACTCCCCTCGTCCATGTCTCCTAACGCTGCTGCGGCACTTTCCAGCGTCATTGTAGCCCTCTGGTTCCAGTTCCCTTTCCCTGTAGTTGCCATCCCTGTTCTTTCCGACTTAACCCTTGCTGCTGCGGAGTTCTCCAATGCAGTGTCAGAAGTTGCCACTGTTGTACTATGAGATGCAGCCAATGGCTGTCTACTTACCCTGTCTGCTGCCTTCCCGGGCGACTTGCTTACAATGCGTGTGGGCAGAGGAATAGAACTAGGACGGGCAGACAAAGTCGCTCTCTTCACAACACTTTCTTTTTTCTGTGGCGATGTCCTCTTGGTGGTGCCATCTGTTGCAGGCTCCCTCAGTACTTCAATGCAGTGTTCAGACATCTGACTTGTTTCATGGTCCAACTGAGACTCGTGGTATTTGTCGACCATGTTGATATCTGGCAGTGTCTTGAGTGCATGCTTTGACAGGGTCCCACTGCCACTGCTGGCACAGCTGGTTGACTTGGTAGGTGAATGGGAGCCATCTGACGGCTGAGACCTGGACGACCCCATCGATGAACTGAGACTATCGCCCGTTGGCACACGACCCATGAAGCTGAGAACGACATAGCGAGTTTCTAGGGAGAACCCCTCGGGCTTATGTAATTTGTTACGTTTTCCTGTCATTTTGAGTGTCAGTGGAATCGCAGATGCTGAACTTGTGTATTAACCATCTGTGAACAAACAAGAATATCACATGCAAGGTGTCATACATCACTGATTATCAGGGTTCCCAAGTTTTTTGGACAGTGTAACTGTCAACGATCATTGATCAGTGATTTAGGTCTGTAGATGAACCAGAATTTGATCTAACAGTTGTGCAACGTGACAAACTAGACACGCCCTAATAGCATTGATCAGCTGTCAAAACAAATCCAGATTAATTTAGAGCTAGGGTCTGATCATTTCAATCCATTGTTATAATTATTAAAATTATCACAACTTCAAATAGTTTAATTATGCATAAAATATATAAAATAATGTAGCATAAGCAACAACATTGATCAGGTCAATCCCGTGTTTGTGACAATTAATTGCTTGCTAAACAAAAGATGAAAATAGACAGTAAACTCCAGTTTCTTCTAATACAATTCTTTCTAATTGCATCAGAAATACAGAAACAATTACAATTTGTTGTTCTTTGTTTTATAGGGCCTAGAACTTTACATCTTGATTTTGGGTAATTTTAAGCCTATGCCATGGTTTTTTTTTTTTAAAAGAACACTTGCACATGTATTATTACGTTCACACATTAATTACACAACAATTTCAGTTAACAAACACACTAAAATATTCTGGAAACTACTGGTGTTACTGTTAAAGTAAATTTGAATTACATTTGGGTAACAATTACAAAGACCAAAAGACATGATTATTCTGACTCTTATTTTACAAAAACGTTATATCAATAAATTTTGAATTCTGAGTAACCGGCCAGTGCCTCATGGCAAGCACTGACAAAATGACAAGTCTATTGTAATGTCTAATGACTAGCCCAATATTTGTATAATTACGTTTACTTCAATTTTTTTTCATTTATGTTATTTTAAGTAATGTGAGGAGAAATGTTGCAATATTTTTTATTTTTTATTACCACTGACTGTTACCGAGACAGTCAGAGTGAAACAAAAACTAAAACTAAGTTTAAAACTAATTTAAATAGTTTTTCTTGGACTTGCTTGTCAACTAGTGTGGACTGACTTTGTTAATAATATAGATACATGGTAACCTGTGCTGCGGCAACGTCACAGAGGTACAAATGGCACTGATTCACGACTGTCACCGACGCTACGGTCTACGCCTACGACTACGTCGCTACGAGTACGACAATGACAGGTCATGCAGGGCTAGGAGCGCATTCCGATACTTGTTGTCAGAGTGAACAAAAGGGCGAAAACAATGACATTTTGTGAACCTACCTCCTAATTGAATAGATAACATTACAGCATCGTGAGACTTACCCTGTCACTAGTGCATGACTCTTCAAACTATTCTTAAAATGCAAATACACAACTTAATTTTAACTCAAAAAGAATCCTCGTAAATAGATTCCCCCTTAATCGTTACCACCATAATTTGTTTCTAGTCCATCGTACCGCAAAGGCGCCTACTTTGCAAGAGCGTATACACGTGATGGCTTCTTGGACATGCATCGACCTCACAAACAGTCCGCATGATTGTTACGCGCCGAGACGGCATATTCTCTATATAACGTTATGGATCTAAAAATGTTGCTTCTCTACATTCTTGTCTTCGTTTAACTGGCATAATTATATATTGGTGGGTAGGTGAGACACACAAAGATAACAAGATTTAACAAGATTGCCACCCAGAGAATTAACTCTAGGTGGCAGATGGACAAGGAAGCCCTTTGGCTTATCGAGAGTCCGACCCTTTTATCTATGTGTATCCCGCCCGTCTGAGGTATTTGTCGATTTTATTTTAAAACATATTCACGCTACTAGCACCCACACAATCAGCAGGTAATCTGTTCCATTCATTTACAGTCCTTTGTGAAAATGAAAACTTTCTTATATCCAATCTACTCTGCTCCTTTGCTAATGCAAGTTCATGTCCTCTAGTCCTTCTATCTTTCTTAACTGAGAAAAACATATTTCTATCAATATTTTCATAACCCTTCAATATTTTAAACAATTCTATCTGATCTCCTCTCAATAACTAGGATACACTTCCCATCTAAGGCTAACGGTAATTCTCTGGGTGACAATTTGTTAAATAATGGAGTTGTATATGTATATGCTGTAGAACGTACATACGTACATACATCAGAAATATGTTTTGTTGCACCTCTGAGCTTGTAAAAGTTATATTATTATTAAGGAAGGTGCCGTTGACGAATCCTGAGAATGCGATCTGAGCATCTATATATAATTTTTTTTAATACATTCTGGAAACGCACAAACGTCAACATCATTGATGAAGTGACACTGATATAACTCAAGCCTAGACTGGTTCACCACTCTAAACAACGACAGGGCCAACTATACTGTATATGCTAATTTACTGTTCCTGTGGGTATTGCATCGAGTCCAAAGCTAGTTTGATGCTATGCATCGAGTCAAAATATACCCATCCCCGCTTGGATAAGCTGGGGTATCTCATGACAATCTCGTGACATGCACATACCTGGACAACGGAAAAGAGGCAGCTAGACCACTGGACACCTGGAGAAGAACCGTAGAATAAGAAATGAAGTTGACCTGGAAGACCTGGCACGAACTGTGCTGGCTTGCCCAACACCATGCATGAGCGCGTGTGCGCGCGTACGTGCGCTTATCATTTGTTAACAAAATTACTATGCGTTAGATATATCGAATATGCACGGAAACTGCTGAGGTGGTGGTTGATTCTGCTTCGTATACTATGTCCATGTAATAGGCCTATGCTTCATTACACTTGCATTGGAAAGAGTGCTAAGGATTCCAGCCTGTTGTCTCCAATAAGTGGTGCTCTCTGGACACTGTGATCATGCTGTTGATCGCCACTTTATTTTATTGACAACGTTTGACATGACAACTGTTTTTTTTCTCCGGTGCGCTTGCTTGTCTCTGTGTCAAGAAACTGGTTGCTATTGATGCCGACCCTGAACAGATATATCTAGGTGGACGTACTCCTCTATAGCACCCTCGGATTATTGTCAACAATGGGTCTTCACTGAAGTATTGGCCTAAGACAGTGACGTAGGCGAGGGAACAGGGGCAGGTTACCCCCCTCGAATTTTGCTGGAGTTCTGTCCCACCAGTAAATGTGAGCGTGAATGTTTTCTTGTGGCGAGCGTCAATGGCGGGTGGAAATGGAGGTTTTATGAGAGCATTCAGTATTAAGGTGTATTTTGTGCGACCGTAATGGATGGGTGCAATTGGAGGGCAGACAGAAGTTTTGTTTAGCTACCACCAGTAACAGGCGGTGCAGCGGCGAAAAAAGATCAACAGCACCCTCCCCCTCGTCTTCGGATATCATCAGTTCAGCCGAGACAGCGGAGAGAAGCTAGATAAGCTGAAGTTATGGCGGCGCGACGGCGAAAATAAATAAACAAAATTCAACAACAGTCTCCCCTGTCATCAGTTCATAGCAAAACAACATTTCAACAGCAGCCCCCACCACCCCCCCCCCTTCTTCCAGCATAGACCGAAGCTGAATAACGGCTAAAGGTACGGCGTCGCGGCGACAAATTGTCAGCAACACCCCTCCCCCCCCCCCCCCCCCCCCCCCGTCTTCGGGTGTCACATCGCCAACGGAGTGGTGCTGAATCTCCGGCCTCTCTTTATGAATTTCGTTCCCGTGCCACTGGACATTGATTTCTTTTTGGGGGGTTTATTCGAAGTCAGCCAGGGCAAATCGCATGTTCTGTGCGCATCTGGCGGCCCTCTTCGGTGTGTGATACAATATGCCATCCACGGAGAGCGACTTCCTACAAGCAGGCCCAGACACATATATTGGTTTTCGTTTGTAGGGAGACCAGACTGAACAGCTTGCCGTCATTCTTTGCAGCCTAATTTGACATGTATAAATCTTCTGAAGATGAACAAAAAGCTACATGAAAAATTCAGCACTATATCGGGAAAACAATATCCTGCTGTTTCTCATGTATACGATTGTCTGGTAAAATATCTTGGTGGTGTACCATGAGTTAGCCATTAGACACGCGAAGACATGTGTAATAATCAAAGTCTTCCCGCCTAATAATTCACTTGACTTGAAGTTAATTTATAAAACATTTACATGTACAACTGATTCGGCGAACTTGAACACCTTCGGCCGTATGTCTATTAAGCGTAAATTGGGGTGAGCGTCTTGTCGCCTTGTGAAAGCAGATTTTAATGTATGCGCGCAGCGTATATAATTTAGTATACTGTATCATTATAGCAGCGATAATATTAAGCGGCAATGTCAACAACAGGACCTGCGCCTAATGACACTTTTATTACACACGATCGTCATTACAATAATAGGCTAATATTGTCGATATATATTGTGATATTACAGCATATATATTGGGCAGTCGACGTTCGAACGTATGAAAACACAGTTCATGTTCTGTCGTCACGACCGTGGAAATGGTGACGGGTCAAATTTAATATCACGTACTGTAGGCCTTGTATAAAATATACAAGTTACTAGCAACAGCAGTGGCCGGGTTTGATCTAGCTTGTTCATATACCACTCCGTGTAGGATGGGTTGAAACTGCACCACCCGACAACAGTGATTCTGCTAAATACACGGCTTCTGGTTAGACGCTGTCGTCTGTATAGTCATCGGTGTCGCATTGAAGGCAACCAATGTGGCACAGAACTGGCGAGTATGCTCAAGGGTTGGTACCTCCAAAGAAGGTTGGCAGATGTGGTAAAGCATCGAGGTCGCTGATCATAAACAAATCAATAAAACGTAAACCATTACATGCACTTTTTGAATTATTACATTTGTCACAATACAGTGGAACTATTAAGGTCACCTTTGGGACTGGTCAAGAATGACATTACATTAATAACGAGGTGAACATACCAGCAGGTATAATTTCCTATGCTTTGCTACTACAAAAATAATTTGGGACTGTCCCAGTGTGACCTTAATCCCGAAGTGGCCGTATTACCGAGGTGACCATAATGCGAGGTTCGACTGATGACATCGATTTCCGACTCGCCGTATACGTTCTTCCTGACAGATCGCCTTGCGAAACGCTGACATTAATGAACGTATAAGGCGAACTACGCAGACTCCCGGTTTCCTGAAGAAAAATACATATCAACCCAACTAGTAAAGTAAAGGTAAGTTCTGATATAGGGCAGTATCAAAGTACTCAGGACTGCTCAAAACGCGTTACACTTAATTTACTCCCTGGCAGACCTGTTCAATCGAACACCATCTCGACTTCTCTGGGAAACATTCAGACACGCTGCAATTAATGCGCGAAGACTATTCTAACATATATGTTTTTATTTAAGCTCATTATTTATTTTAGGTATTTAAATGGCTATTTCATTGAACTTATATATACAGGTGTATATATATATATATATACACTTGTAAATATTTATTTTTATTCAGGTTTATCTAACTGACATTGCATGTAATTTTTATATTCTACTTTTAAATCGTTTTCTTTATCTTTCTATTTAATATTTCTATTTAATATGTTTTAGGTCATTTAATGTGTTTTTACTTATACTCTACGATTGTCAGTGCCTTTGAGCAGATTTGTTATCCGGACACACGACGTTGTATAAATGCTTAATAATAATAATAATAAAATATTCATACACAAATATCCACCACTGTCTATAGCCAGGTACTCATTCATACAGCTGAGTGGCCGGAGCTCTTATCGCTGCGCTACTGCGCTTCACAACTAGTTTGACGGGAACATCCTAAGGCAAGGAAAGATAAATGTTGAAGTTGTCACATTGCCATATTAATTATAATGTATGATAGTGCTTACCAATATTAAAATCATGTTTGATTTATTTAATGTAAATGTTACAAAAAGAAATATGTAAGAACCCAGACGGGATTACACATCAGTGTCAACATTAAAAAGAAAAACATTATTTTTGTGTCGATTATTAAATAAATGTTTTGTCTTTTAAATATAATAATTTTATACATAATATTATAGGCCGTCACAGCAATAACCATAATGGCAAACGCATTACACACATGCATGCGCTTGCATTGATAGGCATAATCATACACACATGTCGCCAAGTAACGTGATGTTCAATCGTCAATGTCAAAAGGTAACCCATATTTACAAGCTATAAATAGATTTTATAGGGATCTTCTCAGTTCTGCAGTATTTAACTAATCATTAAAAGATAATCCATAACTGAGTTTGTAATATGCACTTACATATACCAATGTACATTGTAATTTTGTTAGACTGGGTTAAAACAGTGCTTACTTTTATTACTAGCATGTGACGTAACCAACTTAAGGAACCCCCCTCGGTGTCACATGACAGCTGATCCTCGCCATTTTGAGGTTTTGTCCTCGCGAGCACTTGTTACGCCCCAGTGACCGTGTATAGCTTTTGTTGCGAGGTCATACGCGATCGTATCTACTGTACATCTACCGTTCCCCTTGAAAGTGGTCATTTTTCGCAGAGCTCCTACGACGACTGTCTCTAAAACAAACCGCAATCATGGCGCTCAGCGATGCCGATGTTCAGAAACAGGTACGTAAACATTCCACTGCCACGAGAACGAATCTAGGATTTGATACAAGCCGGTCTGTTTTGGGTATTTGCTGTTAAAAAAGTGAAATCAGCTGTCACCAATTCGCCTGTCAAGCAGTTGGAGGTCAGGACGACGTTCGTTCGCCTGCGCCCTTCAGTATGGCATTGCCTGAAGTGAAAGATTATTTAGAAATGAACACCCACGATACCGATACCGATACAGAAACCCGGCAATACTGTAGTGATTATAGGGTATTTGGGTATAACTGCTGACGGAAGAGCGAGGAATGGGGATCGGCGACCATGTTTTGATTGTTGCAATAGATAGGAATTTCCTCTACATAAATCATATCTACTGCCAGTCATCCTCGCAAGCCAGGGCTGTTTTCCATGCAAAACTAGCCCTGGCAGATTTCCGGAAGTTAGCTGAGTCAAACTAGTAATTGACTTTGCCAGTGGCGACTGCATCACCCCTGAGAACAGCGCAAATACCTGCCCCAATTTGAAGACGGATAAACAACTTCTGGGAATCCCAATATATGACCCTTCGCCCATTAGCACAAGCAGCTGAGCGGTATTGTGTATTCGAATAATTGCTTCTTCCTAAACATTGCATATAACACGAGCCATGGTTGGTTGAAATTAGTTTTATTATGACCACCTGACCTGCTTCCAACCACTGATTTAGTGAGCAGTTCCATAGGCTGAGCTTAAATTCAGAGTTTCGCAAAGCGATCAGCTGCTGGCTGGCACTGATGTAATCAGCAGCAGCAACCCCTGGCATGCGAGGATGCTACCAATAATTGCCATACATTTGGTGAACCATTGTATTACATATCATATATTCCCCATATATTGATGCAATTATTTACTAACCCATGCAATAACGTCATCTTACTGGCTGTTGTTCACTTTTCCTGGGTTATGTGAGTATATTGATGCCCAACAAGATATGTTACTAGCAAGCTGACTTGCTTTCAGGCCAAATCAATGTGCAGTTTACACACACAAAACACCACCAACAAATGTGGCTTTCAAATAATGCTTTTTTACTAAAAATATTGAAATCACAATGATAATTTGTTGATAGTCCTACTGATGTAAGTATGTATCTATAACATAAGCAATGGTTTATCTATTATGAGCCGTGATACCTTAATTGAGTATCTCATTTGGCAATGCATATGCCATATGCATGGTACAATCTACCATTGTAAATGCATCTTGGTTGTAAATTGATGTGGAGAGTATGGACAGGGCTCGACATTAATGGTTGAACGATTGCCCATGGCAAGTAAAACGTGTGGTCGGGTAAGTTGGCGTAGACCACCACTTGCCTGGATGGTCAAGTAGGATTTATGTATGGACAAATGGACAAGCTAAGTCGGTGTAGCACTTGGTTGATCAAACGTACAAGTGCTACTGACATTTGGATACTAATAGGTGTTTTATATATATATATATATATATAACACCCTAAAAACGATAAATTAAAATTCCATCACTCCAACGATGCTTTCGCTTAATGTATAACGCCAGTTAAGCCACCAGGTGGTGAAGGCAGTATTTTGAGGTCATTGTAGTCGCCAGGGGCAGCCATGTCGTTTGCAGAAAAAAGTTGGATCGTCCGTTGAATGTCCATCTTTGTTTACGGGCAACATGTTTGTAATGCCACGAAAAGCAGAGACCTGTTTTGTTAAGCACAAAGCAAACAGAATGTAGACCAGCAGAATTTAAAGCAGAAGCAAATGACTGTCAATGGGAAATAGGTTTCTTTCTAGAACATGGAAAGATGTATCCCTGTGGGTGCAACACGGGGCATACCCACAGACCCAGCACAAGGGCAACGTTTTGTAAACATTACAAAAACTTTAAATTAAAGAGTTCTCAGATACGAGAGATAGCTCTTCCTACTTGTTATTAAAACATGGTACAACAGCAGCATGACATATTTAATTTTATTTGTGTAAAAACGCATGGAAGTTGATTTATTTTTATTTGTGGAAACATGGAAATGGTATAAGTGTCAATTAATAACTATTTCAGGGCAAGTAAACGTTCTGGTCAGGCAAGTAGAATGTCAGGGACACTTGCCCGGTGGGCAAGTGGCCAAAAACCTTAATATCAAGCCCTGATGGAGCATGGTGGCAAAGTGGTTAGAGCACCAGACTTTCAATCAAGAGATTCCGGGTTCGAATCCATCTGCTGCTTTTGTAACCTTAGGCAAGTTTGTTCACTTCACTTTGATCCAGTTCATTCAGCTGTATGAATGAGTACCTGACTATAGATAATGGTTGATATTTGTTTACAAATAGTCTTCATGGAATAATTGCAGCGTGGTTGAATGCTTCCCAGAGTTGAGATGGTGTTCAATTGAACATATATACCAGGGAGATTTGAGCAGTTCTAGGGACTGGATACCGCGCTAAATAAGAACCCTTATTTTAAGAACTTACCTTTTAGAAGGCGACCATTTTTGCCATTCTTGCATCAGTTGTTAAGCATGGAAGTTATAGACCATATTCACCAGTGCCATATATATTAATTTATTTAGACTGACATGAATGAAGAAGTCCTGTTTCTGACAATGAGTCATGACTGTTTTAGATCAAGCACATGATGGCCTTCATTGATCAGGAGGCAAATGAAAAGGCTGAAGAAATTGATGCTAAGGTATGTATCACACGTGGCCTGTTGTACACAAATATATGCATCTTTGCAGTTTGTCGGATAATTTTTGCTGGAGATGTAGTTATTACTGTAGGATGCACATTACCATTTCTCCTTTACTACTGACAACAAATGTAACATTTGATGTAATTGTTGGTAAACTCATTCAACATGTTCTATTACCACTTGTCTCATTTCAGACTTATTTAATAAAAGGATTAAACCTATATCTAGTATTGACATGATAGCTCGTTTGTGCAAATATGGTAAAAGTTAAGATGAACTCGTCAGACAAACTATTAAATCAGATTAGAAAGTATATACTTTTATAAGGGTATTGACACTTGTCTTTCTGTCAGTTGTCTAAGATACCATCTTTTCTGCTTGAGTACAGTTGGATGAAACACAATTTATTGCATGCACACACTCACGCACACGCACATGCACATACACATATGGCTAGGCATTACATAAGTCTGAAAAAGTACCTAGATTTATGTTCCTGGATAGTGTAATGTTGGATTGTGACAAGAGGGCAGCAATGCATGCTGGGATCGTGACAAGAGGCAGCAGTGCATGCTGGGATGGCTGTTGCAGGCAGAGGAGGAGTTCAACATAGAGAAAGGACGACTCGTGCAGCAACAGCGCCTGAAGATCATGGAGTACTATGAGCGCAAAGAGAAGCAAATTGAACTGCAGAAGAAGATGTAAGTAAACGAATGAACGAATGAATGAACTTCACCGTTGTTGCAAGAAGATTGAACAAGATTGCCCTCTGAAGCAACCAAACTTGGCTTATTGACTGTCAACAATTTGTTTATTTTCCATGCCACCCTTGTCAGATATTAATTCAGTCTGTTTTTAAGTATATAGTGCTCTTAAGTCCTAACCTCTGTGTCATTCATTCATCAGTTTTATCAACATTTTCAAATCTGGATTTTTTTTTGGCCTCCAGTTCTAACAGAGACACATTTCTTTTATCTGGTTGTAGCTGTCTGTGCCATTGTAATTAGTCTACATAATGTAGAGATGAATGTAATGTGTAGGACTCTGTCGGCTAAGGTTAATGGAATGGAAGAAGAGATGCATGCATGTGAATGTGGTTGCCAGTCACCACCTGCATTCTGTGTTGCAGTCAACAGTCAAACCTGCTCAACCAGGCCCGGCTACGAGTACTGAAGGGACGAGAAGATCACATTCAGGTGAAGCTCTAAGTTTACTCATCATTGTTTCCAGGGTACATACCGAATAGGATATGATCACCTTCTTGAAAGAAAATAATGCTACTTAATGTAGTGTTGGTTTTGTGCTGTTATCATCGTAATGAGAAACCTCTGAGGATTTAAGGGTAAATGCAATTTCAGAAGATGATGAGAAGTTTGTTCCAGATTTGTTGGTGCATTCCCGAGCCTGCCTGCCTAGTTTTTTAGTTTTAGGAATACAAATCTAAAATTGGGACTCACTTGTGAGCTAGATGATCTCGGCATATAGGGTAGATTACATAGCTGATCGTCTTGTTTCCCAGAATGATATTCAAAGTTATAATTGTAACAGTTGGGTAAATCAGCCCAATGTTCCTTCAACAAATTATTTTATACGGTGGCATTGATTAAATTGTCATGTTTACTATTTATTTTTTTGAGTTGACAGTTTCTTCTGCCTACTTGCAGACTTTGTTAGAAGAGGCCCAGCAGAGACTGTCGAAGATCAGCAGAGACCCGAACTCCTACCAGCGCCTCCTGGAGGGCCTCATTACACAAGTAAGTCTGCTTTGTCATGTGACTAACTATGTCCTATCAAGCTAATGACACCTCATTGTTGGCTGAGGTGAATTTGAAGACCGAAAGTGAACCAGATTGCCATAATGACTGTATTCGCACACCCTAAAAATCTACAAAAAGAATAATTTTTATGTATTGTATGTTTCTGAACACCTGTTATTTTTGCATGTCCGAATATATACTTCTTTTCTATACTGTATGTTTTCGGACAGCTGAGAACAATTTTTTTAGGTGTCCAAACAATTAGAGTCATTAAGGTATTAATTTTAATGCATGACTTCATTGCGATATATTGGGTGTGTGAAATAGATTGCTGTGGTTCTGTCAATATGTAACTACGTTAGTGAGAAAAACTGAGTTGGGCCCACCCTGCATGTGATTACCAGAGGGAACAATGGAGTAGTTACATGTGAACTATTGATAGAAGGTGGAGCGCAGTGGCGCAGTGTCTAAAGTGTTCGAATCATGTGCTGTCGTTTCGAACCTTTGAGCAAGCAAGTTTGTTCACTATACATTGCTCCAGTTCATTCAACTGTATCGAATGAGTACCTGGCTATAGACAGTGGTGAATATTTATGTACGAATAGTCTTCACGCATTAATAGCAGTGTGGCTGGTTGCTTCCCCGAGAAGCCGTGATGGTGTTTGGTTGAACAGGTCTGGCCAGGGAGTAAAGTGTAAAGCGCTTTGAGCAGTCCTATGGACTGGATACTGTGCTGTATAAGAACTGACTTTTTTGTAGGTGCACATGAACTTAGGTAGGTACACATGTACTTAGTATTATAGGTGCACATGTACTTGTGGGTGAAAGTGAGTTTGTTGTTTCAGGGCCTCTTCCAGCTATTGGAGGATGACGTTGTGATTCGATGCAGACAGGCCGATGCCAACATCGTCAAGGTATATCATCTCTAACAAACACCATGTTTTTACCCGAGTAATTGCTGCAGTATATGGCAGCATTCTCACGACGACTCCAACGTGCTAGCCTAACGTTTCCTCAGTTATGAAATATGGATTTTCTATTAATGTTCTGAGAACTGTTGTGATAAAATAATCATTGGACGCTAGCAGAATGACTGACAAGTTTAGTGTGATTTAACAAGATTGCCATCCAGAGCAAAACGCTCACAGGCAAGTGGACATGGAGTACTGACAGGCCAATATTTGTCACCTGTGTGTAACCTCCCTGAGATATTTGTTAGTTATTTTTAAATATTCACCCTTCTAGTATTTACACAATTGATATATCATTTGTCTCATTCATGTATTTACATTCCTTTGCGAGAATGAAAACTATCTGGTATCTAATCTACACTGTTCCATCACTGCCATTACCTTATGTCCTCTAGTTCGATATCTAATCTACACTGTTCCATCCCTGCCAGTACCTTATGTCCTCTAGTTCAAAATCCAATCTACACTGTTCCATCACTGTCAGTACCTTATGTCCTCTAGTTCGATATCTAATCTACACTGTTCCATCCCTGCCAGTACCTTATGTCCTCTAGTTCGATATCTAATCTACACTGTTCCATCCCTGCCAGTACCTTATGTCCTCTAGTTCGATATCTAATCTACACTGTTCCATCACTGTCAGTACCTTATGTCCGCTAGTTCAAAATCTAATCTACACTGTTCCATCACTGTCAGTACCTTATGTCCTCTAGTTCAAAATCTAATCTACACTGTTCCATCACTGCCAGTACCTTATGTCCTCTAGTTCGATATCTAATCTACACTGTTCCATCACTGTCAGTACCTTATGTCCTCTAGTTCAAAATCTAATCTACACTGTTCAATCACTGCCAGTACCTTATGTCCTCTAGTTCGATATCTAATCTACACTGTTCCATCACTGCCAGTACCTTATGTCCTCTAGTTCGAAATCTAATCTACACTGTTCCATCACTGCCAGTACCTTATGTCCTCTAGTTCGATATCTAATCTACACTGTTCCATCACTGTCAGTACCTTATGTTCTCTAGTTCGATATCTAATCTACACTGTTCCATCACTGTCAGTACCTTATGTCCTCTAGTTCGAAATCTAATTTACACTGTTCCATCACTGCCAGTACCTTATGTCCTCTAGTTCAATATCTAATCTACACTGTTCCATCACTGCCATTACCTTATGTCCTCTAGTTCGATATCTAATCTACACTGTTCCATCACTGTCAGTACCTTATGTTCTCTAGTTCGATATCTAATCTACACTGTTCCATCACTGTCAGTACCTTATGTCCTCTAGTTCGATATCTAATCTACACTGTTCCATCACTGTCAGTACCTTATGTTCTCTAGTTCGATATCTAATCTACACTGTTCCATCACTGCCAGTACCTTATGTCGTCTAGTTCGATATCTAATCTACACTGTTCCATCACTGCCAGTACCTTATGTCGTCTAGTTCGATATCTAATCTACACTGTTCCATCACTGCCATTACCTTATATCCTCTAGTTCAAAATCTAATCTACACTGTTCCATCACCTCTAGTTCAAAATCTAATTTACATTGTTCCGTCACTGCCAGTACCTTATGTCCTCTAGTTCGATATCTAATCTACACTGTTCCATCACTGCCAGTACCTTATGTCCTCTAGTTCAAAATCTAATCTACACTGTTCCATCACTGCCAGTACCTTATGTCCTCTAGTTCGATATATAATCTACACTGTTCCATCACTGTCAGTACCTTATGTCCTCTAGTTCGATATCTAATCTACACTGTTCCATCACTGCCAGTACCTTATGTCCTCTAGTTCTATTTGTCTTGAGTGAGAATAAATACTTTATCAGTATCGTATCTGTTCAATATCTTAAATAAGACTTGTTCTGTTGTTGTCAGACCCTGCTGCCCCAGGCAGCCAAGTCATACACAGACGCAACCAACAAACAGGTGAAACTCACCATCGTCAGCAACAACTTCCTCGCCCCGGACATGTAAGTAGGGCAGTCAACAGCAAGTACAATGTGTACTGAACTGTATGTTCAGTGAATTTATCAAATGACTTTTTTAAAACGTGAGTTGTAACGCACAGACTGTTAACGTTTCACCACCGTCATGTAGTGTACTATATTTAATTATGTGCACAATATTCTGTGTGAACTGTGGGTATGGTGTACTTAGTAAGGTGAACTGTGAGTGTGGTGTAGTTTGTAAGGTGAACTGTGAGTGTGGTGTACTTAGTAAGGTGAACTGTGAGTATGGTGTACTTAGTAAGGTGAACTGTGTGTGTGGTGTACTTAGTAAGGTGAACTGTGAGTATTGTGTACTTAGTAAGGTTAACTGTGAGTTTGGTGTACTTAGTAAGGTGAACTGTGAGTATAGTGTACTTAGTAAGGTGAACTGTGAGTGTGGTGTACTTAGTAAGGTGAACTGTGAGTGTGGTGTACTTAGTAAGGTGAACTGTGAGTGTGGTGTACTTAGTAAGGTGAACTGTGAGTGTGGTGTACTTAGTAAGGTGAACTGTGAGTGTGGTGTACTTACTAAGGTGAACTGTGAGTGTGGTGTACTTAGTAAGGTAAATTTATGTTTTTATTTAAATGCTTTTTGAACAGACAAGATTGCTAATCAGAGCGTGGTGGCGCAGAGGCTAGAGCTTCGGACTGTCAATCAAGAGATTCTGAGTTTGAGTCTTCTTGCTGTCGTTTCGAACCTTGTTCAAGTTTGTTCACTCCACATTGCTCCAGTTCACTCTACTGTATGAATGAGTACCTGGCCATCGACACTGTAGATATTTATATATGAATAATCTTCATGTGTTAATTGTAGCATGGCTGAATGCGTCAAGTTGAGATAATGGTTGAATTAACAGGTCTGCCAGGTAGTTAAGTGTATGCGCTTTGAGCAGTCCTAAGAACTGGACACCATGCTATATAGGAAGCTACCTTTACAATAAAGTTGTTGAGAGATGGGGTGGTTGTTGCTGCAGGGCCGGGGGTGTGGAGTTGCTGGCGAGACAGGGAAAAATCAAGGTAGAGAACACCCTGGAGAGTCGTCTCGCCATGATGGCCACCCAGGTACAGCATCATCCGTGATATTTGTATTAACAATACGATTCTCTTAAGTAAAACTTTTTTCTTATTACACAGCTATGAAATTTGACTCACATTGATGTTTCAACAATAATTGCATAGTTGTGTTACATTGTAATAAGAAAATGTTTAATTATGCATCCAACTTGATGAACATTTTGACGAATATGGGTCTGTCTGTCTCATTGTAGACCCATATCTCTGATTCTCCCTTAGTTTTGCATGTATGGGGCTGAAATTCTAGCTGGCCCAAAGGGTGGTTCATAGTTTTAGATTTTTTTGAAATTCATCAGAGGTGGTGGGGATCTAGAGGGGGTCACATACACATAACTGCCTTTTTCCCCGGGCAACGTATAATATATATATATACAAAATATGCTAACTTTGTAATATTGTAAGTTCAGCGTAAATGTTTTATTTTTATACTATGAGATCGTACAGTGCTGTACAGTAAAACAAATGGCATAGTAAAAATAGTACAAACAAATGATATAATAGAAACGATTATTAAAAAGGTAAAGCTAATTAAAATGTCTAAAATCAATAACTTTGTAGTATGCTATTCTAAAATTGAGTCTACATTTGTCTCATAAAACATTGTCCACTTGGTCAACCTGTCAGAGTTCATAGGTTGTTGTCATGTAGCTGGTATCTGCCCACAGTCGTGATATTCTCATTGAAACTGTATTGGTTTTCTTACCAAGCCAGTTATCAACACTGGAAGTTTTAGGCATCATGTATAATAGTGCCTGATTCACTTGCCAGGTGTATTGCTACGATTGTCTACTAGGGGGCGCCACCTTACGTTAAAGCTATGGTGCTGGAGAGTACTTGATCTTGTACAAGCTTCCCAAATGTGTATAAATAATATAGTACTTGCACTGCTTAACAGTTTAGATGGCAACACATGCTAAGATGTTAACCGGATTATATTAATGGAATAGCTTGGTGGTTTATATTTTAAAGTGGCATCAAAACAATTTTGTTGTGCAGCACCATTTCACAGAATGTTGTCAGACACTAATTGTTCCTGTTGTTGGTGTCCTTTGTTTTCAGATGATGCCAGAGCTGCGAGTGATTGTCTTTGGCTCAAACCCCAACAGGAAGTTCTTCGACTGAGGCACCATCTTCTGGCTAGGTGTTAAACATGGATACCGATCAGTGACATGTCATCAACAGCTACTGTCAAGTTCCACTTCTCTTCGTCGTGTTTCTGTAACGAAAGTCATCGCGTCAAAAAATAAACGTTTTTCAGCAAGAACATGGCCAAAATATCAAATGTACGTAGAGAGAAATAACTAACTATTGGTAGTCATGTTAACATGAGGGTAAGCAGGCGCAGCGTTAGATGTAACAAATTGGGTGTAAATATAGGATATTAATATAAATTGTGTAGTTGCATTTAACAACGGTAGTATTGTATATATGGCGTAATCTGTATGGACTTATTGGCAGTTTGGTTGCCAGTAGTTTATTATTATTGGAACATTCCATGTTTTTCTTGACAGACCAACACCAATGCTCTATTCTGTATGGCACTTAGTAATCAGTTGTGTAAAGTAAGTGATTGTATCAGTAGCTGGTGCTGCCAGACATAGTTGGTTTGCATGACTATGCAATCATTTTCGTAAATCATGTACACAAATAGAAAAACCTGTCATGGCTTGTAAATAACCAAGAAATTAATGCAGCAAGTCATTGAACTGCTTAAGAAAAGATGGAATTCAGTTGGCTTCACTAATAGACACTAAAAAAATACAACAGCAAATTTTTAATGTATTATCATGATCATAGAGCCACTTTTTAACAGCTTTGTACCAGGACACATGCTGAGCAACAACCTGTTAATTACCACTGATATGATATAAAATTGTATGTTTGTTTTTTTGTCGAGAGCGCAAACAATAAACATGTTGAACAGACTTGTGTATTATTGTATATCAATGTCCAGCTGTGGTTTCTGATCTCATACTCAACCCCATTTCTGTTTTATTATGTACTTTGCACAGGACACACTTTTTAGATAAAGCTGCGTTTATTCAAATGGATATCTACAAATAAAACTGGAATGTGACCTACCCTCCAATCATTTGTCCTGAAATCTGGCCCCTATTTTGTACCCAAAAACATTGTTGGCATAATTCTGATAACTGAAATTTGAGCCGCCCCAAATCTCCAACACTTACACCCACCCCACATCTAAAATATAGCTTTTTTAGCCACTCCAGATTCCCCCAGCACTCCTCCCTGAAAAACGATGTTCATTTACTTGGCCTAGGTTGGTATAGATTAAACCTTGACAACATTTGATATATTTAACATCTGTCATAGTGCCAGTTATTTAGCTTTGTCCACATGTTGCATTCACAGACTGCAATAAAATGAAAACATTTTGTTGTATGTCCAGCAACATACAGCTGTGTATATAGATGACATTGTAATTATAATCTTCAGGAATGCATAAACAAAATCAATGTGCCTATAGACAAATCCCACTGGTGCCCCCAGTGAAATTGAAAACGAAAAAATATATGAACCACACTTGTGGGCCTGCTAGTAATAATAACTTCTTTTGCGCCTAAATCCTCGGAAACCAAGCTCGGAGGCGCATCAATGCAAAAAGTTAGTCAGATGGATTGATATGCCAGGGAGCCGAGGTGGATATGCCCGTGAGCCGAGGTGGATATGCCCGTGAGCCGAGGTGGATATGCCAGGGAGCCGAGGTGGATGTGCCAGGGAGCTGAG
The DNA here is from genome assembly GCA_963995525.1 of Escarpia spicata. Taxonomy (NCBI): domain Eukaryota; kingdom Metazoa; phylum Annelida; class Polychaeta; order Sabellida; family Siboglinidae; genus Escarpia; species Escarpia spicata. The sequence continues at coordinate 48,347,586 of OZ023218.1, forward strand.
GTGGATATGCAGTTGTAGGGGTAAGCTTACAACATTTCTGCCCCATGCATGTAAAACTGTCGGAAATATTCTGTTTATGATATGGATTGTCTTGGTCGGTTTAACATACACCTTGCATGAGAAGAGGTTGAGTTGACTGAATGTGATGCCTCGGGACAATACCAAGCATTCACTGGTATTGAAAATGTCAAATGAAGACATTCTTCATGGAGCAGACCTTCGATTACATATTAACAGTGACCAGTCTGCACCATCAATGAATACACTGGGCCTTATAAGTGGGAGAACACACTTTCTAAATATATCTTCTTTGGGGAGCTGCATGATGGGAAAAGAATAGTAGAAAGACCATAAAAAAGGACGTTCTAAGCAAAGATAATTTAATATCTCCATGTGTTGAAATCGGAGTATGTGACATGGAATTAACCTTGGCCGACTGACATGTCACTGTTAGCAGTTGAGGTTTGTAGCACGATTCATGGTTGTGGAACTATTCATGGCTATTGTTTATAGCATTATTCATGGATGTTGTTTGTGGCACTGTTCGTGGCTGTGGTTTGTGGCACTATTCGTGGCTGTGGTTTGTGGCACTGTTCGTGGCTGTGGTTTGTGGCACTATTTGTGGTTGCGGTTTTAGCTTTATTTGTCACTGGTGATGTCAGTTTTGTCCATGTTAATGTCAGCGCAATAGAAATGTCACCAGCCATTTTGTATAAGTTTGATTTAATTACAGAATAATCAGTTTTATAAAGTTTGCCACCAACTCTAATAATGCACAACAGAAGAATGTGTTTAATTGATATCATAATTAAACATTAAATCACAAATGTCATTACATACATTGGTATTTTACCAAGAACTAACATTTCATAACAACCTATCGGTAGCTAATTAACAAAGCATTTCATGTGTACCAAAAAAATAGCTACCAATTTATTCTACCAATGTCCTAATAAAAATCTACAACAATTCCATTGTGCCACAAGATACATGAACTGCATTGGGCAAAATAAACAACAGAGATGCCTACCTGAATGGCATACAGTAATAAGAAATTTAAATCTATTAGCATTCACTAAACAATGTACGACACTCTCAAAATCAAACCAATCGGTGATAGCTAACTAGAAGCCTTGCTTCACTGAAAGCACAGTTCTTACATTGACAGCAATATGTTGCTGTGCATAGAAAACAATGAGTATGCAAGCGTGATCTTGGTAGTTGCAGTAGACTTACATGATTATAACAAGTGTATATGATTACAGTTGTTGCACTAATCTAAGCCCCCCAAATTGTCTAATGTCTATACATAGTTGTTGTTAATGTTTGTATGTGATGATTATTTACTTGTTTAAAACACTGTCAGACAACTGTAATAACCATATGCAGCTCAAGTTGAATTGCAGATGATAGTGCAAATGATACAACTAACTATGCAAGGGATTCTTGTCGGTCAGAGTGTTGGTAGACTACATCAGATCCGTTCAACATGAATAAACAAGACAAAAGTTGAGTTGTGCCCGAGATTCAAAACTGATGTCCTTTAGAGGTGATAGGTGTCTTTTATGCATTGTAGCCGAGTGGTGTCTTGTGTTGTTTGTAGCCGAGTGGTGTATTGTGTTGTTTGTAGCCGAGTGGTGTCTTGTGTTGTTAGTAGCCAAGTGGTGTCTTGTTGTTTATAGCTGAGTGGTGTCTTGTGTTGTTTGTAGCCGAGTGGTGTCTTGTGTTATTTGTAGCTGAATTGTGTTTTGTATTGATTGAAGCCAAGTGGTGTTTTGTATTGTTTGTAGCCGAGTGGTGTATTGTGTTGTCTGTAATTGAGATGTTTCCTACATTCAACATGAATAAACAAGACAAAAGTTGAGTTGTGCCTGATATTCAAAACTGATGTCCTTTAGAGGTGATAGGTGTCTTTTATGCATTGTAGCCGAGTGGTGTCTTGTGTTGTTTGTAGCCGAGTGGTGTCTTGTGTTGTTTGTAGCCGAGTGGTGTCTTGTGTTGTTTGTAGACGAGTGGTGTCTTGTGTTGTTTGTAGCCGAGTGGTGTATTGTGTTGTTTGTAGCCGAGTGGTGTATTGTGTTGTTTGTAGCCGAGTGGTGTCTTGTGTTGTTTATAGCCGAGTGGTGTCTTGTGTTGTTTATAGCGGAGTGGTGTCTTGTGTTGTTTGTAGCGGAGTGGTGTATTCTGTTGTTTGTAGCCGAGTGGTGTCTTGTGTTATTTGTAGCTGAATTGTGTTTTGTATTGATTGAAGCCAAGTGGTGTTTTGTATTGTTTGTAGCCGAGTGGTGTATTGTGTTGTCTGTAATTGAGATGTTTCCTACATTCACTGTAACTGACTGGTGTCTTGTATTGTCTATAGCTCAGTAGTGTCCTGTATTCATTGTAGTTGAGGTTTTTCCTGTGTTGACTCTAACTTAGCAGTGTCCTGTGCTGCGTCTGGCCGTGGCGTGGTCTGTTTGGGCATCCCCTGTATCTGTTTGAGCATCATCTCAGCAATGCCGAGGTAGTAGACGACCTGGGCAATGCCAAACAGTGGGGCAATCACCATCACACGACAGAAGCCACCGTTGAAGAACGTCCGCCATCCTTCGTAGCGCCAAGTCTTTCTGGAAACAGAACAGAGTAGTCGATTATGAGCTGTCAGAAGGTATACCATTGCACAGCTATGCAAACGATTTCTTTTTGACGTATCCAATATGTGATTCTACCTTGTAGTTGCAGAGTCTTTCGTCAGCGTAACACACCAACTTCTTGAGTACGTATGACGTCTCACTAACTGTATGTGCATCTGAACGCCGATACCATGTGTATCACGTTATAATTATTTATGACTGGGGATGACCGATGCTGATGTAAACATGCTGCGGTGTGCAACAATATGAATGCTGTCCAGAGTCCTGACCTTGCTCTCTTTCCGCCCAAGCACAGCTGTATTACAAGATCCACAGGTGCAGCCATGGTCTTTAATAATGCTATAAAATGTTTGACAGTATAACAAATTTCCTTGATGCCTTTCCATTATGGAATATTATATGCACTAGCATTTTATCATGCAGATGACAGTTGAGATTGTCTGCCATCCATAACCAGTGTGTAATAGGACTGCTTATTGGGCGAATAATTAATCACGCCCAAAAGAGATGCCTGGAAGGACAAGAAACATGCCTAGAAGGACAAGAGATATGTCAAGAAGGACAAGAGACATGCCTACAAGGACAAAAGACATGCCTGGAAGGAAGGTCAAAAGACATGTGTATGACAAGAGACATACCTAGAAGGACAAGAGACATGCCTAGAATGACATGAGACATGCCTAGAATGACATGAGACATGCCTAGAAGAACAAGAGAGATGCATAGAAGGACAAGCGACATGCATAGGACAAGAGACATGCCTAGAAGGACAAGAGACATGCCTAGGAGGACAAGAGAGATGCATAGAGGGACAAGAGACATGCCTAGAAGGACAAGAGACATGCCTAGGAGGACAAGAGAGATGCATAGAGGGACAAGCGACATGCATAGAAGGACAAGAGACATGCCTAGACGGACAAGAGACATGCTTAGAAGAACAAGAGACATGCATAGAAGGACAAGAGATGCCTAGAAGGACAAGAGAGATTGAGGACTCACATGAAGCAGTCGGCGACACCCGTGTACTGTCTCTCTCCAGCCACCTTTGTCAATGTTTGGAGTCGCGTCTTCACAACTGCAACAGACAAACACTCATCTAGTTGACGTCTTCACTTTGGCATCGCTGCAGACCTACACTGGTATAATTACGTTTACAGGACACACTTTAAAAATTAAACTGACAAAGATTCAATAAGGGTGGAATAAAAAATGGACTTGATAAGCCAACTGCATAATTTTCAACTTGCTATCTGAAGCTGATTGCTTATTAATAAAATCTTGTTAAACCTTTAAAGAATGAGTACGTTTACATAAGGCCCGACCGAAACTACTGCTTGAGTATAACCAGTATTTTAAAAACAACTTTCTATGTCTGTTCTATTCTCGTAGGACAGTACAATAAAATAACTTGCCTTGCAGAAATCATTATGTTTTAAACAAAAGACAAGCCTGCAGAATATTTAGACCATAGCAATTTATTTAACAGGAATTGCTCTTGCATAATCTACATGATTTTATTGGTATTTATATTAAAAACTTTGTTCATGAACAAATTTTAAATCACTGTCATCACCAGGGTTACATACCGTCTATTGGGTTGACAGCGAGAGCGGCAATACAACCTGCCGAACACCCCGCCAGGAATGACACGTAGAACACAGACTGGTCACTGTCCTTCCTCTTCTTGCCCTGCAACAGTCACCCCGCATGTTACACAGTCACTTGACACGTTACATCTCTCACCCCACACATAAGGCGTGGGGTAATAGTAATACGTAATAGTAACAATTACAAATATTGAAGTAATAGGTTGAATAAAAACACAATATAATAGTAATTGACTTATTACTTTTATACTACTATTGGACATTTCAAAGTTTTGTCTTTCATTCTTATATAGTGCTGAAATATAAAATATATTCTATCCATAATACTGAATATGATAGTTGTATTTTGTGGTACATATTTATGCATACTGTGTATTATACTATAAATAGTTCCGATGAAACATGTAATAGTAATTTCTTCGAATGTAATAGTAATATATCACATTCTGCATGTAATAGTAATAGGTAGGAAACTAATTAATAGTAATAGATTACATTGTGATGTAGTTGACCCAGGCCTGACCAGCACTGTGAGAGCACTGTGAGCCAAGTGAGTGAGGTAGACACTTACCAGAGCATTTAGATGAGCAAACAGTGGGAAGTAAATAGCAGAGAAAGTGACGTCTCTAAACATGGTAGCTCCGGCTCCCTTGTACAGTCCCACAATGCCCCGCTCTCGGAGCAAGCCCAGCGCTATCCGCGTGGCGGACACCTTTGGTTGGGCAGCAGAAGCCGCTGCAGCTCCGGCTGTAAGAGAACCAGTCACATGATAAAGATACAATGAGCAGGAAGAAACACAATATTATACCAAGGTTTTGCAATAATGCATACACAATGTATAATATCGACATAATTTTTATCTTATTTTTAAAGTGTACTATTGACAAATAAGTAAAAGTGAGAGTCAATAATATATCTTTCCTCGTCAAATTTCCACCTGTCCAAAACAAGCTCAGTCTGTCCAAAGAAGGGTGGATGGGTCTCTAGAAAAAGCTGTTCCATTAACCCTGTAAGAATTCATCCAGGACAGGTGCTGACTGGGGCTCTTTTCTGTCTTAGAAAGTCACATAGTCTAGTGACTGTGTTTTGCATTACATGCAGCAGATAATAATTTCTTGATAAACTGAACATATCTTCGTAGTGGCACCCCCTGGAGAATGGCTGACAACCGAATTTGTCCATTGAAAAGGTAAATAAGTTTAAATAACTTCCTTAGTATTTTTTTAATTTATCTCCATTTTGGAGATATGAGGCCAATGGTCCAAGGACACAAATGAAGAGATGAATGAACCGCGGCACCTGGGAGGAGATACACTTACATTGCCTCGACGTTAGCATATCAATATACAGATACATGCACACACCGCTATAGACCACTGGAGAGAGTCAGGTGTGACGTTATTGTATGCACTGTCTGCGTGGCCCCTTACCTGACTAGGAAGCAACCCCAACTTTCGGAGGCCACCAGGAACACAGGGTTATAAGATACACACCACCTTTGTGTGAGCTCACGGCAGGCGACACATTTACCACATGTGGAATCTTTTAGAAGGAACCAAGTGGTTTTAGATTCTTTCAAAATACACAAACAAATATGGGTGAACAAAACTGCCCCAGTTTCAAAACAGACATAAGTTGACTAACACAGGCCTTGAGAACCCTTCAACTAGTAGTCCTGTGTGTTATTTCCATACCCGACTCTACCTACCTATTTTGTGGTTGAACATTAGTAATTTCCCCATGCCCTGCCACCCCCTGGACCCACCCACCTGTGCGCCCTGCGTCCTGCAGCTGTATCTTGAGTAGTTCCATCGGGGTTGTGACAACAATCTGACACATCCCAGCCCCTGATCCTGCCAACATCTCTCGCGGCAGGGTCAACTTGTTCCTGGTGACAGATACACAGGGACTTGTAACAGTGACACTAGTTACATAGCACACAAGACAGACACTTGTTTTTAATTATTAATTTTGTAATCTTAATGATTTTAAATTTTAATCCATTGCCCATTATACTGTGTTGTATGGTTGACGTAAATGATGGCTAAACCATTCGGTTCAGCCATTGAAGACAATGTAAAGTAAGCATATTACCGAATGAAAATAAAAATATATCAATCAATCAATCAGACTCAGAATGACAGCTAAGAGTCAAATAAATTTGTACTCTAAGTTAGTCATATTTTTTATCCTGTGCATTATTTTTGAGGCGGGCTCCGTACCGATCGCGCTAATTGCTCATCTAGGGAGCGATTTTTCACTAGCGCTAATTGCCATTATCGCTTGCATCACCAGACCTGCTGCATGTGGTGCCCTCTGGTAGCAAAATAGACACCCATTTGTTTGAAAGTCTGCTCTTGTCACGTAAATTTGCATTGGCGTGATCTCTGCTCGGATCATGGGTGTGTGACGGTAGCCGCGGTGCCGACAGCTACCGTCCATCCCATAAACAAAACAACTTAATCATCAGCATTGTTATACTGGTCATTTTATTTAACATCATCGCTAGCATTTCCTGTCTCAAATGTTTTATCAGCATGCAACTTTTCAATCTGTATCAACGCTTGATGTCCCGAATTGACCCGATCGAAGTAATCTTGCATAATGGATACCGCTATGGCATGGCTAGTCTCAATTGGACAGTGGCGTCACCAGACGGACAAACAGCTAATAAAATAAAACTAATAAATAGCTCGCACTAAATTATTTGGCATATTTAGATGAGTGATTTATCACTTGCCTGGTTTTCTCAAATGTGAAGCACTGTTTATCTATCTTAATGTATTTTTTACAGCAGAAAGCATGTTTCTTACGTATTTATTTTAACGTGAGAATTGATTTATTTTTATATTTAAATCAACTTACTTTAAGCTACTGATGTTTACAAAGCACTATAATCTTAATTTGTTTATTTCTATATTTAAATTTGTTTTATTTCTACTATTTATGTATTAGTCTAATGGAAACTTGGAAAGTATGAACATAATAGATGTGGCGTTATATAAAATAACCATTATTATTAAAAGTTGTTGTTTATAAAACATATTTGAGTGGTCATGGTATTACAATAAATAAACCAGTAGTTCTAAATATACAATAATATATGGCTGATTTTACAATAACAAGACTTTGAACCTATAACACTTGTACAGGGGAGACTATCGAGGTAACTGCAGCAGTGTTACATGTGGGTAAATAACTCACTGTTTGTTGACAAGAATGTGTCGGAAGAAATCATTTCCCACCAACTTGATGGCTTTCTCTGGGGTGATGAGTAGCAGGTTGACCCCTGACCCTGAACATAAACACCCTGGTCAGACAACTGAATACTCACCCTGCATACAACCAGACTGGCCCTATTGAGAAAAACCCCATAGAGAGACACCCTATTGAGAAACACCATATTCATACAAACCAAGCCTTGCGCCCAGACACCATAATGACATACATACATTGTTTGTTCCTGTCATTTGTCACTTCATCTAGGCCAGGTAGGATTAACTCACAAACTACTAAAATAGTACTCACCAACAAAGAATAATACTACACCTACAATAAACATAATTTAATTAGAAATACTTAATTAAATCTAAAATACAATTATGTTTATGGAAAGAAGTATGTTAAACATAACATATCGGGACTGATCTTATAATGAATTTCCCATACATGAGTTGATAGGTCAAATATATATGAATGAGCCTGAATAGCACTGTACACAGCAATCTACCCACCTCGGTACATGCCAAAGAATCCTTCATTGCGAAAGGTTTTGACAGCACAGTCCAACCTGCAGACAGAACACATCAGTTAAAGCATGACTGCCAGCATCAGGAACACTTTTCATGACACCAATTAAAAATGAAAACCCTAAACTACTCAAGCAATGCATTATCTTCTATATTGGCAAAGGTTCCAGTAAAGCAAATATCTAACAAAAGTTGACTGCATCCTGATGTCTGGGAGCTAACAGTGGATTGCATCTCAAATTTGTTGATAAACATACACTGTACCGAATTATTAAAATATTGTTATTATAATATGTTACAAAGATTAATTTTAATTAATATGAGAGAAAATTACCCACAAACCATTAGCCCTGTTGCTAAATCACAGCATGTCAGTTATCATGAATTATAAGTACTTTATACCGAACAGGACATGTTTTTATATTAAGCCAACTGTTACAAGAGAGAAGTTTGTTTAAATCATACTTGCAAAGTTACAGTAACATAACGTAAATCACTGTGCACCACACTGTGTCATATGTCAACCTGCAGTGTCTATAGCCTGGAGTAAGTGTCACTGGCTGCAGCCACATGTATGCCTTTATACATGGCCCCCAATCACACAACCATCAATAACATAAACAAGTGAGTATGTCCCATTTATTGTCTATGGACTCTGTATTTGCACCTCAGAAGCAAGGGTTTGGTGTATATACTCAATACACCACACTGGGTAGTATAGACAGAGTTTGCTACTGGAGGGGTGTTGAGTTAGTTGACCCAATTATCCACATAGAGAACAGACGGCCAGACTGTGTCAAGATGGCAAAGACACAGCCACAGTTCAAAACACTTCTTAAAACATACCTTTTTTAGAGTAGCGTTTCTGTAATATGATCACATGCACTTTATACTACTTTATGTAATTATTATTTTAAAAGTATTTATTACATTTTAATTCACTTATAATTTTTTATTGTTTGTACATGGAGGTATAATAATTACATAATGAATGTTTTAATTATTATTTTATGGTATACATTTTATAATAATTTTTGTTTCTATCTATCATACAATTCTAAATATTTACGTGTACATGCATGTAAAGCGCCTGAGAGCAATCTGACTGATTCAGACGCTATACAAATAAATTGTATTATTATTATAGAGATCATCATCGAATTAGTTTATTTACTCTGACAATTAACTATAAAAATGCAAAATGGATTTTTGTAGACAGGATATAATGGGAAAATTGCCAGCAACAGAACAGGTTCATATAGATAAGACATCAGGTAAGTTGTTATGATTATGTTGTGTTTACTGTGTAGTGGCCTACAGCAAGCCAATGTAGAGATTGTGATTGATTCATTGAACGAAAGCATGAACCGATCAATCGTCAATGAAATAAATAAATCGGAACAACATTACTTAGTAAAGTTTATAAAACTTTGTATACATGATCACCAATACTACAGAAACATCTCCATCTGCTCTCTTGAGTTCCACATCAGTATATCAAGTCAAAACTATTTTAGCTGGACATTTGGTGTAGAGTCAAGGGTAAACTTGCTTATATTTATATACCACTTTTGACCACAACTACAGTGTAGGAATGGTCAGGTTTTCCTGCTTCCATATTCTGCAATCAATGCCAATAAAATTATTACTTGACCGAATATCATGGTTTATTGTTTAACTTCAAGAAACATGTCGACAATCTGGGTGGATATTCCACCCAAGGTAGCACTGAAGAAAGGAATCAGTAGGCCATCTATAATAAGTCACTGAGATCAGGACACAGGCTGAAGGACCACTCACAGTGGATACTATATATACTCACATGCTGCGGTACATGCGCTCGCCATTTTTGCCTATTTGTTGGTTCTGTAGACGAGTCTTGACAAGGTCGATGGGGAAGACGCACGTCACGCCAATGATCCCCGCAATGCTGCCATTGACAATGCGCGGTAGAAGGCTACAACAACATTTAACAAGACTTAACAAGACTACCATCCAGAGCAAAAACGCCAGATGGCCCAAGGAAGCCACTGGCTTATCAAGTCTTTGTTGTATCTATTACAGTGTGAAAAGTGTTCTTTTGATGTATTCAATGGGTTTGTTTATAAATATACTCTGTTCCATTATTCTGTATCTCCATGAGATTGAATATTTTCTTATATCTAATCGTCACTGTTCCTTCACCAATATTATATTGTATCCTCTAGTTCTTCCTATCTTTCTTAAGTGAGACAAAATACTTCTACACAAATTTTCATAATGTCCAGTGTGTTCTAGATATGAATTCCCACTGTCTTCTCAATACCAAGTATGTTCTCCCAGTGTCTTGTGTACTGCCTTGACACCCATGATACTGCCTTGTCACCCAGTGTACTGCCTTGTCACCCAGTGTACTGCCTTGACACCCAGTGTACTGCCTTGACACCCAGTGTACTGCCTTGACACCCAGTGTATTGCCTTGACACACTGTGTAATGCCTTGACACCCACTGTACTGCCTTGACGCACAATGTAATGCCTTGACACCCACTGTACTGCCTTAACGCCGAGTGTACTGCATTGACACTCAGTGTACAGCCTTGACACCCAGTGTACTGCCTTGACACCCAGTGTACTGCCTTGACACACTGTGTAATGCCTTGACACCCACTGTACTGCCTTGACACACAATGTAATGCCTTGACACCCACTGTACTGCCTTGACACCCAGTGTATTGCCTTGACACCCACTGTACTGCCTTGACACACAGTGTAATGCCTTGACACCCACTGTACTGCCTTAACATACACTGTAATGCCTTGACACCCAGTGTACTGCCTTGACACCCAGTGTACTGCATTGGCTCCCAGTGTACTGCTTTGACACCTAGTGAACTGCCTTGACACCCAGTGCATTGCCTTGACACCCAGTGTATTGCCTTGACACCCAGTGTACTGCCTTGACACCCGGTGTATTGCCTTGACACCCGGTGTATTGCCTTGACACCCGGTGTACTGCCTTGACACCCAGTGTTCTGCCTCGACACACAGTGTACTGCCTCAACACAGAGTGTACTGCCTTGATACCCAGTGTAATGCCTTGACACCCACTGTACTGCCTTGACACCCAGTGTATTGCCTTGACACACAGTGTAATGCCTTGACACCCAGGTGTAGTGCCTTGACATCCAGTGTATTGTCTTGACACCCAGTGTATTGCCTTGACTCCCAGTGTATTGCCTTGACTCCCAGTGTACTGCCTTGATACCCAGTGTACAGCCTTGACTCCCAGTGTACTGCCTTGACAGTGTTGACACACACAGTGTACTGCCTTGACACCCGCTATATTGCCTTGACACCCAGTGTATAGCCTGACACACAGTGTATTGCCTAGACACCCACTGTACTGCCTTAACACACACTGTAATGCCTTGACACCCAGTGTACTGCCTTGACACCCAGTGTATTGTCTTGACACCTAGTGTATTGCATTGACTCCCAGTGTACTGCTTTGACACCCAGTGTATAGCCTTGACTCCCAGTGTACTGCCTTGACAGTGTTGACACACACAGTGTACTGCCTTGACACTCACTGTACTGCCTTGACACCCAGTGTATTGCCTGGACACCCAGTGTATTGCCTATACACCCACTGTACTGCCTTAACACACACTGTAATGACTTGACACCCAGTGTACTGCTTTGACAGTGTTGACACACACACTGTACTGCCTTGACACCCAGTGTATTGCCTGGACACCCAGTGTATTGCCTATACACCCACTGTACTGCCTTAACACACACTGTAATGACTTGACACCCAGTGTACTGCCTTGACACCCAGTGTATTGCATTAACTCCCAGTGTACTGCTTTGACACCTAGTGAACTGCCTTGACACCCAGTGCATTGCCTTGACACCCAGTGTATTGCCTTGACACCCAGTGTATTGCCTTGACACCCGGTGTATTGCCTTGACACCCGATGTACTGCCTTGACACCAGGTGTAATGCCTTGACACCCGGTGTACTGCCTTGACACCCGGTGTACTGCCTCGACACCCAGTGTTCTGCCTCGACACCCAGTGTACTGCCTTGACACCCGGGGTATTGCCTTGACACCCGGTGTATTGCCTTGACACCCAGTGCTGTCTTGACACTCAGTGTACTGCTTTGACACCCAGTGTATTGCCTTGACACCCAGTGTATTGCCTTGACACCAAGTGTACTGCCTTAACACCCAGTGTATTATCTTGATGTAGTGTGTTACTATTAATAGGCAATGCAAGAAACCTGACACCATTTAAATTAAAGCTAGGTATGTCTACTACTTCATGTACTTTTTAGAGTTCTTTAGTGGGCAAATCACAGGATGTCACGCCTGACTGCTTCACACACAAGCCCATCTATACGTGACCTGGCTTAGCACAGTGGGTATTAAGTAACAAAATTAAGAAATTGAGTTTTGTATTGTTTTGGCTTGCACCGATCATGAAATTTAGAATTATATTCATTTGCTGAAATATCTTAAGTAGTCGTTGATTTATTGCTCAAATTGAAGCAAACTTTAAAAAAGCTATATATGTTGAGAAAGTTCAAATGAGGTCATTTTAATTTAACTCAGTCATATTGTCCATTGTGTTTTTATTCTGTGGGTTCATAAATGCAAGCATTTTATTAGATGTGGACAGTTTGTCAAGGAACATTTAAAGATGAGGTTATAAGCCTGGCAAAATCACAACATTGATGGATGATGACCTGGCCAGCTATTCCTGCCTTGTGTTTAGAACAGACATGGTCTAGATTAACACCTCATTCACAGTGGTGGGTCACACGTATACATCCACACGCGTGCATGGCATGCACGCACACACCAAAGTATGCACAGCATCAACCTTACACACCCTAGGTAACATCTCACCCATATCCACAAGGTCAATATACATAGCAGCTGTGCAACACCAGACAGGCTCCCTGACCCCACTCCCAAGGTCAAAGGTCATGTTTAATGGGCAAAGGGAAAAGTTACGTCACAGATAAGAACTTCACAACAGATTTATCCAGTTCTGCAATAATGTGAAATAACTATATTTTACTCTTAGCATACACTATTTAAAATCATATTGAACTATATGCTATGCTTGCAGTTTTGTAACATTGCATTATATATATTCTGATATATGCATGTATATATATATATATATATATCAGTATATATAAAACAATGTTACAAAACTGCAAGCATAGCATATAGTTCAACAGTGATTTTAAATAGTGTATATATATATATATTTAAATAGTATATGTATATATATCTAAATTTCAATGCAATATGAATTAATGAATGTTCCCGTTGCTGGCCCTCCTGAACTGTAAAGGAACTGTAACAGAGCTACCCACGGGTAGTTTGACTATCAAACATAATGAGAAGCTATGACAGGAATAAAAGTAGCTACAGCAAGAAGAAGCTGTAACATTTGGGAAGATACTGAGTTACTTACGAAAAATCCTTCTTGTCCATTCAGTGCTGTGGAGGTGACAAAGGGCAAACGTTGGGTGCACAAGTTTCCTACAATCAACACAGACATGTTAAGTTGTAAAACCACAGTAGTGGGTAAATAAAAATGAAATGTAAAAATACAATGTTAAAAAAAAACATATTAAATGTTTGAGCATGTCCTTACTCCAGCTGAAGTAAGGACATGCTCCTAGGGTAGACATGTAGTAGACCATAGAAAATATACTGTTATCATTATCATGTCTTATGAAAATATACAGGGCTAACTGTAATGTACATTATTTAGTAAGCCTTTTAGCTTGGACATATCCTGTCAAAAGGGTTAAGAGTGGTGTTTAAGCCCCCTTTTCACAAAATTGATTATGCAAGGGGTTTTGCATTTTCATTTATATGAAAGGACTTGTACTGGAGCTTAATTAGTTGCCCCCCGGCTGGATTATGCACAGCAATATTACAATGTGCACCAAGACACTGGTTAAGTTGGGATTATTAGATTGTCAACCATGTCATACTGTCGACATCATTTCGTGACATGGTCTGATGGCATTTGAAAACTGTTCTTGTCTACACTGGACATTTGCTACATAAATGAACAACACAGTCTGTGCATTGAAAATGGGTAAACAAGTTTCTTCACTAGGAAGCTGCCTTTACTGTCACTGGTAATAAATAAGTTTCTTCACTAGTAAGCTGCCTTTACTGTCATTGGTAATAAATAAGTTTCTTCACTAGTAAGCTGCCTTTACTCGTTTACTGTCACTGGTAATATATAAGTTTCTTCACTAGTAAGCTGCCTTTACTGTCACTGGTAATATATAAGTTTCTTCACTAGGAAGTTGCCTTTACTGTCACTGGTAATAAATAAGTTTCTTCACTAGTAAGCTGCCTTTACTGTCACTGGTAATAAATAAGTTTCTTCACTAGTAAGCTGCCTTTACTGTCACTGGTAATAAATAAGTTTCTTCACTAGTAAGCTGCCTTTACTGTCACTGGTAATAAATAAGTTTCTTCACTGGTAAGCTGCCTTTACTGTCACTGGTAATATATAAGTTTCTTCACTAGGAAGCTGCCTTTACTGTCACTGGTAATAAACAAGTTTCTTCACTAGGAAGCTGCCTTTACTGTCACTGGTAATAAATAGGCCCAGTATACAGTGTAGAATTAACAAAATGCATGTACTGGCTTCATGTACTGGAATTTTTGGGCAGACCTTCAAATCTACAGAAGAGTCCTTGACAGTTTTAGGTTACTAGTCCAGATGACTCCATTTACCACTTCAATGAGATCAATAGTCTAGTCTATTTTCAAATCACTGCAAAAAACTCACATATCGGTATCAATGGGATTGTGCTGAACTGACAAAATTGATCAAATTCAATACTTACTGTCCATTTATTACACCATTGTTGATGAAGAAATTGAACATCTTGGCATAGACTTGATATTGTGTTTTACAGGTCTTTATGCAGGATCACATTTTTACCAGTCAAAAAATCTCCTGATAGATTTTTAAAGCATAATGAACAAATAAATAACACTAAGAGTCAATAACGTGTAAGTTTTTTAGTTCCTCAAATTTACACCCATCCAAAAATTAACTCAACCAATACAAAAGATGGGTGGACAGGTCTATATATAAAGCTATGGTGTTTTATTTAAAATTATCTTCCTTGTGATATTGGGAGAGACCCGTTTTCTTGCTACTACTGGTAATCTTTGTCTACCTGCTAATCCATATGCTTGCTGCTATGCCCAAGTACCTGCCTAGATTCATATATGCTCATGAATAACAAAATGTGTGCATGTGCATGCAAACATATAATATTATTGTATATTTGTTTACCACGAATAGATTGCAACCTTTATGTAAGAGAAACATTAACATATGACTAATGTAACCGTACCCAGGTTTGTTGGCTGTAATCAGTAGGTTATGTGCCTGAATCAGTGAATGGCTCACCATTTATAAAATTATAAGTTATCAATCCAGGTGACCAACATGCACCGATTGTCAAACATGTGTATTGTCCAGACTACTCAGACAAGCTTAACCCTAGGCTCATACTACGTCTACTGAACTGAATAGTTCTACTGTAGCTGACTGCATGTTCTGCATTCACAACTGTCCTATGCCATTCATTGTCAATGATTTTCGCCCATGAGAGACAACTATAAGACCATGCAGATGTAAAAATTCCACTTTTACACAAACTTACATTAGATATGTAGTTAGCTAAATACTACAAACGTAGCTTTATAAAATAATAAAAACTATGAAATTTACAAAAAATAAAGGTTAACCAACTTGGCAAACTTTGTGAGTAAAAAAATTGAAGTTTGTTTACATTATATAAGCACTACCACAGTATCTATGACAGCATATCCAGAATATTTGTATTCATGTAGAGTAATTGTACAAAGATCGCAGAAATAATTATGCTGAAATATATTGTCTAAACGACCTTGTTTTATGTTACATTAGGTCTCTGAAGTCACTATCACAGAGTACAGTGAACTGGCCTCAAAAACAGCAATTGTAGGCTGTAAGAATCTGAATGAACCCAAAAGCTTGCACTCATGACAATATTCTGAGTTTTACTACCTTACACAAGCTGGTAAATAAGCGAGTGAAAAGAATGGAACAGCTGTGAATTAAATATTTCAAAACAACCACTTGTGCAGGATCTCCTACAAGAACAACACATGTTCACCAATACAATATCACACACTACCGGTAACCTGCATAGGCTATGTCATATGTATAATGAATAACACACCAAGTCTCTAATCAATCTGATACAGACACAAAATGAATGGCATAAAAAATCATAATAACATTTTTTAATGGTTATACTCAAAACATCCCTGCTTAGATCTAGTGATTTATGTTCAAAGTTTTTCCTCTCTAGAATGGGGAGTCCAAATCCAATGCGTTTTTGTGTAGACATTTCCCTATCTGGGATCTCACGTCCCCTAGCATAAGCACTGGTTTTAATTGACCGATAGCGTTTATTTTCTCTTCTAAGACTCGGGCAGAGTGTGGTGTTTAAACAAAATTGTCCAAGCTTCAATGCGGTAGGATGTGGAATTGAACCACTGTCCACTCAACTAACAGTCCAACTAACAGAGCTCGCACCAATAAAGGTTGGAGGCAACCTCATTTAGTTTGAAGATTGGACATTCACTGGCTGCTTAGTCTTAGACACTCTGTTTTTACCGGGATTGATCTCCTCACTGCTTATACAAACTTTTGACTAAAAAAACAATTTATACTGCAATCTGCAAGAACAAAAGCTCAAACATTTGTAGCATTAATGTTTAAATAACAAATCACTGACAATGTACCTAATTAAAGCTTCAGTTTAATAATTTACAAAATTAATCATTTAAATTAAAAGTTAAAACTTGAGATCATGAAGTGAAATTCTGAATCCATCTGTGACTGTGTGAGTGTTACTACGGTGTTATGGGAGACCCTGTGTCTGTGAGTGTGAGGCTGTGTTATCACTATCACTATCAGTATCAGTGCCATCACCATGTCCATCATCCATGGCATGATTTTGCGTGAGTTTTAATAAACCGGATTAAATCGGGCTTATCATACCTGTGTGCACGCAAACAAGAACCGTTCATGCATAACCAAACAATTGGTTGTTTGGAGTAAACCTACCTGATATTTCAAGGATGTTTGGAGTGGATATGCGAGGTAAAGCTACCCGTGACGTCGACTCGAAGAGCCTGTCTTTCTCTCGGCGAATATTTACTGTTGCCGTTGGCGATGTTATAGGGTATTACGATTTACGTCCTATCCCGATTGATTAACTAAACAGTACATTACAACTACAAACACACACCCACAATTGTACGCTTGAGCACTTGTCGAAACAGAGTCAATGTGGTTTGTCAGCTGCCGTTAAGACTCGTAAGCCGACCTTCGCCCGCATAGCCTATATGTGCATTTCCTACGGACCTGTCCGCGTTTACGCTCGAGTGCCAGGCGTGGCTGGTGGCGCCACACTACGGACCATTTCTATGTTCCGTCGTCTGCTACAAAACGCAAATGACACGCGCTCGGACACGCTCGCACCGAAGCTCGCACACAACGCCGTGAACGCACACACGTAAATCCATCTTCGTCATCACCTTCATATTTACCTTTTCCTTCATCATTGTAATCATCCGTTTTTCCGATTTTCGTCGTCATCATTGAGTCATTCTATAGTAACTTGTATTTTTTGTCCCCAGCTTTCAATTTCCAATAATAGCTCTACACAATAAAACGAATGCCTTTATCATGTGTTTGCTATGTACCCCCTCAATGTTTAGCAGTCACTACCTCTGCAGTAAATACATAATTTGACAATTTTTTTCAATCTGATATGCTGGAATGTCTTGACCATAATGTGTCCCTTCTAATGTATTTGGACTTTAACCACCGATACAACATATTTGTATAACAGCAGCATACTCGATGTATTAATGCCCAGTCAATTCATTTATTTAGCAATCATATTTTACCTAACTTGTCTAAGAAAAGGTTAACATAAAAAAAATACAGATTTTGAAAGTCTGTCCCCTGGATATTTTGTTTTAGCCGTAAAAATCCCAAGGAGAGTGATACTGCGTTAAACTATTGAAACGGTTCCAAACCATAATTGTCGTAGCAGTAGCCTACCTTGCCCTCTTTTTGACATATTTGCTAGCATGTCTTGTGATTTTCCTTCTCAAAAGAATGTTCATTTGACTGAAATTCGGCGTGTATTTTTTTTACTTGTCTATGCTATAACGTGTTAAATGTCATGTGGCTATTTAATAATCTGCGATATATAATATACAAGTTATGTGACATTGCGTATATACCAACATGGTATGTCAATGGTACAAATTTCAAACGAGTTATTGATTCCAGAGAACAAATTGTAAAACTATTGTCTGAGCCATAACGTCTTAGCCATAACGAATAACGGTTAAGAGTAGTAAGACTACTTTGTGATACAACAAACAAGTAGATTTTATAATTTTGTGCAAGCCAACAATTATAGAGTTTAAAAAGCTACACCATTTATAATATGTATATACACTGTATATATTATAATATATATATACATACATCATATATATATATGTGTGTGTGTATATATATATAATATACATGTATATATATTATATATAATATATATCATATATATATATATATATATATTATTTAGGAAAGAGGATGTATTTTGGGTGCAATTGGAGGTTTTTGAAGAGCCTCAAGATGGGTTTTTAGCAAGCCTCAAGGGGTGCAATTCGAGATTTTTGGAGAGGGCTCAAAGTGGGTTTATTGTGTAGTTGGATATTTAGTATTTAATATTTATTATAGTTAAAGGTTTTTTGGTGAGTTTCACAAATATTTAAGAGCACCCAGCTCACCAAATAATTTCGTTCCGGCGTCAATGAAATCCGGTATGTATATATATATATATGTATATATGTATATATATATATATATTTGAAACATCTTAGTGGCCATATGCGCGGGAACAGACTCCTCCCCAGTATATAAGTTAATAAGCGGCGTGGCGGCGAATACAATTCAACAGCAATAATGTTTAACAATTATATACCTAATTAAGCCATGTAGTATTACGTAAATGTACTATAATTTTATTCACCACAATAATAATAAGACTTTTTGTCTTAGCCATAACAATAATGTCTCAGCCATAACGTTTTGTTATAGCCATAACACAAGTTAAACAGTATCATGTTTTTATAGTTATATTGTAGAGTACACTGATTTGTATTTGTTACTTTTGTACTTTTATAAGTAATGATTTCATGAACCCAATTGTTTATCAGAGGTGTTTACTACCAAATGCAGTGCATAATTATATGAAATTAAATATGCAGGTTATTGGACAAATAACATCCTGATATGTTGTGTCAGTATAAGTATGATTATAACCTTATACTAAAACATTAGTACGTTAATTTTCGCAAGCTGATATCTATGTAATAGAAAATTGACATTATTTTGCCCATATTAAAATATGACATTTCTGTCATATTAGTAACAGTCTCGTTATCGTTCAGACATGCAGCGATGGTAGGTGTTTTCAAATACACGTGTTGGCTAAATTTGTTAATATCGATATGGGTTAGTGCATTTAATAAATTCCACGTGATCCACAGAAAGCTACTCTGAAAAGGTGTGTTTTAAGAAGTTTTTGATCTGTGGCAGTCTGTTCTATATAGACTGGCTGCAGCTACAGCAAAACGGCGATCACCCTAAGTGACCGTCTGCGAAGCCGGTGCTGACAATAACGGCAAAGATTGTTGCCGATTCGGTTGACGTCGGTTCAGTAACTCCGCGAGATAACTTGGTGCCAGGTAATGCATCACATAGTACACAAACACAAGCACTTTATATGTCGGGCGTACACACAGATAGGTAACCAATGCATGTGCTGCAGCACTGGAGTGACGTAGTCATACTTCCTCGTACGGCAGACGAGGCGGGCTGAGCCCGTTTGCGGAAGGCCACAGAGTAAAATTTAATGAATTTACATAATCGAGGCGTGAAGTCACGAGCGCGTGCACCAAGGTTTTATACGCATCATCAGTGATGCTTAGCCGAATTTGTCCAATGTTGCGAATCTGGTGGTAGAACGACTTTGCTATCTGTGCAACCTGTGCTTCCATAGTAAGACCGCTGTCAAGTATGACTCCTAGGTTGTGTACGGATGACTCCGGCACAACCCGATGTCCGCCAATTGTCACGGAAATATCGGAGGGCAGATCGTTTCGTTGTTTTGATGTGAGGAAGATGACTGCCTCTGACTTCTCGGTGTTTAACTTAAGTTGGTTTCGTTCAAACCAATCGGTCATCTCCGCTACACATTGTTCAATCTTCGTTATAGCTGCAGTAATGGGTTAGTATTGCTCCACTGTCATGTAAATCTGCGTGTCTGCCTGTCGTGCAACGATGTTGCCGATAGGTCTTGTGTATATGCCGCATAATACTGGCCCAAGCACAGACCCTTGTGAGACGCCACATTTCAAAACAAAATCAGTTGACGTTGCGCTGTCTACAGTGACTCTCTGATAATGTTCAGTGATGTACGACTGTAACCATGCAAGTGCTGACTCTGTGATGCCGAACGAGTGTTCCAGTCGAGTCATCAAGAAATCGTGATTAATTGTGTCGAATGCGCTGGACAAATCTAACATCACGAGAACAGTCTTGCACTTTTTATCCAGCGCCGCGGCGATGTCATTCTTGACTCGGCAGGAGCGCCGTCTCCGTCGGGTGGCCTTGGCGGTATTCTGACTGAAATGGATCACGCAATGTGGTGATATCAAGGTGATTGTTGAGTTGTCTTGCGACCACTTTAAAAAAAAAGTTTTGATACAAACGGCAAGTTTGAAACCGGGCGGTAATTGCACAAAGCCTCTTCATCAAGTATCACTTTTTAGGACTGGTCTTACGACCGCATGCTTGAACACATCAGGTACAATTGAACTTTCAAGGGAAGTGTTTATTATCGAAGTAGCGAACATAGTTTAAGGAGCCATGTAGATAATGGGTCTAGCCCATAAGACTTACACGGAGCGACTGCGACCAATCTTGTGACGTCCGATTCAGTGACTTCTGTGAAGCGTGTCAACAGAACACCAAGAAAAGCAGTGTCGTCACCGAATGCAGCCGCCATAGCATAAGAACGATCACCTCCACAGTGGACTATGCTTTGCCGGATGTAATTCACTTTCTTCACGAAGTGGTTGTCGAAACGTTGGACCAAATCACGCGAAGACACATACAACGGCAGTTTCTCAGAGCCAGATATATAGTATATCCCATGAGGTTTTTCGTTACGTTGAAGAGCTGCTTTTGGTCACTACCACAACTCGCAATATTGTCGGAGAAGTAACTACGCCTCGTGGTGAGTAACATATGGTTTACGGCCACATATTGCGCACGATATGCTTGCCGGTGTACCTCGAGGCCAGTACGTAGCCAAGTCCGCTCCGCTCGCCGTCGGTTTTGCTTCTCACGCCGCAGTTCGTTGGTGTAGGCGAGTTGGGTCGCAAGGTTACGGTTTTCTCGAGCAAGGGAACGTGGTGATCGATAATCCGACGTAATCCAGTGTCGTATGCTTCCACCATTGTCCCAACAGGTCCACCAATGTCAAAATCAGACAAAGATGTAATTTCTTCGCCAAAATGGGAAACACATATCCGACGCAATCTGCGAAAAAGTTAGTGTTTTCCGCACCCCCAGCCGGCTTCCTTGCATTTACCAGAAAACTTATGGCCAGGTGGTCTCCGGATGGAAACGGATCATAGACAGTACAGGTACTATGCAAGTATTATCCTTAACTATGACCACATCCAAGATGTACCCTTACTGTGGGTGGAAAAGCGTCGTACGTCTTGTTCTGTTGGAATGTTGAAGTGAAAGTTCAAATCGCCAGTGATAATAACATCATGCGTATCCAGCATTATGTCGTCTAAATACGCAGAACACTGGTCGAAGAAAACGGTGCTGGTAAAACCGTTTCGCGTCGATGGCGGCGGACGATACACGACACACAACCTGAAGGTGACACTATCAGAATGTTCAAAATGAGAGTAATTTCCACACGTCGAAATCGTCTTTATTGTCAAGCCGGACTTGTACAACAGTGCCAGACCTCCCCCTCGTTTTCCACCAGGTCGTGACACGGAATGAAATTTGTATCCACGTTGAACTAACACTCTTATCACGTGATCATCAATGACGCTACCGAGCCACGTCTCCGTCAGAGCTAAAACATCAATGTCCCACGAAATCACAAAGTCATAAACAGAGATCGCTTTAGTCTTAACCGAACGTACATTGATGCAATGCACATTCAATTTAGCGAAACACGGATGTCCGATCCCAGCGGAGGTAACAATGTTCACGGAAAGGAGGTTACTTATTGATGTCCTTGTTTTCCGGTTGGCGGAAGCCGATGCGATGCGACTATTTACAACTACACGAATTGGTCTTTGTTTGAGCCTCCGAGCCCTACAACCGCGGCGAGTGCTTGCACGCTTGACTTGTCGAGACCGGGGGTAAACTCTACTGATATGCCCAGAGTAAAGTCCATTGCCAATGTTTAGCAATGCATTCATGCTGTACGCAATAATTCCAAGAGAATGGCAAGTCTGTTTCTAGCCGTGCACATCAAGACCGTGGCAGTCCAGTCCATGGCACACATTCAGGTAGAATTTCAGATACGTCCAACGTTTTTAAATACGTACAATCACGATATTCGGGAAGCGATGTGGTATCAAGACCATATGACACAACCTAATATCATATGCAATTGTAGTCGTATACGCTTCAGTGAACAGCACTGCAGTCTGTTCCAGACACGACACGCCCAAATAAATAAATGTTCATAAATCACTTAAAACCGGTACATCATCACTATTGGCAGTGCCCGTAATATGTTCCATGTATGTTTATGGAATAACTGCATCAGTTTGGCTACATGCCAGTAATACGTATCAAAAATTGAGATTAAAACGGAGCGGAATACTTGCTGCCAATATGGGCGCAGTGCATCCTGGTTGGTTGAGTGACAAAATAATTTAATGAACTAAGACTTGGGATTGGTTGAACGCAAATTTATGTATATGCACGTAGAGTGATAACTATAGTATTGCACGTTTGTTAATTCGGATTTGGGATAACTGAGTCTTTAGATTTGGTGAAATTAAGCATAACCGTAGGGGCGGAAAGAAAAGACGACACCTTACGGAAGCGCAACCCCTCTAATCCATCATCTTTGTCATCATAGTTTTTGTCGTCATCTTCATCACAATATTTAACTTAATTTGCATAACTACCATCACATATTCACCATCATGACCCTTTTCTTCATTTTTGTTTTCGACATCTTCATCATCATCACATTCATCTTCATTACCATCTTCATTTTCACCATCGTCGTCATTTTCTTCTTCGTCACCATGGTCATCGCCTTCTTCTTAGTTTTTACACACGTTTTATTTGTTTCCTAGAAAAGTTCTCATATATTCATCATCATCCACACTTTGCAGTTTTATTGCCAAGTAATGTGTATCCTCGGTTTGTGTGTAATTTTTTTTATATGCAGCGTGGCGTGTATGCACGACATGTGTCTATATATGCGGCGTGTGTTGTTTTATTATCTACCAGATGGCGGGTTGATTATTTATAACCAATGAAAATCATCAACTAGTTTACTGCGATCTAATCTTGACCTAATTAAATTTATCCTTTGATAGTCTCGACTACCATGGCCCCGATAGTATCATTAGCGAATAATGACCGTCGTTACATAATGTTGTCGCACTGCAAAGAATCGGGTAAATGGAACGACGCGCCAAAAATCAAAGGTTTGTCAGCGCAGTACTGAATTTGAAACACAAGGCGTTGGCAAGTTTGTAACATGATGTATGACTTTAAAGTTTGTTATTTGTTGAAATGTAATAATTTTCAAATACCTAATTAGTCCGCTTAAAGTGTCTTCGTGTTAATGTTATAAACTATAATCTGTGGTAATGTTTACGTCAGCTGACATGTCATGTCTGAGTCTGACAGTGATAATGCTATGATCAGATTAGCTATGCTCTAAACAATGCATGAACTTGATAAAGTCATAATGATATGACATGATATGCCCATACCTATATCACCATAATGACTTTAAATTAAATATCAATGGCAATGTCCGCATATCTTTATTATACAGTCCCGACCAATCTAGGCCCTATGCTAGGTATGTCAACATCCGCTGGGCGGCAGCACCGCTCAGCGTCGGTTTAACGCGTTCCAGAAATGGCGCAGGTTTTTTGCCACGCAGTCGATCTGCTGGATCACATGGTCTCGGGAAAACGTCGTGGATTTCGATATGCATACTAATTTTGTTTACTGTTGACATTTATATCGACCAATTAATGCCATCAGAAGATGCTCCGCGGGTAAAATCTGTTACATTGTATTCGGCCGGGCAAGATTTGGTGAACTTTGCGTTGTGTTTACTTACAAAAATATTAATATATTTTTTAGCGTGTATCTTTAAAATGCTTAGCCTTAGGCTTAGGTGTCTTTGTGAAACTAGTATCCTAGCTTTCATATGGTATAACTATGAATCTTGTATATCCATGCGGAACGCAAGGAGGACTAATCTTAGATGACCGGTAGCGTGCCAGTTTGATGCATTTTGTATGTCGCTCGGCGCATTAGCGGCTGTTTAAAATGTATGCGCCGAGGCGCGGCGCCATTCTAACGTATGCGCGATCGATATTGTAATCTGTGCCATCCCCACTTTTATCAGTTAAATGTTAGAAAGTTGTGATTGGATATTTATTATATATGCAATACTGTTTTCTAGTAATCAATATTTTTAGGACAATTTACGAAATTTCGAAAACTTACATTTACGGCAATGTCTATTGATGTCACATATGTGACTGTGGCTGTGCGCTCTACTTCCTTTTCAAACAAAATAGGAATACGTTCTTAATCTGAACAATCCACATTTTTAACAGTTCAATTTTAGCAAGTTGTGTTAATCAAATGTAATACGTGTATATTATTATTGTGTCTGTATCAGTATTTTTATGATAGAAATTACGAACAGTTAATATTTCCACTTTAATTTGCATCACCTGACACCTGTATTCATGTAATCCTATATTATTGTAATTCACATTTTATAATTCAGTCTACAGTCATGTTGACTATCCATTTTGTTGATGTTAATAATATTTACTGTTTTGTTTGTGGTGTTTTTATGTGAATCATAATGTCTTGTTGTGATTTGTATTTCATGCCACAAATACTCAGGAATTCTGGTGGTGAAGATAAAGATAAGTTGCGATATATCAAACAATCTTGCATACTCACATTCAAGGACAGAATGTTCACACTGTCGCCTCCACGTGGCTTCTGTCGTGAATCACAACACCGAAGTGATATCGATGTTGTGTGCACTAAGAAAAGTGGTATTACAAAAATGCAGAAATGTACTGTTTTTTATTTTATTTTCAGAATGGATTCCGAAGCACGCAAGGCCAAGCTGCTAATCGTTGGGCACAGTTTTGTACGTCGCATGTCGGAAGCATGTACCAGCAATGCTGAGTACCACTATTTCTGTCCCGACCTTCTGTTTTGTATGTTTGACAAGGTTGTCTTTCTAGGAAAGGGGGGACTTACCTTGGGTGGTTTGTTCCGTTAATTTGGAGCTGTGTGTGCAGAGGCGCCAAATGTTGTTTTAATCGACATAGGAATGAATGATCTATGCAATGGCTGTGCACCTGAAGAATTGGCAGAAGGTATTGTCATTTGCTCAGAAACTGACTTCAATACCTTCTGTATTCAGGTAGTGATATGTCATATTCTAACACGAATTCCTAAGTCCGGCAGCCACTATGTTGTTCCAAATGATTTTGACCAAGCCCGGCACATTGTTAGTACATGAATAGCCCAGCTGATCACTGATTCAAATAAAATAAATTTCTGGGCACATCGTGAATTGTTTCTTCCAAAGCATTTTGCAAGAGACGGGAGTGCACATGAGTACCATTGGCATGAAGAGCTATGTCAGTAGCATGAGGACAGCAGCTATTATAGCTTTCAAGCGATGCCAACAGGTGTAGCTGCTTTCTTCATGCTACAACATGTGCACTCTGTCACTATTTTTTCTAATACATTTTTTAATCTTCAAAATTGTCACTTCAAAAATCAGTTCAACCAAAACAACCATTATGAATCAAAATTACTTTTCAAAACACAACTGCAAAACATAGAATTTGGCATATCACTACTTCACTTGCATCAACTTTGTCTAGATCATTTGTTTCTGTGTTGATGATGAACACCTTTGGCTTTGATGTCACTGTATACATAACTTCAACTGCATGCAATAAACTATCCATGTTAAGTCTTAATCCTCCTTGGCAGACAACCTTTCATTCATATATATACAGCTCAAAATTTGCAATTGTTTTTCTTTACTTTTCAAAATTAAATTCTGATTCAGTTAGAAATCATAATTGTTAAAATATTCTAAGAATATTTATTTATTTAGAAATTGCTATTGTATTTGTAAAGTAAATTTTCAAATTACTGACTTACCTACGCACGAGACTGTACCTAACAGGAAACAGCTGTGGGCCTGCACCAATGTCAATAATGGCAAGTGCTCGCATGGGTCAAGGAATTGTCAAAGCTCTTTGATCTCTGCAGAAGTGTCTGGCATCATAGTCGCTTCATGTCCATTGCTCAACTCAAATTTACGTGGAATAACAATGTGCACACTTGAAGAACATTGCTACGACTTTGAGAAATGTAGACGTCGCTACTAGGATGTTTCCGTTCTTCAACAACTGGCAGAGCTGTGATATCAGAGCAGAAATGGGTAGTGCGGCTATAGTTACGCTTACCTCACATCCATTGCTCAACTGGAAGTTATGTGCAGTGAAAATATGCTCACATAATGAAAGCTGCTATTCAACTGAGAATTGTAGACATTGCTCCTTGCATGGGTCGACTCATCAGCAACTGGTAGAGTTCTCTGATCACGGTAGAAGATGCTGGTGTCGTAGCAAACCCAGTGCATACTTTCGTGGACTTTCACACACAAATTACGAACTTCAGTGCATATTACATGGACTTGTGCATATTACTTATCGTGAATTATGAACTATAATTCAGTGCATATTGCACAGACTTACGCATGTTACCTATCATGAAGTTATGAACTTCAGTGCATGTTGCACGGACTTATTCACGTTAGCTATCGTGAAATTATGAACATTTATATAATAACCTGGTGTTTTGGACATTAACCTTTGTAAACTATTATGACTGGTGCTGCACTGTTTACGTTATAATAAATTGCCTTGATGGTTTTTTCAATGATATCATGTTTTGTAATCCCTCAAACGTCCAGTGTGCACATTTATTAATTAATTACACCATTAATTTCAGTACATACGTCAAATGTGAAATATAGGTCAAATAAATAGGTCATGTTCTAATACATCTGTTGCCATTTACAAGTTTACTTAGCATTAAAGTAATTATATTAGCAATTTTGTACCCAAATGATAATTGCCAATTTCTTAATTCATGTTCACCTAAATTATGTCATTTATATGGGATTAATCCCAGTATGTAGGTCAAGTATGAAGGTCAAGGCAAGGTCATAAAAATTGACATTTCCTAAAGGGTTGTATCATGATTCATCCAGTAGGTGCATTTATGAATTAATTATGCCATAAATTCAGGTATATAGGTCAAATGTGAAATATAGGTGAAATAAATAGGTCAACTTCTAATAGCCGTTTAAAGGTTGAATAGTATTAAATTAATTATATTGGCAATATTCATACTTCAAACGTTAACAGTGCTCATTACCTAATTAATTTTCAGCTAAATGATGGCATTAATAAGAATTAATCCCATGCTGTGGACCAAATCTAGGTCAAAAGTGGAATGTAGGTCAACAGTGAAGGTCAAGTCAAGGTCACCAAAAATTGACATTTCCTTAAGGGTTGCACCATTTTTGATTTCACATACGTAAGTTAAAAGGTTCCAATGTTATTACTATTTTCCAATCAAATAAATGCAGTCCTCGTGCAGACTGCACAAGAAATGGACTGAAAACCAATAGACAAAAAATGCCACCATTTTTAAGATTTAAAAGTTGAATAGCGCTGCAAATATTGAAGATATCAAAAGGGTAGTAAACTACATATCATTATCCATCATGTAGCACCATTTAAATGATGATATAACATATTTTGTTGTTGTTGACATACCATGGCTATGGCCTATCACCCTATCACCTATGCCATGGCTATGGCCTATCACCTATGGCTATGCCATACCCAGCCTCAGGCCATGTAATTATGATTATACACATTATAAATAATATATTATAATATAAGTACCATCAGACTGATCAGTATCACGACACTTCAACAAACAATTAAATATGCTAGAACATTGCATGGGAATTGGCTTATATCACGTACATATTTTTTTGGCTGCTGATCAGCCATTTTCTGGTTATAGCTGTAACCTCGTAGGCCGTATAGCAGCGTAGTACCGAGACATTCGTTTGAGCTGGGTAGATTTTTGCTTTTGCTTCGTCGATTGCAGAGGCGCGGGAACGAAATTCATATCGGGGAGGGGGTGGGGCTGCTGGAGATTCAGCATCACTGAAATTATTTCGCCGCCGTATCTTCATCTCTTCTTCAGCTTCAGCTGCGCTGGCTCGACTGTGACTCAATCCACAAGGTGAGGTGGGGGTGGTTGGGGGGGGGGGGGGTGCTGTTGAAAATGTTTGCCGCCACGCGGCTGTAACTTTTGAGCTTCACAAGCTTCTCACTTGACAGTGACTATCGTCTTGGCTGAACTGTATTTCGCAGCCGCGTACTGAACGGGGGAACATTTCCATTGGTCTAGGGGGACGCGGTCACAATGGGTTACTTCGAATCATGCAGAGCGGCGGAGAAGAAGAGAAGGCGAGAATCGAAGACCCACAAGCTTCATTTCGACCCAGAAACTCCTGTCCCACTGCACTAATATCTGCTGAACAAGTATCGGGCTCCAGGGTCACCTCAATTTTTCTTGTTTTTGGTGCTATCGTTGCCCCAAGAGTGTGACTGGAGGTTTGTCCCTTTGCAAGACTAACCCTGGGGCTATTAATGTCCCTTTCTAAGACTAACACTGGGGCTAATAATGTCCCTTTGTAAGACTAACCCTGGGGCTAATAATGTCCCTCTGTAAGAGTAACCATGAGGGCTGATAATGTTCCTTTGTAAGACTAACCCTGGGGCTCACGAAACTTTGCGACTAGCACACACAAGCAATAGCGACATTGTCCATTCTCAGTGAAATATCTGGCAATTTTATTCTTATTTCCCCCCACCCAATTGTAGCATGGAAACTAATGGGTGACTAACTTCAGCCACTCTATTCCTAGAACTTACGACACAACTGCCCACGCTACACTGCCCACTGTTTGCACCTCTTACGCCATTCATCATGCATGAAATTTGAGAATTTATCTTGGACTGAGGAATCAATGAACGCCGGAGGAACGCACATACACGCACTAAGTTTATTTAAAGCAGACATTCATTATGCAAGAACAGTTGACAATGCATAGACCTCATAACGATCAATCACCCGACAGGCTGTCAATCATGTGCTTGGACACGCCCCGCACCAGTGTCAGATACTAGAGCAAACTCCTGCTTATTGTTCAGTTATATACTTTTGACTGTTCACTGACACCACCAGACGAAAAACGAGAACAGGGAAAAGGAAACACCTCAAAAACTAAAACATGGTCTTATATATCTACAGTAGAAATATCAACAAACTTGAGCTATCACACGTGAAAGACCTGGCGTTTTCTTTTATCATTTATACTCCAACAAATGTGGTTGGAATAATAAAACACACAAAAGATGAGGAGTTTTCTGCTGTGTCGCAGTCGACCTATTCCAGCCTAAAACGTCAATGTGTCGACTATAACTCTTTCCAGCAACATCTAAATCTTAGTTTTGTGAAAGCACAGTTAACTCGGATAAATTTCGGATGTACACAGAATATACACAGCATAAGGAATAGAAACAAATCTATAGATAGTATATTACCAAACGAACCACATGATAAACTGGTGAGAGTTTGTGGTACAAGTTGAACTTTTTGACAGAACTGACGTAAACCAACGATAGCCCCACATCGGTTTGTTACATGAAAAACTGTAGTGTTTATATTGAATAAATTTAAATCCGTGAACAATTTCCACATCGTCACTGTGGAGCCTATGCAGGGTGTTTTTGTCAACGTCCACCATAAAAGACAAGCGTTTCTTTTCAAAGGTCACTACAAATGTCGATACTAAGGATTCTAGAAACGCTACATTTCTTGGTCATGAAACCATCTGCATGTAATGACGTCATACAATTTCCCTGCATGACATGTTACGTTATGTGCTTTAGGATCCATGAGGAGCCCTGATTCACTGAGCGGGTACGGCGGGTGGGGAGGTAGAAGAGCTGTCTGCTGGGGCGGGCGGCTCCTCTTTTGATGGCTCAACCATAGTGTCTTTAGTCGTCGCCTCTGCACAGCCATCACCACCGCCGCCGCCATCCATGGCAGAGTGTTCACTATCCTTGCCTGCATCGGATTCGTCAGTATTTTCCGCCTGCCAGTTACCCCAGCGTGACCGTCGCGGCCCGTCGCGTCCATCACGCCGGTTGCCATCACGACGGGCATTATCACGACGGTTGCCATCACGATGGTCACCATCACGTCGGTCACTATTGTGACGGTCACTGTCATGACGATCTCCATCCAGATGGTCACTATCACGACGGTCACGATGATTGCCGCCGTTATTCATATGTTCATTACGCTCATCCCTTGAATGCCGGTCGCGAGAATCGCCCCGTCTGAACGGCCCTCTATTGCCCTCAGGTTCACCCTGGTCATGGCCGAACCTGTCCCGGTCACTGTCACGTGGGGGCCCCCCAAAGCGGGCCATGGGGGGCATGTCTGTGAGACTGGGCATGGGACTGGCCGGGAATGGTCCTGGGGGGCGCTCTGGTGGTCCCCTGAAGGCCGGACCACGTAACATGCCCCCGAACCCTCCACGGAACATGAAGCGGGGGTCGCCAGGGGGGCCCTGGGGCAGCCCAGGGAAGAGGTCCCTCGGCCCGTCATCCCCTCTCATTCTCATCGGTGGCCTCGCCATGTCGGCCCGCTCGAACCTTGCCGGCATGAATCCACCACGTCCTGGCGGGCCAAATAAGCTTGGCGGGCCGCGGAAGGCCAACATAGGTGCTCGTGGCTGGTTGCCGAGCAGCCGGATTGGTCCTGGTCCACCGCGGCCGCCAGGACTTATATTCCCTGGTCCCCCGAGCATAGGACCATTGATGCCGAGTGGTCCTATCCCGCCTGGACCGGCCTGTCTCGGGTCATTGGCCATCGCCGACATGAGCGCACTGACCATGCGTGGAGACCGACTACCACCACCTGGTGGCCCTCGACAGTTCTCCGTGGCTTCCTCCAACTCCATCATGGTCTCCCGGTCGCCGCCGGACTTGCGGTCAGGGAAGTGGCGGTCACCGTCTCTGTGGTTGCGCCGGTCATCTTCATCGTCCACGCTCCGGCGGCCACCACTGGCACCATCTATCCGCTCCGGTTTACTCGGGGACCACCTGTCATTTTCCGGTTGATTCTTTATGGTGTCGCCCCCTGGCGGAGGCATCTGTTGCAGGGGCAGCATGAGGAGGCGGGGTCCAGCCGGCGACATGCGCGGCATGTTCATGCCGGGTATCATGCCGGCGAAGCCTGGGGGCGGCATGCCGGGGTTGAAAGCGGATTGGGGAGGGTGAGCGCCACCGGGCTGGGACATGAAGGGGCGGATCATGCCTGGGGTGTTTGCCTGGGCATCATGGTTAACAGTTGCGGAGTTGCTGACAATGTTCTGTATGGCCTGGGCCAGTTGTAGACCACTTGTATGACTTGAGGCGGCCGACGACAGGCCAGTGATGGTGCCCTAGGAGCACAATAAAAATACACTTATTATATATATGTGATGCCTCCATCAGAGGAATACAAATAAGACTCCGGCAATTATCATGAACAGGTATGCACAAGGGTCATCATCAGAGCAAGTAACCATCACAGATTAGGCAGTTTCAAACAAATCCGTTTTTACTTTTTTAATGTCAGATTATTAAAAAATAATGGGGGAGTTCATGTCAGATTTTGAGTGCAGCTGGAGAAAGCACTTGAACAAAAAGTTGTTGCGAGATAGAGATATGAACTACCTTCGGATATTACACAGGGCTGGGTGGTCTCTCACAATAGACGTAGTAAATGTATGACATTGTTTACTTCACAAGAAAGGTGTCTGAAATAGAGTCAAAATATTTGAGATTGAAAACAAATTTTCTTGCAAGGTAAATAATGTCTGATGAAACTAGAGCCAAGACATTAGAATTTCTAAACATTCAAACTATGACTATATATTGGCATTCATTAATTACCCAGTAACATTTCCGAATCATCGGCAGCTACCTTGAGTACCTGGGTAGTCTCTCTGGGTTTACAAAATCACAAGACTGCCATCCCAACTCATACCACCTGCTACAACCACTGTGCGTGCTTGAGCTAGTTACCTGCGACGGGGTCATGGTGAGGATGGTGGCCCCGGAGCTGGGCGGAGGTCGCATCATGTTTGTCAACATCACTGGCGGTGGCATTCCACCTGGCATTCCTCTTGGTACCGGTGGCATGCCCGGTGGCATCATGCCACCGACTGGTGGCATCCCGGGAGGTGGCATGCCTGGCATCACCATTGGATGGGGCGGCATCATACCCATTGGCATCACTGGGATCATACCTGCAGACAACAGGTGGCATGTTACATTAGCATCATACCAATAGTCAAATACAGCGTACCACTGGCATCATACCAACAATTGAATACATCATACCATTGGCATATTAGTAGTCGATGAGCTGACATGTTACTTGGACACTAGGAATGCACCAACAATCTTAAGTCATAACAGTGACTGGGATTAGGCCGTTACAAGTCCCATTTGACCGATATTTAATTTAGCAAATGACCACTATCGTTTTTGCCATATAAAAGTAAGCATACAGATAGTTCTAGTTAACAGTAAACATAGTTCATGCCAGATTCACTTAAGGTAAACAGTAAACCCAATGGAATACCTCAACAAATGCACATTTCCATTCACACAATATATTCATGTTTATTCTCATGTAATCATGTGGACAGCCAATAGGGGTTGATCCTGAAGCCCCTCCAGAGGGCAAGCCAATAGGGGTTGATCCTGAAGCCCCTCCAGAGGGCAAGCCAATAGGGGTTGATCCTGAAGCTCCTCCAGAGGGCAAGCCAATAGGGGTTGATCCTGAAGCCCCTCCAGAGGGCAAGCCACATTGTACACTTTTCCTCAAACTAGTATAACATTTTTCTAAGTGCGACCCACCCGTTGGAAGTTCTCGGTAAGGTTTGTCCGTGTGGTACTAAATAATCTGCCTGGTAGTGGCACTGTACCAAAATACTGCACTGGTTTTGCTATTGTGTTTTATTCAGTATTGGTGCAATATTTTGTTTCTTCCCAAATCTTGGTGTAGCAACAAACATTGTCCTGACGGCCATGCCATTAATAAAAGATGATTTTGGTACTGATGCAATTATTATCTTTGTGTCTTTCATTTTAGTAAGCACATAACTTATTTCAAATCAAGCCATTTTCGTTTTGTGGCTACACTCATAATTTGCATGTGCACATGTACACAGTTAATGTTACTTGTAAAGAATGCAGCACACTTTTGCCATGGTTTGATATTCCTGAATTTAGTTATTTTCAATTCACTACATGACTATTTGCTATACCAAACAAATATACACGTATTAATGGAGACATGACCGCCCAAGTTAGAATCAACTATGATTGTAAATCTAATCAACTGTTTATAATAATACGATGGGTTTCATTGTGATTGCACCTGAAAGAACAGAAGGTGTGGTGACTACTGTCATTCAAAAACAGCGTTACGTATTGGTGGTTGTTTGTCACACAAAAATAAACAAACCTGGTATTATGACTACGCTCCAGGTAAAGTGGTGTTATGGCTACACTCCAGGTAAAGTGGTGTTATGGCTACACTCCAGGTAAAGTGGTGATTTTTAACAAAAATATGTTTCTTCCTAATAGCTTTGTATATTTACTATCAATAAAGTTCACCTTTAAACAATTACACACCTCTAAATCAGTATTATTCATATATTAAGCATGCCGAAATAAAGTAATCAATTTCATTATTCAATTTAGGATAGATATTTTCTTATATGGAACAGGGATATCTCTGGGAGTAATTATGCTGTTCAAATAAACGTTTGAGTATTGCCTCAGCTTACTCTTCTCTGTGCAATGATCAGACAACTTATTAAAATCAATAATCAGTTGGAAAGTTAAATCAGTATTTGTTGTCTGTCTCCTTTACATGTATTCTGTGGCATATGTGGAGTATCGTGATACTGCTTTGGTATAGAACATTTTGGTTATATGATTGGCAATATGTGTGTTATCTGATGGCAATACGTGTTATCCGATTGGAAATATGTGTTATCCGACTGGCAATATGTGTGTTATCCGATTGGCAGTGTGTGTTATCTGATTGGCAATATGTGTGTTATCTGAAGTTCCACAACACATATTTGGATAGTTTGAACCAATACTACATGTTATATTTTTGGACTTTGAGAAGATACTAAGATAAGATACCAGCTCTAAACCGTCATTTATTAATATGTATGTTACACAAAAATTGAGCACTCATCCTGGCCACTGATAATTAGATAACTACTGGTATTCCAATTCTGGGAAACACTACATAATGTAATTAGTTAAATTGTAATATTATTTGTAATAAATTGTCTTATTACAGTAAAAAACCAACACAACTTTCTGGTGTACCGTAAGAAGAAACTAACAGAGTCAATGCTGTGTACGACTCATCATCTGTCTTTGCATTCAGGAGTGTCCAGTGCTTTGTTAGTGTCTTTGGGATGACCAGGTCTGCCAGGGAGTCAAACAGGATGAACTTTATTGTACATGGAATCTATTTTTTTATGTCTGCAACTTTGTGTTGAATTATTATTTGATATTAAATGTCCGATATTTAATTTGTTCCATGCTTCATCTTTTCTCAGCTTGCAGAAGTTGCACATTTCCTCCATCAAGGTTAATTACAGGTGTTTCTAATGAAGTGGTTCTCCAGAGTTTTTATATTGCTGTTAGACTTCTTAATACAGTATTGTACTTACAAAATAGAATACTAATTATGTTCCTGTTCACTTGATATACTATCTGATTGGTTCCTGCGCGTTCAACAGATTTTCAATATAATTCTTGGCCATCTTCAAATAGTACTGTACACCTCTTTAAAAACTAATTAATTTCCTGTTCATAATATACTAGTACTCTATTGGACAGTTTTTTAATCTTTATATATGTTACTCCTGGATGTGTCAACATTATTCTAACTCCTGGATGGGTCAACACTGTTCTAACACCTAGATGTGTCAACACTGCTCTCTCTACCTCCTGGATGTGCCAACAATGTTCTAACCCCTGGATGTGTCAACACTGTTCTAACCCATGGATGTGTCAACACTGTTCTAACTCCTGGATGTGTCAACACTGTTCTACCTCCTGGATGTGTCAACACTGTTCTACCTCCTGGATGTATCAACACTGTGCTAAATCCTGGATGTGCCAACACTGTTCTACCTCCTGGATGTGCCAACACTGTTCCAACTCCTGGATGTGTCAACACTGTGCTAAATCCTGGATGTGCCAACACTGTTCTACCTCCTGGATGTGCCAACACTGTTCCAACTCCTGGATGTGTCAACACTGTGCTAAATCCTGGATGTGCCAACACTGTTCTACCTCCTGGATGTGCCAACACGGTTCCAACTCCTGGATGTGTCAACACTGTTCTAACTACTGGATGTGTCAACACTGTTATAACTCCTGTATGTGTCAACACTGTTCTAACTCCTGGATGTGTCAACACTGTGCTAACTCTTACTTCCTTTGGCTTTATTTATAAAATATGCTTTTATGTGTCAAAATTTGCCGAGGCATTCACAGTATGAAGCTGTGCCATAATTTGTGCTTATTGTTGCTGTTTTTTTAATTATATGGAAAGAGACAAAACCATACGTGACATCATACACATAATGAATTAAGACTTAAGCAGGAGTAAAATCAATTAGATATTATGTTGTTATTACTTATCTTATTACAAAAAATAATTGCAGTGCACCCCTTTATTTTGAAACATTCTGTACTAGACATCACCATTGTGTGCAAGGTTGTCTTCATCTAGATTCTCATCTGGTCATTTCTGTACTCATCTGTCTTGATTTGCTGCCATTTTCTTGGCTGTTCATTTATTAGACCCCTCTTTTAAAATTAATCTTATTGGCAATTTTGAGTTAAGTTGGAACTTTTAAGCCAAAAATTAATTGCCAGTACAGCAACGATGTTGATTGTATCATATAGTAGTATGTATCATATAGTAGTATTTATCATATAGTAGTATGTCATTGTGCGCAAAGGTAACTTTATGAACAGTGTCCAACCATGTGTATTAACATTTAAAAAAAAGCTTTCCCTTGACAACTCAATATTCAGAGATCAGTATGACTTCAGAGAAATATACATTTCCCTATATTATAATTATATATAACAGTCTACTAACTATGATGTAACTAAGAATACATTTAAATTATAAATTCATGTTTTCTTTAATCTGCCACTTATAATTTGAAAAGATAAGTGTACTTCAAATTTGTGTTCATAATTTGGTTATAATTTAATGAAGATTTGCATATAATTTCTTAACACTTTCCTAACAATGCTTAGTTGGTGTTAAATAAAACTTTAATTACTGGTTTTCTGTGTTTGTATGAAACTTACTATTAACTGAATTAATAATATATTATTATTAACATTATTTAGCCAATACAGTAGTCCCCCTCTTATAAGGCCAACCTTTCGGCAAATCTAGTGGCTTTATAAGGCAGGTGGCCTCTGGTGAGGGGGAACCATCGATGACTGTAGAATGTGAAAAGAAAACATCTGGACAGTGAACATCATTTATACGGAAAATAACTGTTGATTTTTCATAGATAATCTAATTTGTAACACAAGTACGAATGCCAACTCAGCACGACGAGTGTGTATGGGAGGCCTACTTATTTGTTATAAACATCGACGTCTTGTGATTAAAAACAGCAGTTTCGGCTGCCGATTGGCTGCTGCCAAGGGGTAGACTTTTCCTGTAACCCCGGCGGTTGGCCGCGTTAGCCGGGTGGCTGCTAGCAAGGGATGATTTGTATTAGACAATGCTAATGCAATGAAAATATGGCCGCTGGAATGGCCCTTATTTGACTATGTTTCACATGAGATGTTTCTTCAATGTCTAATGTTTCTTAAGTTTTCATTTCCTTTCCACCTTGTTTTCATTCCTTCATTTGTTCTGGTGTTCTGCAGTTTTCTTATTCTGACACCACTAAGTTCGAAAATGTTTACCATGCAAGCGTTACTTACATGATTACTTAACATTGACAGTTTGTTTTATTTGGTTAGTAGGAGTCACCTTTGCAAGAATGTGTGCCAATTCTGATAATGTAGCT
Organism: Escarpia spicata; assembly: GCA_963995525.1. NCBI lineage: Eukaryota > Metazoa > Annelida > Polychaeta > Sabellida > Siboglinidae > Escarpia > Escarpia spicata. Next base: position 48,385,344 of record OZ023218.1, read on the forward strand.
GTTTTTATTTTAGTTTACTAAAACTAAGATTTAGCTCTCTGTATTAGGCTACTTTGCCACAGTCTGAGTTCCTTGTGATGTTTTTTGTCCTGGTGCCAAGTGAACTTTAGCCTTGTTTTATGTACTTCTACAGAACAGTGCCACAGAAGTTTCAGGCCTGTCGCCACAAGGGTCCAATTAAAACAATTTTGCTTAGTGATTTAAAATTCATGTTGTTTTGTCATGTTAGGATTAGTCATCATGCCACAGGTTTCAGTCACGCCTCCTGTGTCTTTGCTCCGTTCTTATGCAATTAGTCACTCTTCCATGCGAGTCTGATCCACTCTGCAGTTTCAACAACTTGTTCACAAAGCACGAGTCACTTATCGTGTGAGTCTGATCCACTCTGCAGTTTCAACAACTTGTTCACAAAGCACGAGTCACTTATCGTGTGAGTCTGATCCACTCTGCAGTTTCAACAACTTGTTCACAAAGCACGAGTCACTTATTGTGTGAGTCTGATTCATTCTGCAGTTTCAACAACTTGTTCACAAAGCACGAGTCACTTATCGTGCGAGTCTGATCCACTCTGCAGTTTCAACAACTTGTTCAAAAAGCACGAGTCACTTATCGTGAGAGTCTGATCCACTCTGCAGTTTCAACAACTTGTTCACAAAGCACGAGTCACTTATCGTGTGAGTCTGATCCACTCAGCAGTTTCAACAACTTGTTCACAAAGCACAAGTCACTTATCGTGTGAGTCTGATCCACTCTGCAGTTTCAACAACTTGTTCACAAAGCACGAGTCACTTATCGTGCGAGTCTGATCCACTCTGCAGTTTCAACAACTTGTTCACAAAGCACGAATCACTTATCGTGTGAGTCTGATCCACTCTGCAGTTTCAACAACTTGTTCACAAAGCACGAGTCACTTATGGTGAGTCTGATCCACTCTGCAGTTTCAACAACTTGTTCACAAAGCACGAGTCACTTATCGTGCGAGTCTGATCCACTCTGCAGTTTCAACAACTTGTTCAAAAAGCACGAGTCACTTATCGTGTGAATCTGATCCACTCTGCAGTTTCAACAACTTGTTCACAAAGCACGAGTCACTTATTGTGTGAGTCTGATTCACTCTGCAGTTTCAACAACTTGTTCACAAAGCACGAGTCACTTATCGTGCGAGTCTGATCCACTCTGCAGTTTCAACAACTTCTTCACAAAGCACGAGTCACTTATCGTGCGAGTCTGATCCACTCAGCAGTTTCAACAACTTGTTCACAAAGCACAAGTCACTTATCGTGTGAGTCTGATCCACTCTGCAGTTTCAACAACTTCTTCACAAAGCACGAGTCACTTATCGTGCGAGTCTGATCCACTCAGCAGTTTCAACAACTTGTTCACAAAGCACGAGTCACTTATCGTGTGAGTCTGATCCACTCTGCGGTTTCAACAACTTGTTCACAAAGCACGAGTCACTTATCGTATGAGCTTCACTAACTTTGCCATCCAGGTTTTATTTCAATTTGCCAAGTAAGTTGGAGTCACTTTGTTAAGAAAGTTTGAGTTACTTTGTTATGCAAGTTTTAGTTCACTTTGCTAAGTAAGTTTGAGACACTGCCAAGTGTATGTAAGTCACTTTGCAAAACTAGTCTGAGTCACTTTGCCAAGTGAGTTTGAGTTACCTTGCCATGTAAGTTTGAGTCACTTTGCCATGTAAGTTTGAGTCACATTGCCATGCAAGTTAGGGTCACTTTGCCATGCAAGTTAGGGTCACTTTGCTGTGAGTTTGAGTCACATTGCCATATAAGTTTGTGTCACTTTGCCATGCAAGTTTGAGTCACTTTAACCATGTAAGTTTGAGTCACATTGCCATGTAAGTTTGTATCACTTTGCCATGTAAGTTTGAGTCACTTTAACCATGTAAGTTTGAGTCATTTTGCCATGTAAGTTAGGGTCACTTTGCCAAGTTGAGAGACCGCATATACCAGACAGAGAGGACACGCGAGAATGACAGCAACACAAGGTCGTGTTGACTGGCCTTACCCGGCATCACATGAGTTGGCACAATGGCCTGCATGCCGGCTGGCATGGAGGTGCCAGGCTGAATCATGGGCGGCATGAGCTGTGGGTGAACAGGGGGGTCCCCTTGTACCACGGTCTCCATGGTGTCCGAGGGAGCATTTGTGTCTCCTTCCTCCTCACCCGACGTCTCTGTCAACAGAAAACAGTGTGAGAGGAAGTAAGATTGAGGGGTAGTTTCATGGCTTGGATATAGTGTAACGTCTGAACTTTCTAAGTAAGTACAATAATGGTGGATATAGTGTAATGTCTGAACTTTCTAAGTAAGTACAATAATGGTGGATATAGTGTAATGTCTGAACTTTCTACGTAAGTACAATAATGGTGGATATAGTGTAACGTTTGAACTGTCTACCTAAGTACAACAATGGTGGATATAGTGTAACGTTTGAACTGTCTACGTAAGTACAACAATGGTGGATATAGTGTAACGTTTGAACTGTCTACGTAAGTACAACAATGGTGGATATAGTGTAACGTTTGAACTGTCTACCTAAGTACAACAATGGTGGATATAGAGTAACGTTTGAACTGTCTACGTAAGTACAACAATGGTGGATATAGTGTAACGTTTGAACTGTCTACGTAAGTACAACAATGGTGGATATAGTGTAACGTTTGAACTGTCTACGTAAGTACAACAATGGTGGATATAGAGTAACGTTTGAACTGTCTACGTAAGTACAACAATGGTGGATATAGTGTAACGTTTGAACTGTCTACTATGTACACCAATGGTGGATATAGTGTAACGTTTGAACTGTCTACTAAGTACACCAATGGTGGATATAGTGTAACGTTTGAACTGTCTACTAAGTACACCAATGGTGGATATAGTGTAACGTTTGAACTGTCTACTAAGTACACCAATGGCGGATATAGTGTAACGTTTGAACTGTCTACTAAGTACACCAATGGTGGATATAGTGTAACGTTTGAACTGTCTACTAAGTACACCAATGGTGGATATAGTGTAATGTTTGAACTGTCTACTAAGTACACCAATGGTGGATATAGTGTAACGTTTGAACTGTCTACTAAGTACACCAATGGTGGATATAGTGTAACGTTTGAACTGTCTACTAAGTACACCAATGGTGGATATAGTGTAACGTTTGAACTGTCTACTAAGTACACCAATGGTGGATATAGTGTAACGTTTGAACTGTCTACTAAGTACACCAATGCTGATAATGTGTAGTTGATTTAAACCGATTCTTGTCACTTGATAGTACTTGTCACTTGATAGTACTTGTGGGTCTTTAATTTGGTGATCTTTGTTTAAAATAATAACAAGAGAACACAATATTTTATTGTAATACTAATGGTTCCTAGTCATAGCTTTAGCTAATCTCTGCACTCACAACAAATATTTACATGCTTACTGGTGAATGTTGAGGTTCATAGTAATAGGTGTATAATATACTTCTAGAATGCGTTAACTGTCAAACTAAAAGCAGGAAAGATGTCCCGGAATCAATAAAAACATTTAACCCAGTAACTGTTTTACAAGTAATGACACAAGTAGAATGAAGTTGTAGACATGCGTGCAGTCGCACACTTCAATCCCAAATTAACAAATTACTCTGTTACTAAAAACTACACATGTAAGTTTTGTTAACACTCGTGTGTAATGTGCTAACAAATACGGGTACTTACCCACCATTGAAACATGTGTATGTAGATATTTGTGTTTGTGTGTTTGTGTGTTTTAGTCGATGTGACGACTTACTCATCATGTGTTCTGGCAGAGAGTCGTTATCAATCATCCCGCCGACCATGAGAGCATCAATGCTAACACTGGGTAGGTCTTCCCAGGGTACGTAGGTCACACCCATGTCAACGTCCCAGTTAGCCTTGAAGTTTGACTCTTTCACGCCAGTGCCAGGTGCCCATGCAGCCTTTGGGGTGAGAAGCACATGCACACATTACTTGATCATGGTGATGGGAACAGACTGACAACAGCACATCAAATATTTTCAACAGTAAACTCTGCAGTAGTCATTTACAAATGTAACTCTGAAAGTTCCCACTTAAATCCTCCCCACTGAAAGCAGCTCATCAGGTCAGTTATTCTTCATTATGGACTCTACTTACATGAGGGAATAATTATCTGATTGTCGGACCAGAGTCGCCTAACCAATCAGAAGTGTTATTTCTTGAATGATTGGTCAGACAATGTGCCACCCAACAATCAGACAACTGTTTGTGTAAATGATCTTTAGCCTGCTCCACATGAAGGTTAAACGCACACATTTTCGGTAGGGTAAGAATAAGAAAGCAACATAACAGTTACAGGTAACCCCTTGTGACAGTAAGACTATAATAATCACTTGTCACCAGTCGGTCATATGACGAAAACAGCATGTAACATACTTGTCAGTATCTGACCTAAGGACGCTGGAAAACCACCGTCTTAGGAAACAGACACTATGTCACAATCACTACGAACAAACTCTAACACAAATTATCAAGGTTAACATCATTTGATACAATATTTAATCTAAGGACTATTCCAACAACTGCGTATTTTTTTGGGTGAGGTATCCAAGCCTCATTTTCTGGAAGAGACACTGACATGTACAAGTAGAACAAAGTGCAATGCAGAAAGACAACACCGTCGCTTCTGTACCTAAACACAGTCGTGTTTAGTTTCTAACTCAACTTGGCAAAGTGACCTTCTCACATGGCAATGATTTGTAATTGTTTAATTTGTTGTGTTTATGTCACATGTTAGTGGTTGTCATTATATAGCTTTGGATAAACAACAAGTTGGAAGTGTTGCAGGACACTGCAGAAAATGTGTAACTATAAACCCGTCTTACGACAACTGTAGTTTTCTGCTGAAAGTTGCCTGAAAGAAAGACAACAGAGATGGCCTGGTCCGTCATTCACTGGATGTGATCCTGCATGCTGGGCATTCTATATAACTTCCGTGGATTAGTTCTAACAACATCATCTGACCTTAACCTTTCATCCTGTTTGGAAATGACTACTTGCTCTATCATAAATTGTCATTAAATATATACCTATGTACTTGATTAAAAACATGTTTTCTGGGGAATTTTCACACAATAGTTACAAAACGAACACATTCTATTTCTTTCAAACATTTAGTTAATTTTATACACAATATATTTTCTGGGGAACTTTCCATCACGGTCAAAATTAAACAACAGACTGTCTCTTGACTCTGTCCTAACTGCTTGCCAGGAGATATTAAACAGCTCAAGTAGTGACTATAAAGCCATAAAACAAACCAACTGCATTCACAACAGGATCTAAGGGAATCTGCAGATCACTACAGTAATTCAAATGACAATTTTTTTTCTTAATGCTATGCATCTTTTTTGACATTAATCAAAAATATATATTGTGATAATAATACCAATTAATAATAAATGGTGGATTTTATTTTTAACTTTCAGAGACACTATACATTTGTGACTGTTTCTAACTTTACATACATGACTAGTGCATATCTGAGAGTTTGACAGGAACACACATAGACAAACCTTCTGGTTGGTGGGACAATTGTCCAGTGCAGGGTGACATAAAGCCAGTGGCCCGTGGGACAATTATCCCGGCCTGTTGACACGCCATCCAGAGTACGAGTTGCAAGGCACACAATGGACTTACCTGTGCCACCTACACTACCTCTCACAACTAAGACATCATCTCAAAACAACCAGGTCTCACACTACATCAACACAATATCATTTATTAAATGAGGACCCTCTTACCAAATTCAAGAAATTTACACTTACATTGACCTGTGGAAATAAGCTATACATATGTCATCATATACTATATATCACAAAGGTACACATATATTATCATGATTACATGTTTGGGTCAAATAAAACTGTTTGTAACAGAATGTGATTGATTTGATCCTCTTTAATGATAACAAATTACGATAGGAAATAAAAAATGACAAAAATACATCGATCTATGCCACTGAAATAGTTGGTAACCTGTTTTGGAGAAAATATATCAATGTACACTAAACAAAACAGCTGATTTTGGTAACCCCAACATATATAATTTTGTTTAGTGTCAATCATGGATGTTTTGAGATGTAGCCTAAACACCTGGCAAACTAACACAGGTCCACTAGCAACCATTCCGTGATGTCTTCCTTGTTATGACATGTCTTGAACAACCGTTTGATAAAACGACTGCTATCAAATGTAACATACTACAGTACTGAAGTAGGACTAGATAACATATTACAGTACTGAAGTAGGACTGGATAACTGGCAGTTTATACTCTTTTTTATATATTACAGAAGATATAGAAAACTACAAAAAAATGCATTAAATAATATACTAAAATTAATTTTAAAATGTTATCAACCAAGTGCAATAGTGTTGGGTGCAGGTAGATGTATGTGATTAATTAATGTTACTTATACTTGGAATAAATAAAACCCATGCAATGATGGGATTACAGGTGTATCACATTCAATTTTATAACTCATTAGCTCGGCATCAGTGAAATCCTAATTGCTTGACAACATATCAAATGTCTCTGCAAGTCTAACAACTCAGGCTAGAATGATATTTTAACTGTGACAATGTAATTCTAATTTATCTGAAAGTATGGAACTTGTATTTATCAACTCGTGTTTCTTACAACACACTACATCAATATGCAGATGCATAAAACATGCACATATTCTGGAAGAAATTTAAGTTCAAATGAAGTAATGAATACTACAGAAACAGATATACTATGAACACTATCACTGTCGCTGGTAGCGTTTGTTACCTGTACTTCAAACATCATCACACTTAGAGAATGCGCAGAATAAACACCTCTATTATTGATTTAGGTCTGTCTTGGGGTCGAAAAAGTTCCATTCATAATTGACTGAAAGATATAAACACACATTCCATCCACTCATGTCCAGATACTGTGACTGCAAATCAAGTTTAATTTAAAACATTACTGGCTATTTTAACACATATTTCTATCCGTTCCATACACCAGGATGTTTTAACTGTAAGTCATTAAAGCAACAGCCAGCTGTGTAAGTGCGGGAAGACCCTGGAACATTTGTTATCTTATAAATACTTAAAAGCCAAAAAATAACTGTTCCAACAATGATGGGTATTTTGTAAACAATACCGAAGTGCCCTCTGTAAACCAGTTGGGCAAACGGTGCAATCACTCCACTGCAGTGGCCATGCTGCTCTCGGTGGTCGATTCTCACACACAATACTCTAAATAATACAATGGTGAATACCTGCTATATCGAGTCTCTAAATGTCTGCAAATGAAACCATTTTATGAATACTTTGAGATTTGAAAACTTCAAACAAAATGTTTAATTACAATAAGAAAAATGGGTTCATTTCAGTCAAAGGTAAATGAAAATGACCAACAAAATCAAACAGAATGAGGATGCTTACATTCCAACAAGACATATATGTATATATATATATTTACAGAACTTTACAAAAGAGGGGGCTTTAGGGCAGTCTCTTTGGCCAAGTGTGGAATTAGTTCCCCCAAACAGGCTCTTGGGGGAATGGGGCGAGTCTACATGAACTCCCTCCAATAGTTTGGAAGCTTATGCAGTCTAAAAGCAGACTCTCTCCTCATCGGACTGGCGACTTTCTTGAAGGGTTCTGTTCTAGTGATCAGCAGCTTCATTATCAGTTTTACATGAATAATAGTATGCATCAAGCAAGAGTAGATGTGACTATTAAATTAGACGGATGCATAAAGTTATAATTATGGCAACAACTGTAACATATTTCTGTGTCAGCATCGCAGTGTCAATCTGCTCTTAAAATTATGCTGCTCTGTGTAAACTAGCAAGTTTGTGGTTTGATAAGTAACCATTTTGTTAAATGCAGTCACGCCAAAATAAAAAACGGACATATTTGTGAATAATCTGATAAATGTTTCAAAACAAAAATGTCAAAAGTTATTGCACTGCTTTGTGATTGAATCCTTTCTGTGCCACCAGAGTGACACAGTGGCCAGAGATTAGCGGAAACCACCCACATGGCCCCTAGGTGGCAGCAGCTGCACTCACCTTGAGTGTGTTTCCCATGAGTTTGGCACCGCGGAGACGGTCGAGGGCCCGAGCCGCGTCCTTCCTGAGTGACAGACACACGTAGGCACAGCCCCGTGGTGGGATGAGCTGCAAGTGAAGGCATGGATCACCCAGTGCTCTCATAGAGCAGTCTCAGTCTTGATAAACTTGAACACAGTTGATTAAATGTATCTGATATAAAGTGGACTTTCACTATAACTACTTTCCCAAAAGTGTTTGCACAACTTTGTCGGAATACGTATTATACATTTAGCACAAAGATATCTTACAAATCACATACCTTGTTTTGCTAAAAACGGCATAGAACATTAGTTGGATAGACTTGTCTTGTACGCACTTGTGAAGTTGTGTCGAATCCGGACCCATCTTGATTTTGCCGTTATAACTTGAGTTCTGCATAACTTTGATACCTTAGTGAGTTTGTTCTATCATTCCACATTAACCTAGATATATTTAAGAATATTGTGTCTTAACGCACGTTTGAGGTGTAAATAGCGCCCCGGTTTATATCAACACATGCTGCTATATCGCTCATTTTACGTGTGCAGTGCGGCAACGCACGGCCAAAGTTGGCCCAAAGATTGTGTATCAATATAGGCTCCTTGCGCACGATCGCATTGGTGCAGACTTGCACAAACCGGGTCGCTACTTGGGCATCAAAAGGGTCCAGATTTGATACAAGTGCCGACTAGTGAATAGGATGCATGGTTTTTATTTGGGCTTCAAAAGGGTCCAGATTCGACACAAGTGCGGACTAGTGACGTAGCATCATTAGCCTGCACGGTTTTTACTCCCACCACCATCATAAACCAGTAATTCAACTTCAACTACACCAGCATTCTGATGTATTGTGGGTGGATACTATAACAATAAGTCTGAGCACAAGACATCTTAGTTCAGCTACCGTTTTTCTTTTTTTCGAGCTCCACATGTCTTCCAAACGCAGTTACCATTTGGGAGCCATGTTACATGAATGTCTAGATTTCTAGTATGTCGAAACTCTGCAAGGTGTCAGCATTGAGACACCGAGAATCCCACGGGAATAGTTCGTCATTGGACAAATTAAAAGTTATGTCATTCACGTTGTCCAATGGAATTAATTCCAAGAGGTGAATCCTAATCGGTTCTGAGCGACGTTAAGACAACTAAACGATGTTGCTACAAACCTGCAATTTTGTAGTGACTTTATTATGGTGTCATTTCGCGTTGCTCGTCGAAAAAAATGGGCGTATGGAATAGTGACGAGGCAGCAATTTCGGCATATTTTGGGTGAGGCGACCCGTCTCGGTCATCATATACCAGGGGAAACACTGTATATGTAAGTTATACTACATTCTAAAGTGTTCTGTACAGCATGAGTTCACTGTAGTGGATAAAACAGTGCTACAGCAAGGCATAAAAAGACACAATCACTAATGACAGAGTAGTAGATTATAACTGATACCAGGAAAAATAACAAAACAATATCAATGCTCTGATATTTATATACTACCAGGAAAATATAAATAAACATGTGAACTGTAAATGCTTCCACGTTGTTGCTGCCAGTTACAAGGAAATATAACTAGTGCTTCACAAATCGTATGTGATACACAAATTGCTGCTACCAGCCACAAGCACGGACACAGCCACAAGGGCCAGCACAATGATGATAGTCAGCGAGTGCTTACGTGGATGCTGTCAACTTCACCGTAATTCTCGAGTTCCTTTCGTAAGTCTTCCTCCATTGTCTGTTTTGCCAGATGCCCCAACCACAGCGTGCGCGTACAAACTGAAAGTGACGATGTCTCAATGTCATTATTTATTAGGGAGACACCCTGATTTTAAATCCAACTTATTCCAAATCCCACACACAGAATTATGACCCACCTTCCAATCAGGTGCATCAATTTTTTTGTTATATTGACTATAATATTTTTTTTTACATTGAATATAAACATATTGTTGGCAACATTTCTGTGCATTAAAAACTGAAAAGGACCAACCACCCAAATCATGTGCACTGAAAACTTAGTTCACCTGATTCCTCGCGCCCAGCAAAACACACCAAACAAAACATGCACTTCTTTTATGTGCAGCAGTGAAACCAGTAAAAATTTGTAATGCTGTATCCATCAATTAATATTTGTAAAATATCATAATGACCATAAATATTGGGACACTTAAAAATAATACAATTTTCAGCTGTCCCAAAACATACGGGACATAAAAATAATTCTCAGATTTACTGTCCCAATACTCAGGGACGTGAACGTGTCCTGACGTCATGTCATCCCTGTTTTATTACCTTGGTGTTAACTTGGCTGTCCCAATACTGAGGGACGTGACCGTGTCCTGACGTCATGTCATCCCTGTTTTATTACCTTGGTGTTAACTTGGCTTTGTAACTTCACCATAGTTACCTCGTCTATTACACTGCTACTTTACATTTTGAGTGGATGAATGGCCCTACATCTTGTGAAACAATGTTTTATGTAGGGACTACATCCTCAGCCTTGTAAAATGTTTAGTCTGTCTGGTACCGGTTTCCCACAATTGTTCAAAAAAATATTTATTGAGTGACAGCTTGTACTGTATTTAAGCACAGTACCACCCACCAGGCATGGGTTAATTTCAATTGTTAATTCAATTAATTAACTTTCTTAGGAGACACATTAATTTAATTAAGTAACTTTTGGAAGAGATTAATTTAATTAAAAAACTCCAGTAGGTATAATTAGCTTTGATGATCTTATGACAAAATCTACAGCAGCAATTAACACAATGTAACTTTTTGGGTGTTGCACTACAGCCATCCCTTTGATGTGCTCAATACCAACCACTTTGACAGTCGGCAGAAATCACAATGTAGCAACCACTTCCTGCAAGGGTCAGAATTCTCAGGCACTGGGCTGCACGTGTCGTACACAGCCGCACACTCGGAACACAGGAAATTGGGTTAAGGGTAGCCACTACCCGAAAATGCCCATATAACCAATATGCCATGTCTCTTTTAATACTGAACATATCATAACCAAATTTGGAGCACTGATTGGAAAAATGAATGGCATTTGATGTGTGAAATATGGGCTCATTTGCTTGTGTATTACCATGGCAATGAATGTTTCAAGGGAGATGGATTTTCACATCCTTGAACATTATTCTGAGCTAACAACTGTATGTGTGATCATGCAACTGTCAAGAATCGTTAGCTAGAATGCTACTCTGTCAGATAAGGTGGTTTTGGACAAGGATATCTGATTCCAGTGACTGTTGTTCAGGTTTGAGCATTTTTTAAGACACCTTAATAAAAGCTCAAACCTAAAGTCCCATCTCACAACAGTCAGTGCAGTCAAACTTCCTTGCCCAAAACCACCTTATCTGACAAAGGAGTATTCTAGCTAATGATTCTTGACAATTGCATGATCACACATACAGTTGTTAGCTCAGAATAATTTTCAAGGATGCAAGCCCCTCTGTCACACTAGAAACGCTCATTGTCATGGTACTGCACAAGCAAATGAACCCACATTCCAAATATCATATACTATTCATTTATCTAATCAGTACTCCAAATTTGGCTAAGATATGTTTAGCATTAACATTAAGAGGTATGACCTATGGCCGTTTTCGGGTCGTGGCTACCCTTAAAGTGAGTGGTCTAAACGCGTCAGTCACACTGACTGTTTGAGCTGGGTCCTGGCCCCTGGGCCCAGGGCTTCCGTGGACGTTAGTAAATTGGATTTAACACGTGTAAAGTACACCATTGGAAACCACATAAGACAAATTTTTTAGAGGTAAAATCAACTTCAATGTGACAACGACAATCAGTGACTGAATGAATGTTGTTTATATAACCAGCTGAATAATGTAAGGTGTCATCTGTTAAAATAACATTAAATTAAACTATCAAGAGCACATCGTTTTCGAAATTTAGTACAAATGTTTTGTTGGAAATTTGAAATTACCCCCAAGAACGGCATGAAGTCCCAATTGACTTGAAGTCTGCAACTTTGTAAGCAATCAAAACGTCTGCCAATGCAGCAAATGCCTGGAAGGGTGGGAAGTGGTGCAAGTTATTGACATCATATGATTAGAGTCGCACTTGCCGTAAACTGTGCTTTGACAATTGGCAACAATTGTCTCAGAGTACTTTGTACTTTCCAGTGCTAATTAGTCTGAGTCTTGGTGTGTCAAAAATTGTCTTAGTGTTACTAGGAGATGATCTACCCAGCTATGATTATAACAGTACCATTGTAAGCTAGGCCAATTTAAAAGGACGTAGTCTGTTCATTTACCCACAATTAGTGGGAGTAGTAATATCTAACTGGAAGTATGCTGTGTTGACCGTGGGAAAGTGAGCGTCGTTGAACATCAAAGAATGCAGCAGTTAACTCGGCCCGACTCAGCTCTATTGCCAATAAAGCTTGTTTTGTTTACTATTTGAACATGCACCTGTGGTCTTGTCTTTCAAATTGCGACCGTTGTTATGGATTTACTAAACACAATTTGGCTGGCAGTATACCTTCAATAAAGTTAGTATAATCTTAAGAACATTATATTAATTAATACATTTAAAACATGTAACAAATCATGTCCTTTTAATGAGCCATCCGGAACCCTTGATCTGAACTTATCAGGGGCCTGGCAGTGAATCTAGGGGCCAGCGGGTCCCCGGGCACGTGCTAAATTCCAACCCTGAGCTGTTCTTTGAATTCCTACTAAACTTACTGCAGATTACAACATCAACTGTATGTGAAACGATGTGCAAGTCTTGGGACAATGTCCCAAGTCGAGACATCACATAGTTTTGTACATTACAGACAAACATTGGGGGACTGCAACTAGGATTTCAGATGCCTATTTGATACTTCCTAAATGTAGAAAGCCCAAGGCTGGTAGCTGAGAGAAAGGCGAAACATCGTTGCTGGTGCTACAGTAGTTACACCACCCAAGTTTGTGTTGTTCACCTCAGAGCAGCTGCGATTGTAATACATTTTATTGATACTTTTTTATTTACGTGTCAGGCATTGGGGAAAAAGTGGGTACTTGCTCATCAGAAGTATGAATAATTGGTGTCCCAGTACATAGGGACAAAACATAATTACATTTACAAAGGTGTCCCAAGACAAAGTACAGAAAAATAATTCTTCTTCTAGATTTTTAGGGTGTCCCAATACACACGGTCATTATGGTACCAACAGAATATTGATACATTGAGAAATACTGCGAACAAATAGACAATGTGACAACTCACTGCTTAGGTTCTTCTCCTTCAGTGGTGGTAAACCTTCCTTCTTTCGTTCTCTCTCACGTTCCCTCTTCTCTCGATCCCTATCTGCGTCTGTGGAACTTGATCTGTTTGTCAATCAAATCATCAATTAAACCTGCTTCCTCAATTCAATTTTGTACTCATTTAGTTTCACACTGTTTTGAACAATCAAACCTATCCGTTGACTTGACTAGGTTTGACATTTGGTTTATAGGTGTTATTATGACACTTACTGCAAGCTATTGACTGCGTGAACCAAGCCTGGACATAGGCTAAAGAGAGAAGGCAGAGTAGTGAGGTTGCCACACTCAAGAAGCTGCTAACTCTCAAACAAGTGCCAGCCAGGTTTTTCACTTCCGCAATTTATCTCATCTAACCGAAACTATGAAGGAGAATTCTCTCGATGACTAACAAAAGTCATTATTGATTAAACTGCTCAAGGAAGTAGTTTATACAAACACAGTACAAGTCAAAACCAATAGCATTCCACTATTCTATTTACCTTGGTCTACGCCTTCTTTCTCGTGACCTTGACCTGCGGCGGCGGTCTCGTGACCTTGACCTTGAACGGCGTCTCCTCTTTGGACTCCTAAAGTTAACAAAGCACAAGAATTGTTAGTTACACCGCAAGCTCGTCATCGGTGTAGCGACATCCACATGCTACCAACTACCACGTATACACATGCAAGAACTGCATACGCTGCCCGAGTGTTAACAACAAAATAAAAAAAGAGGTTGAGTTGACTTATATAACACCGGTATCCGTAGCACTCAAGGCAGTTACTCCATTTCCAAAGCACCTGTATTGGTAGCCTCCAATGTCATGTCCATGTCAGGTTTTTGTACATTAAGATCATTAACTTGGCGAGTCCATGACATATTTTGTCCATTGACACCAGGTAAAATTAAGTAAATGCTTCTAGTCTTTCTTTCAAGAAAAAGCAACATGGGGTGAATGAAACTGCACATATTTCAAAACGGCAGAGGGTGGACTCCAATCTGGTGATCTTGACTATCAATCGAGTGCCCTGATTTCATCACTGAAATGAGGAGGAAGACAAGAGAGTATATTTTGACATACCTAGAGTGAGACCTGCGCCTGGAGCTCTTGTGTCGTTCCCTGCGTTCCTCTGTCACTTCATCGTCAGCAACCATAATGACGTCCTGGTCCATGAGAGGCGGCACTGAGGGGGGCGGACCACGCATCCCCATCTGTCAGCAGTGACAACACATGTAGTAGTCTGTTTGTGATTACATTTCTGTCTTGGTGGTGCAATTTATTTGTATTCTTTGCATGTTTACGTTGAATATGTTATCATCATGTTTTTAGGAATGTGGGCTCTAAGACACAACTGAGGCTGTATAAGGGTTCAGTATTCTAACAGGCTTCCATGGTACAGCTCACATTTCTATTATCATTACACTCAAATTGGCTGCATAAAAAGCAGTCTACCTTTCAGATAATAAATGTCAACATATGCGCTATTTTAATTTCCAATTTAAACCAACAAACTGTGGCTACATCCACCTACCCCCATGACAGTTGGCCACACCCACCTACCCCCATGATAGTTGGCCACACCCACCTACCCCACCGCATGACAGTTGGCCACACCCTCCTACCCCTCCCCATGATAGTTGGCCACACCACCTACCCTCCCTATGACAGTTGGCCACACCACCTACCCCACCCCATGACAGTTGGCCACACCACCTACCCTCCCCATGACAGTTGGCCACACCCACCTACCCCAAAGCATGACAGTTGGCCACACCCTCCTACCCCTCTACATGACAGTTGGCCATACCACATACCCTCCCCATGACAGTTGGCCACACCACCTACCCCACCCCATGACAGTTGGCCACACCCTCCTACCCCTCCACATTACAGTTGGCCATACCACATACCCTCCCCATGACAGTTGGCCACACCACCTACCCCACCCCATGACAGTTGGCCACACCACCTACCCCACCCCATGACAGTTGGCCACATTCATCTACCCCTCCCACATGAAAATTGGCCAAACCCACCTAGTCCCTCCCCATGCCAACTAGCCACACCCACCTGGTCCCCCATGAAGAAGCCATCTGGCGGAGGGTGGATGGGGTTGTTGCCCTCTCGCTGTACATGTGGGGGTGGCACCCCATGAAACATCTGCTGCTGCATCTGCTGCTGTTGTTGCTGGGCTGCCATGAAGTCATGCTGTTGTTGTTGTTGCTGCTGCACCGCCATGAAGTCTTGCTGCTGCTGCTGTTGCTGCTGGTGCATCATCTTGTGTTGCGCCTGCTGCTGTTGATTCAACTCAGACTTGAGTTGTTCGGTCTTCTGCAGTGTCTCAGACATCTGGTGGATGTGTTGGAGGATGCTCGGGTCATTCAGCAGAGTCTGCACGTTGCTGCAATGAGGGGCCAAGTTAACTACAGCCCTCTCCAAACACAGTGCTTCCAAAACGGTTTTAATACCTGACAAACATAGCCAAACAAATCAAAATGTTATCAAATTGCTGAGTGCAATATTCAAGGCAGTATAACTTAGTTAGTTCTTGTATAACCTCGGGTTTGGATGACACAATTGAAACAGAGATGAACGAGAAGGTTAGAAGTTTTTTCTGTGGTACAAAAAATGTGTAAAAGTTCAAATTATTTGTAAGACAATTGCAGGGGTGACTGAATTACTTAAATTTAATACTTGAGTAGAAGTAAAAGTAATTCAGCTGAGAACTACTTGAGTAGAAGTAAAAGTAGCATCTAAAAATCCTACTTGAGTAAAAAGTAAAACTACTTTCCAAAAGTACTTGAAGTAAAAGTAAAACGGCAAGATGTTCTGTCAGGCAAGTAACCAACAGTAATTACTGCATCGGCGAACAAAAAAGTGAAGACAGAGTGAAAATAATTACTGTTTAACTCCAACATATATGAATTATATGTATATGAATAATGTTGTATAGAAAACTATATTTTGTTTTTGCAAATTCGACAGCGGGGCACGGAAATGTGTTCCGGTATCTGCCACCATGGGCGCTAGCTATGACGACGGCCACGGTCGCTGCACCAACTGACCAAGAACGCTGTTGAAGCCTAGGTCGAAGCCAGTCATTGTGCAGGCTGCACTATCTATAATTGCGCGGTTCATGAAGCTTATTAAGATGCCAGCCAACGTCAATGTGTATTATGTTTAAATGCCATACGTACACTGTAGAATGTTGTACTGAATAAAATTAATATATGTTGTAGAGTTTAAAAATACATTACGGATTAACAGTACGCCCACGGTGAACTGAACGATAATATGGTACCGTTGACGTAATGAAACCTCAGCAGCTGAACACTCAAATGAGTTGACAAATGCACTGCTAAGGTTGACTAAAGATTGAAAAAATAGGCCAAGTGGCCCTGAAGTCATTTGGACTAATACGTCTATATGTGACCCCGGCTGACCAAATGAGTGATAAGTCGGAAACATTTTAACATTGTTTTCTTACATCCTTGTAAAGGTTTGGTAGGGTGCTTTACACGGTTTCAAAAAATATGACTGCTACAAAAATTGGCAGTTATGGAGCATTGAACATGGCAGGGATCAAAAAGTGAAAATAAAGAAAATGGCTGTTGAAGTTTTACATTATATATACAAATGGATTGCATGGAAATATTACATGCACAACATTCAAACATGGCACACAGTATGTAATATGTATGTTATGTTGCAATGATACACTGGAAGTACAAATGTGCTGCTCCAAAGACTTATCGAGTTAAGCCAGATTATGTCTTCATGTGTAAAACTAAGAGGACAGATTATCTGAGAGCAAAAGGTAGACTCACTGTTTGACAGTTTAAAACCTACAGGCAACTGTCCAGTTTAACAGGGGTCTAGTGGCTTAATGCTGTCTGTTGACACAAGCTACTGCCAGTGACCAATTACACATTAGTCACAGTTTTCATCAACCAATAGCAGGCAGAGAATCTTAGCTCCACAGCTGGGTGTAATACACAACCAGAGCCACCACTGATTCATGGTCAAGTAGATTAGCTCAATGCACCAACTAAGACAATACACAACACTGTGAGTGACAGTGTCCAGAGTGAGGCCTAAACAGTGTCCTCATTGCTGAATAGATCAATTAAACCTGCCAAGTGGGTGACATTCTGCACAAGTGTTCATTAATCCTTAGTGATTGTTCAGAACACCAGACTGACCACATACCTAAACAAAGCGAATGTAATAGGTGAAGAACAGGCAGTGTTCAAATAGGGGTATTGGTTGAATTGTACTTGTCTCGACGCAAAAGGCTTTATTGTGCCTTCATCGATTATAAGAAAGCATTTGATTTAGTAGACTGGTCCTCCCTGTGGTCTAAGATAATTTCATATGGTATTAATGGTATTGTGTTGAAAGTTGTATACAACATATACAAAAATGTTAAATCATGTATAAATCAGGGCCAGGCTGTGTCAGCCTTCTTCTCATGTGATGTATAGGTATGGCAAGGAGAAAACTTGTGTCCTTTGTTATTTGCTATTTACCTGAATCATTTTGAACACTGTTAGTCACAATTATAACGGACTTGACATGGCAGCTGGTGAAATTTACAACAACCTTAGGGATGATGATGTAGAAAATGTATGTTCTACTATATGCTGATGACACTAGAATGATTCAATCAAATAGATTTCTTGCTTGTGTATTGCGGAACTATGTCAACTGTTCTAATGGTTGACATTTGGTTGTTTCAGTAATCTGTAATTATTAGTCTGTATTGATACAATTGATTTACACAGTACCATGTCTACACAAGGCATGGCAAGCGTAAACAGAACAGTAGAATGCATTTGATATCAATAAAGTGTAGGATATTTCACTCTATAGTTGTCCAGAATATTAATTTTCTATGTTTGTCATCTACAGGTTTCTACAGACAATACATCTTTAACCAACAGACACCACAGTCACACCATTTTATAATAATTAAATGAACATCAAAATAAACACAACTTTCAATTATAGAAAATCAATAGTTTTGAAGATAAAAAGTGTTAGGCAACTGTTCAGTCTAACAGGGGTCAAGTGTGTCTATTCTGCCTGGGCACTGTGACCAATTAAAGATTAGTCAAGGTCTCAAAGGAACAGTAGCACCAGGCTGCAGAGATTAGTCTTGGTGTTGACTTTGTGGCACAATAAACAAAATCTACTGTTGGGGGTGGTCTCAAGGGCCCTTCTCAAAACCACATCACTAGATAATGTAAAACTGTTGCACTTTGGGGACCCCTTAGGTGCCCTTAGAATGATTCAATCAAATACAGATTTCTTGTATATAGTGGCAGCTATATACATCTATGCAAAATTTGAAAAAATAGGCCAAATGTTACATTTTTACCAGTTTTGGGGTCCTTGGAGGCCCTAGGGAGCCCTTAAAATGATTCAATCAAATACAGATTTCTTGTGCATAGTGGCAGTGCCCTAAGATATGTCTATGCAAAATTTGATAAAAAGGTGCTGAACTGTTTCTGAGATACGGCAGCTAACGGCATGCGGCGGACGCAGAGTGATGGCAATGGTCCCTTGGACCTTTGGCCAAAGGACTAAAAACTATAATAAATACGCTCATAGCTGGCTGAACTTCGTCTTTCAATCAATACCAAAACACCAATTTAGAACGCACATTTACTGTGCCGAATAATACTGCGATCGATTCGCCGTTTCGTATGCGGTTGACGAATTCATATTTTGGCGCACCAAGTAAATTTGCGTTTATCGCAGAAAAAAGATAATATTTGCGCAATGTTAGCATACTGATTTTCCCTACTGCGCTGCATTAAACATATAAATCCCATTAGTATGCAAGGCATAGCTCCTATGTGTGAATTTCAATTGCACTTTACAAGTCGCCGAAGCCAGGCAAACTGGCTGAAGGCGGCTATTCGCAGAAGCCATGACTGGCAGAAGGGAAACGATTCGATTGATGTCGGCGCAAAACAAACAATGCCTCACACCACATTTACTGTTCCTAATGACTTGACCATAGTCACACAAGTCAAGTGACAGTTATTACTGCATTAACATAGTTTACCAAAGCTCTAATTTCTTGTAATTAAATACGTTTAATGAAATGTTGTCGACGGGCGGAATGCCAACAGGTCGACGTAGTTCAGAAAAACATGTAACGAAAATATATCGCGAAGTAAATGAAAGTAACAAAATAAAAAGTAGCGTTACCTTAGATAAAACTACTTCGTTACAATTATAAGTAGTTAATATAAATAGTACTCCGTTACTTGAAAAAACTACTCAAGTAAAGTAATGAAGTAGTTTTACTTTGTTACATGACACCCCTGGTCAATTGGAACGTTTGCCTTTTATTACTCTACTTCTCATTAACAAGCTACCACATGACTATTATATGAAGCCTTAATAAGTTAATTAAATATTATAATGCACAGTAAACATAACAATAAAATGTTATTAAAACTCATCATTATTTGGGTAGAGGTCTAAGAAAGAAGCAGGCTAATGAATTCAGTGACTGTGGGTGACTTACTCTGGCACTGCTGCAGCCTTGTTGTGTTGCTCTGTGCTGCCGTTGTGACTGTCTTTCTTGTCATCTTCGTCATCACTCTCTCCGTAGTCAAACTCCAGCAGTTTCTAAATTTTGAGACCAGATTTTTAACAACAGAAGCATCAATGCACGTTCATAAACTTACACATTTCTTACTAGTGAAGTTTATGTAGAAACATGTAGAAGCACTTGACAAATGACTGATACATGACATAATTAAAACTAAATTTAAAGCGATTCCATCCAGCTGACCCACTGCACAGTTTAGACCACCAATTTACATGATCATGTACCTGCAGTACAACACACTACTTCTTGTAATAGCATGAACCAACAGAAAGAATGCTAGTTCTACCTGCAGTACAACACACTACTTCTTGTAATAGCTTGAACCAACAGAAAGAATGCTAGTTCTACCTGCAGTACAACACACTACTTCTTGTAATAGCTTGAGCCAACAGAAAGAATCCTAGTTCTACCTGCAGTACAACACACTACTTCTTGTAATAGCTTGAGCCAACAGAAAGAGTGCTAGTTCTACCTGCAGTACAACACACTACTTCTTGTAATAGCATGAACCAACAGAAAGAATCCTAGTTCTACCTGCAGTACAACACACTACTTCTTGTAATAGCTTGAACCAACAGAAAGAATGCTAGTTCTACCTGCAGTACAACACACTACTTCTTGTAATAGCATGAACCAACAGAAAGAATCCTAGTTCTACCTGCAGTACAACACACTACTTCTTGTAATAGCTTGAACCAACAGAAAGAATGCTAGTTCTACCTGCAGTACAACACACTACTTCTTGTAATAGCTTGAGCCAACAGAAAGAATCCTAGTTCTACCTGCAGTACAACACACTACTTCTTGTAATAGCTTGAGCCAACAGAAAGAGTGCTAGTTCTACCTGCAGTACAACACACTACTTCTTGTAATAGCTTCAACAAACAGAAAGAATGCTAGTTCTACCTGCAGTACAACACACTACTTCTTGTAATAGCTTGAACCAACAGAAAGAATGCTAGTTCTACCTGCAGTACAACACACTACTTCTTGTAATAGCTTCAACAAACAGAAAGAATCCTAGTTCTACCAGCAGCACAATACATTTTATCGAACAAATGAAAATATAAACAACCCTGGATCAGTGTTCTTCAATAGCGTACACATTTTATAGCAAAGAACTGTGAGGATTTTACACTATACTGGCAGCGCTGAGGGTGCGTACAGACCTTGTCAAAGGCTGGCTCTGCAGGCTTACTGTCATCTCCAGACTTGCTCAAGAGCTGGTTGGTGAGAGCCTGGATCTGAGAGAGCAGATTGCCGTCTATGAGGGGGGTTTGTTGCGAGTGCGTCGGCTCCTGCAGCAGTTGTGACTGCTGCACCAGCTGCCGCTGCAGCATCTGTAGCTGCTGCAGCTGCTGCTGCTGTGCACTCAGACTTAGCGTTTTTGGCTGCAAACAACAAAATGTGGAAGTCATAATCCAAAGGAACATTTGTATAAATATAATAAAGCAGCTAATTATTACTCACAGTGTAGGTTGTAAATAGTCATGAATGTAATAGATACACATTATTAATTAGTCACACACCCACACCATACCACGCAGTAGTGCCCAGGAGCCAATTACAACAGGAAATTTAACATACATTATAATAATAGTATAGTATACTGTTTTATAATATTGTGAACTGAATCAAGTTCAATTAAAATAATATTTACTGCCAGCTTAATCAAACATAGGAAACAGTAAATCTGACTTCAATTTTGAGTAACTATCATAACACAGCAATTGCATTGTTAGCATAATTAAACTGATGTCAACATCTGTGCACAACTGTAGCAGAGATTCTACACCAGAACTGTGTGACAGGGGTAGCTAACACTCACCTGTTGTGACTGTTGTAACAGCTGTGTGACAGCCTTGAGGACATCATTCTGCATGGCACTTGTGTCACCAACACCTTGTGATGTTGACGCAGGCGGCATGTGTACAATGTCACTTGGGTCTGGTGCTGCCTTGGTCTGTGGCAGTGTGGGCACAAGGCCTGTCGCTTGCTGCACGGCTTCCTGGGCTGCAAACAACAGTCTGATTTAACCGACGATCTGTATCTGAATATCAGGCCATGACAGTAGTAGAGTTGTACCGTAAGTTTCTGTGAATAATACGCCCTCATCTATAACATGCACCACGATGTTTGCTAAATTCTGGTAGAATTCCTACATCACCATATGTAATATGCATCCCAACTTTTGGCATCAACCCATCATTTCCCCGCTCCTGTTTGCTTGAAGCGTGGGCTCAGGCTGGCCACAGTCATTTCATCAAAGTTCATTTTCATACTGCCACTGGCACATTGTACGCAGTGATATGACCTTTTGAGTGGTATGTACTCCTTCATTCCTCCACCTGGTGGATACTTATACAACTACAAGGCTAAGCTAAGATCGCATTCAAATAATTATTTATACGGACTACGCAAAGAACTACTTTTGGGCCCAGACCTGGGGTCAATCACATTGCAATGTTGGGGGTGAACCGTATATAAGTATTACACTTCTGTTCACCCCCTTTCCATCAACACTTATGATTACATATTTGCATGTTGAAAATGTTGTATTTTTTAAATAATAGGATGTATAATTCTTAAATGTTGTTGTTGGAAATAAATTACTTACTTACTAATCTGTTACTATTATTATTACTTTGTTTACTTCCTATTATTATTTGAAGCAATTATTATTACATTTTTCATCGGAACATTTTATGGTATAAATCACAGTATGCATAAATACAATAAGATCAATTGTTTGACTCAAGTTAAACAAGACAGGTGAATAAAAAAAAATCTAACTTTTTTGATACCCATGCCCAAAAAAGTATTTGAAATAACATTTCAGAATATAAATGCCTCCAGCCACGACATGGGAATGAAGATGAACAATATACAATGGGGGATACTAAGTACTACTTTTAGCAAGATTTAGGTCATACAAAATGTGTAGTTACAGCGAATCGGACATACACTTATCGGTTAATGTTATCTGTACAAGTACAATAGATGTGATAAAAATTTATTTTTCAATACCAGTACCATAGCAGGGGTACAGATCCAAGAAGTAGGCATACAGTTTAGTACAGAATATCGTGTTTAGATGGGTTTCGATCTCTCAACGCATCCCACACCAACGAATGTGATACAACTAACGTAAGCTTATCGTCTAGAGCTGGTTCGTACATATATACGAGTCAACAGAGTGACCACAAAGTTTCAAAATGAAGTTTATTGCGACAGTGAGTTGGACCAAAACTAGGTCGTATTTACTTGGGAGGACGGAGTTTACACAGGCAGTTGCATTTATCGCCAAGTGGCCACTGTCGATGTTTTAATACAATTTGTGGGCAACCCATGGCCCATTAACTGGTAAGAAAACGTCATCAACAATTGGTTAGTTTCTGTGAATACCAACAATAGGGCATATTTACGTTATTATGGCGGACGAAAAACAAATCTTGATTCCAAAATATATACACCGGATCCACGCTGCAGTAAACATAGTGTCTGGGGTCAACACAAAGTCAGCAACAATATAGTTTTTAGGTTATAACTTATACCATGTGTACATATTTATTAATCAAACTGCTTTTACAGCGATTGTAGATTAGAAGACATGATTATGAAAAGCTTCATTAATTAATCGTTCGTGTGAGTGGAGTAGGCCATAGCCACTGGCTGATTCTTGATCTGAGTTGACAGAGACCGGCGACCTACTTTGTGCTGATCGGCTGAGAATATAAATTCAATCTTGGAGCATGTTGACAAATAGATTTACATCGTATTATTTTACCGTATTAGTTTATCAAAATAACTTAGCACGTATGTTATTTTATTGACTTTCGATATGATACAAACACATTGTTGACATCCTACCCGGCCTTGGGCTTGTGTCTTGTCAAGACCGAGCAATTTTGTTGAAAGATACCTGTCGATTTACGCAAACTATTATGAAAAACCCATACATACGAGTGTTTTAATATTTTATTAAACAATGAAATTTATGTCACACCAAAATTAAGTGTTTTGCATCCCACATTGACACATTAGCTCTTCACAAACGATGGTGATATGCTTTACTGTGCATTGCAATGTTTGTTGTAGCCAACATGATGTCATGCGTATGCAGGCACGCGAATAATTTGCTACCAAATTAGTTAGAATTTATCAAGATTTAACCAATAAAATACAAATTTTGTTATGCAGTGCAAACTCCTAATACAACCGTTTATTATCTTATATGTAATATTCTGGAACCTTTGCATATGGTCTTTAAGCTTTGAACTGGTGTTGAAACAATGGCAGCATGAACTCTTTGTCACTAAAACTACCCAGAAATATAACAAAAAGCATGGTTTCTTTGCAGAAATATTTGTTATGATCCATAATATTATACAGGTTGCTTTCTAATTTGAGCTACACTACAACTTTTGATGCATTATAATGTGTATATTATAATGTCTGCCTTAACTCTATATCATCAGAGTCTAACATGGGACTGGGTAAATGAAACAAACAAATAATAACATAAATTTCTGTGTGGATGTTTCATAAAAAAATACTTATTGGAACTGACTAGAATTTACAAAATAGAACTGACCCAATGACCGACTAAATAAGAAAATAAAGATCTATTTTGTTGATATTAAAGAAGTACCAGAGCCTGGTACCAACACATACAGAAACAACTATTTATGTAAATGTAGGGAGCATTTACATGCATGCAGTAGGCTGACATCTAGAAGAAACTGACACGTGTCAATATCTCACATCGTCAACAGTTGAGCAGAATGTGATAAGGAAGAGCCCTACTCACCAGTGGCAAACAGCTGTGGGTTCTGTGGGTCACTAGCAAGGTCAAGGAGAGGCTGGACAACGGCCGGCGGCACAACATTGTTCTTCTGCCACAAGTTCAACACGCGGATGATCTTGCTCTGAAACACACACAGGGATGAGACGGGCCAAGGATGAAAAGAAGAAAATTTTAACATCTGAAAAGTGTACAACAAACACACTTAGGAACGTGGACTTAGAAGCTGGTTAATGGCTCTGAAACACACACAACCATCATGGTATCCGTGACTACACTACAGCTTCGTGAGTTATCACATGCAACAATGAAGACAAAGTTGTCAGTGACATACTCGTTCTTTACGTGTTTATATGCTTACCACTGACATTATTATAATGAACGCTATTTTTTATTACTCAGGATTGCACACATTTTTTTTAGTTCATTTACTCTACATTGCTTCAGTTTACTCAGCTGTATGAATGAATACCTGGTTATAGACTGTGATGGTTATTTGTATACTAAATTTTACGAATAGTCTCCGTGCATTAATTGTACTGCGGCTGAATGCTTCCCAGAGAAGTCGAGATGGTGTTCGATTTAGGTCTGCCAGGGAGTAAAGTGTAAAGCGCTTTGAGCAGTCCTGAGGACTATTGTGTGATATAACAACTTACCTTTACTTTTATTTATTTTATTGATATAGTGTATTTTTATTTAACAATGTTTTAACCCACAATAACGTTACAAACTGAAGGATAGGGAAGTATCACACTTTTTGCAGTATAGTCTTGAAGACTTATGATTTGCCAAATATATGGATGCAAGAGCTGGACTTGACAGGAGAAACAGAGAAATGAGCAAAAGCATTAGAAATGAAGTGCTTTGGGACTATTTATTTCAGACACAGATTACAAAACAACTTAATTTTATTTTTGTTACTACATGTATTCCAGAAAATAGAAAGATTCTGGGACAAATGGGAGTTTAACTAAATTACAAAAAAGTGTGAATTAAATATATACTGATGCAATTTGTTTGTCAAAATGAGAAACAGCTTAACAACATGACTTTATAAATCAAACTCACCTTTTCTTCTGGAGGACATTTGAACAGATGTTGGAATGTTGAAACAATGTTCTTGGTAAACCTTGGAGCAAATACATCCTTATCAGACCCAAACTGGTGTCTTGACTGTCGTACTATTGAATCCATCACATACAGGCCAGGTACCTTATACTCTGGTCGACACTGCAATGTTCAGAAGGACAAATATACAAACGGCACAGGCACAAACAACATCCACCTGCAAATTATGTAATACAAACTACAGCAGTGTAAACATGACACTGAAAGCAATTGTCATTACACTTCCTCCTACTTATAGAAATCAGTTCAAAATACACCGACTATACTATTATAGTACACACATACATGGACAATTCAAACCTCCCCCTGACAAATTCATGAAACCAAAAGGTCTTAGAGAATACAAGGCAAGATTTGTTACGTTCTACAAAAATGCAAGATTGAAGTTGACATGGAGACAGCGAGTGATCAGAGTCACTGTCTGTCAGACACTTGAGGCTCTCACCTTCTGAATGAACTTCTCCACACTTTGTACGACGTGTTTGTAGAACTTGATGGCCTTCAGGGCGGTCTTTGTGACAATCGCCATCTTCGCCCGAGATACTGGTGGCTTCGATTCATACAGAGACGACAGCTACAAACACAACAAACTGTTTGTGTCATCAGAGTCATGAGCAAAAAGACTGTTAAATATTTGTTGTGCGCACCATCTGCACATGTCAGTGTGCATTTGCTGATTACATCCGTCTCAATACATCTAGCAGATCACATTATCAAAACACTGAACTTAAGCCGAGCCAGTTATCCAATCAGCTATTTGAGCTTCAGCCAATCATGACTGATGTTACATATAATGTTCGGGAAGTAGAAAATACACTTCGGCTGGCTCGTGTGAATAGTGGAACTGGTAGTTATATTGGAGTTGTTGGAGTCGCCCTTTGATGTGGGGTGTGAGCATCACTGGGTTCTCAGTTAGTTGTGATTGGTGGAGGGATTAACACGATAAAATACAACCGACTGAGCTAACGCCCAATCATACAATGCACAGGATATCTGCCAGAGGTAATGTAATCAATTATCATCCCTGGTTTGAATGGAAGGTGTGTGACATTGTGCGGATGCACGTTTTGTGTTTATTTTTTATGTGTATTTTAAATACTATTACAGTTTAAAAATTGTGTACATACATGTACACCGAGTTAGACAGGAGAGTAATACTGTCTAGTTCTTACATATATCTGCCAAACAACCCTCCAGGAATTGTTCTGAAACCCCATCCTCCCAGAAAATCTGTGTTGTAGGCTGCTAGGTGCAGTTGTAGTTTTTGGTAACCCTCAATGGCGGGGTACAACTGAAGGTCCCAAGGGGGTGCTGCACACTGGAGGCTTTTTGTGAGCCTGAAATAGTCTCGGATTATGAAACTGAAATGTTCACACACTACCAAACTGATGTTTTCGAAATAATGACACTTGTGTAGAACCGTATCAACTGGTTAGGACCATCTCTAGAGTTACCTGTATAGAATCCGGGCCCACCTCGATTTTGCCGGATGTTGTAACTACATTTTTGCATAAATTCAATACCTTATTAAATAATTTCACATAATTTCAGGTATCTTTTAAACTGTTGCGTCCTGTAACAGTTTTGAGGCCCAATTAGCACCTTGGTTTTTTTTGGAGTTTGACCTGTCTTTGTAAGACTCCCAGAAAATCCGGGAGTCTCCTCGATTTTGTGTGCGTCTCCCGGAATACAGGCAAGTCTCCTGGATTTCCGCTGAAATCTTCAACAGCACCCCGTCTTCTGATGTCATAAGTCGCACCGAGACAGTGTAGAAGCTGAATTTATGGCTGTGCAGCGGCAAACAAATTTAAACACTTCCAATATCATGATCAGAGACAGCACGACGATAGCGCAACACGGGAAGCTTGCTGAATCGTTGATGAAAATCTCCCAGATTTCAAGAAAAAAACTTGGCAGGTCTAATGTTTATTTACTTAGGTAGTTCCTGACCATAGGCGGTGGCCTCGGTGGTCAGATCTCCAGCTTGTCCAATAAAACTATGACTTCCTGGCAAGGTGGCTGTGTAATTGTAGAGAAATTGTTCTGTGCTCCAGTGTTTGTCTAGACGGTTTTTAAATGAGTTAGTGCTTGGTGCAGTTACAACTTGTTCTGGTAAATTGTTCCATAATTGTTATTCGGATTGAAAAGGTTTCCTTTGAATTATTAAATAGCCTAGTTAATGGAATACTTAATGTTTAGCTAATTCTTTTAGGAATGTAGAATCAATACCATCTGGTCCTACTGATTTACCTACATTAAGATTATTGAGTTTTTTCTTTAACCATTTCCTCATCAATAATCAAATTATCCATGTTGTGTTTTAATTCCACGTTGGAATATGGGGGATATATCCACCTGGTTCTACAGTGGAAACACTTGAGAAAAGTTTCCTAAGACCTCTGCCTTTTCTCTATCAGAGTTTGTTAGCCTGGATTTAGGGTCATTGGGATCTATGTTAAAATCTGAAACAATATCCCTACTTTTAGTTTTGGAATTCATGTATTTCCATACTGTTTTTGGGTTTGTCTTAGCTTCCGATTTGAACTTTGTTTCAAATTCCTTTTGGATCTTCCTTGTTAATTTCTATATTGGTTGATTTCTAGCCCTACAATATTCATTATACTATTTACCTTAGGATACCTTAGGACTGTTCTGATCACAGGATCCTCTCGGTTCCTCAATGATCAGATCTTCTTCTTCGGGGTCTAGTATTAAGAGTTTGTGTTTTCCGGTTCCAATGTTTAATGTTAGTGGGGCTTCATAGTCGTATAATATCTCCTGGGTTGACCAGAATTTATCAAGGCGGTTTTTAAATGAGTTTATTGATTTTGCGTGTATTACTGAATTAGGTAAACTGTTCCATGGTTCAACCACTCTAAGCAGGAATGCATTTTTTCTTATGTTTAGTTTTGCTCTTTGGCTGAACAATTTAAGGGAGTGTCCCCTGTTACTGGATCGTGATGCCACATCCTCCCACTTAGGAAGGTTTGGTGCAGATTTGTTGTCATATATCTTATGCATTATTTTATACACTTCAATCATATCTCCTCTTAACCTACAATATGTTAATGTGGGTAACTTAAGTAATTTTAGTCTTTCAATATATGATAAGTCCCTCACACCAGGTAGTTCTTTTGTGGCTCTTCTCTGGACATTTTCTATGGCTATTTTATGTTTCGTCTTAAAAGGATACCATACTGCTATTGCACAATCTAGGTGGGATCTAACCATAGTCTTGTATAGTGGCAAGAAAGTGTATGTATCTAAGAATTGAAAAGTTCTTCTGATTACCTTTGTCATTCTGGTTGCTTTATTAACCACCTGGTTGATGTGATCATCAAAAGAAAGTTTTGAATCAATAATTACTCCTAAATCTTTTTGTTTGTCTGTGGTGACAAGAGCATGTTTGACATTATTTGTTGCCATAAAATATTTACTTTCACCAATATTATTTTTCCCAATTTCCATGTGTACACATCTATCAGGATGGAATTTTAACAACCATTTGTCGCTCCATTGTTCTAGTATGCTTAAATCATGTTGAAGTACATCCCGATCATCTATATTTGTTATTGTTCTAAATATCTTTATGTCATCAGCAAATAGAAATGTATTTGAATTTGTTAGATCTGGGAGGTCATTAATATATAGAAAAAGTAAGGGTCCTAGAACGGAACCCTGGGGTATCCCTGATATTACCTCTTTCCAGCTAGACTCATCTCCATTTACTGAAACTTTTTGTTTTCTATCTGTGATGAATGATTCTATCCAGTTAATCAGTTATTCTGAAATGTTGAAGCTTTTTAATTTGCTAATTAATCTATTGTGTGGTACGGTGTCAAAGGCCTTTTTGAAATCCATATATATAACATCAGTGTGGTTGCCCTTATCCATATCTTTAGTCCAGTCATCTGTTATTTTGATTAGTTGTAGAACTGTTGATCGGCCAGATATAAATCCATATTATTTTTGACTAAATAGATTATTTACTTTCATGTAGTTTGTAATGTGATTTCTAATAATTTTTTCCATACATTTACATACTATGCTTGTTAAACTTATTAGGCGGTAGTTACTAGCTAGTTTCTTGTTTCCATTTTTATAAATTGCTGATATTTTAGCCTCTTTCAAGTCATTGGGAATGCAGGAAGTTTGAATCGACGTTTCAAAAATTTGTTTTAAGGGTTGACAAATACTTGCCGACAACTCATTTAGTAGCCTGGCGCCTATTCCATCTGGGCCAGGCGATTTGCTTATATTAAGTTATTTTAACGTCAGTAGTATCATATTTTCAGTTAGTTTTAATTTGTCCATCGCATGTTTATTGTTTACTTTAGGTATGGTTGGTATAAGGCTCTGACTGTTCTTTGCCTTTGGTGAATACACTGGAGAAATAGTCAGCAAGTGTATTTGCTTTTTTTTCTTTAGTTTCCATATAACGCTTCCGTAAAGTGTGTTTCTTTTTAACTGTCTTTACTGATTTCATGTCTAGAGACTAGGCTTTCTTTAGCCATTCCTTACTTTCCCTTTGTGCCTATTTGTATTACTGACTAATCGATGTGGTATGAATTCATCCTCTATCAACATCATTTTCATATGTTCCTTAAAACGTGTCCATTGGTCATCTATTGTACCATTACCAATTAATTCTTCCCAATCAGTGTTTTCAATTTTTGTCATTATACCTTTATAATCTCCAAGGCCAAGCCTGGCCCTTCCGATTTCACTGTTCTGTGTTCACAGTTCACAATCACGGCGTCAGCTGTACATCCCTGACTGACCGAGTTGACCAGACATGTATGCCGCTTACAATATTACAAAGAGGCAGCGTACACGTGTGCCGTAGATGGGTCTTGACTGCATGGAAGCATACAGCTTGCCATTATATTTGTACGAAACTTACAAAGACAGGTCAAACTCAAAACAACAAAAGTGAACTCTGGCCTGTCAGTGTCACGCTGTCGCGCGCCTGAATCAAACTAATTTTGCTCAAAGGTAAATATTTAAGATCTTTATGTTGGCGATTTACCTCATTGTTAAACGCTCGCACAGCCTCCATGGCTACCGATTATTTATATAAATTAAAATCACGTATATTCTTGTGGAACACCCGAAAACCGTTCCCATCGGCTTGCATCCCATGCGCGTGGATCCAAGATGGTGGTAAACCTATCCCATAATTGGGTTCATTTTTAGAAAACGCGTCACCATTGGTCAAATGAATAACAATTTACCAATTGCAGCCACTGTTACTACAGGTCTTCGCCTATCGTCTCCAACGTTGCCGATTGCACCGCAGCCGCAGGTAGTCAGGTAGTCGTGCTCAGGTAGGTAGGGTAGTGTTCGGTTGAACGTCCTTCCTTGGGATGGTTGCAATCTAATATGGCGTTATAAATAAAAAAACTGGGTACTGCAAAGATTTCCTTGAAATACGCATTCAATTTGAAGAAACACGTTAGACGTCTGACTCTTAGTCTTAGACTTAGTCGCTTAGCCTTAGTCTTAGTCTTAGACAGTTAGAGTCTTAGTTAGACTTAGTCGTAGCTAGATCATTAGACAGACACATACTTCACTCACTAGCACATATGCACACCTGCACTGCACATATGCACACCTGGCGCACGCAACAAACACCACACCATCCACGAAGTCGTCAGTAATGACGGTAGTGGATTACCGGAAGAAGAAGAAGAGCTGTCACACTGAGATTGAGAGTGAGGCAGTGTCAGTGAGTGTGCCTGAGAGTGAATGACATAACAATCATAAGTCATTATGTCATAATATATATGAGTCTATGAATTATGTCATTGCTGTCTGCGCCCCCCAATATTTGAAGAGGGGGGGTGCATGGAGATAGGATTAGGCATTGCCATTAGGCTTAGTCCCCCACTATTTAGGGAGGGATTGTACATTTTCTGCTGTAATTTGTGTTGGCAAGGGGGCTGGAGATAAGATTAGTCCCCTCCCAGTATTCGTTGGTACAATTCAAAGTTTTTTGGGAGAGTATGCAGGCCTTGACATTAAAGCCAATAAAGGGGCACTGTATAGATTGCGCTGTTCCACAGCAGAAGTATTTTGTCGGCCGACGCATGGTGTCGGCAGCTATTTATAGAACAGTGTTAGTGTTGTTAGTTTGCAACAGCATGTCATAAATAAATCCTTATCAACAACACAATCACTAGATTCAGCGCACGCTTGTCTTGTGTTCCCAAAAACTAACGACGGCAAACATATTGCCTGCACGAGACTGTTCCATAAATAGCTGCAGACGCCAAGCGTCGGCCGACAAAATACTTCTGCCGTGGAATAGCGCAATCTATACAGGGCCCCTTTAAGTTTTTTATCCACTGGCTCATGACGCCAGTAGATTTGATAAGTTACTGGCCCGAACTTTGTAAAAAAAATGCTGATACCAAGGTGCCCATCGCTTCACAAGAAGTACCGTACACAAGGGTTCACCAGGAGCGATGACATGAATGCAGGCTTTTCTGAAGCTGTTATTTGGCAACTGTTATTTGTGTACATATTCATTTACGAAATTAAGATAACGACTAAGATGTGAGAATGCAAACATTTTTAATCATGGTGCCACTCTGCTATTAATTCAAAATATTGTCATTCGCAATAACCAATCTTAGCACATTTATGTACACACTTTATTACACCAAAATAACTATAAAAATTAATAATTTGACCAATGGCAAAAGTCACAGTGAGTGTTGTGTCACTTCTGTATACACATCATAGTCAGTTTAAATTCCAAGAATACTGTAAAAATCAAACATAAAAATTACTATGTGACATTATAATTATTATCAGCTCATGTGTTATCAAAATACCTTCATATTTTTAATATTGATAATTGACTCATTCATTGACACTATCTATGAATATTTTATTTTACATTGAGACTAAAGTCACTGAGTCAGTGAAGACGAACTCACGAAGCTGACAAGTACCTATAGCTGTTTTGATAGGTGGCTGGTATCTTCTGGGGTGGGTGGCCTTGACATTTTAGCTGGCTGTCATCAGCACATCAAAAACATGTTTTGTTTTGGTTGTGCCAGAGGCTCAATGCTACAGCCTGAGGCTCAATGCTACAGCCTGAGACTCAATGCTACAGCCTGAGGCTCAATGCTACAGCCTGAGACTCAATGCTACAGCCGGTATTGCCAGGATCAGGCTTACGTGATACCATGATAAATTTGCATCTGAACGCCGATACCGCTTGTGTCAGTGGTGATGTAAACAACGCGTCCATGTGCGACATTGTCAGTGTAAACGCTGTCCAGAGTCCTTGCTCTTATTCCGTCAAGGCTGTATTGCA
Organism: Escarpia spicata; assembly: GCA_963995525.1. Taxonomy (NCBI): domain Eukaryota; kingdom Metazoa; phylum Annelida; class Polychaeta; order Sabellida; family Siboglinidae; genus Escarpia; species Escarpia spicata. The sequence goes on from OZ023218.1 coordinate 48,418,615, forward strand.
AGATCCACTGCTGTAGCCATTGTCTTTTGCAATGCTATGAACCGTTTGACAGTATAACAAATCATATTTAACGTTCTTGATGTCTTCCACTTATGGAATATGCACTAACGTTTTACACGCAGACGACAGTTGAGATCGACTGTCATCTTACCACCCCTAGTCGGCATGTAACAAGACCGCTTATTTGGTTAATAATTAATGACTGCCGCCATTCGCCAATCATGCGGGCGGACACAAATGAGTTCGGCAGTACGTACATGTCATCATATTTGCATGGATAGTCACTGATGTTTAATTAGTTATAACAAATGAAACAAATTGAACATCAATTTTGATTGAAATATCAAATAAAATGATTAGGCTTTAAGGTTGTCCCGTTTTGTTAGATAGGATTGGGTTATTGGAAACACGACGGTGGTCAATCGGGTTGAAACTAGTGTCCCGTCAGGCCAGTAAAATATGAAAACTGGTGGCCTGAACTGGCCCAACAGCTTCAAAAAAGGTGCCGGGCCAGCAGGCGCTGGGCCAGCAGGCCCGTGTTAATGTCGAGGTCTGGCCTGTAGGTGGGGTTTTTGTTGGCGAGCTTCAAGGAGGGTGCAAATCGTGGTTTTCAGATAGCCTGAAGAGCTTTAAAAATGTTGAATATTGTGGCCAAACAATTTTAACAGCCCCCTTGAGCTGAGACTGCGGAAAAGAGCAGAGTAGTGCTCAATTTCACATTCAGCCCAATGAACTCCAAGAATATATACATTAATTATTTATTGTTAAACCTAGGTTGTTGACATTTAGTTAATTTGAATGAATTGGTTCATCTTGCAGATATTCCAAGGACATATGGAGCTGCAAATCAGAGTAACTTTGAAATGATGACAAAAATGTGCTATGAAACTCTTTTTCAAAGCAAGATGCCTCGTGCTGGCGATCTGCTTGTGTTTGGTGTGTGGTGTCATTCTCTGGCAGCATCTCATGTCCACCGAAATGGTACTCAGCCTTGGTCAGCACAATGACCACGACGGCAGTCCAAGAGCACATACCGGTGACAAACTGATAAAGAAATTATTTGGACATCTGATGCGAACTACAAAACCTGGCCTGATGTCTGCCTCTCATCCGTCTGTTGAGGGTGACTCTGTCCGCAGAAGCGTAGCAACACAAAGAGGTGATTCTGAGATGGAACATTTGTCATCTCAGGAGAGCGACCAGCTTCTTGATTACAATGTGCATGTCTTCTACTATATGTGGTATGGCAATCCTAAATTTGATGGTGAATACCTGCATTGGAATCACCCGTACCTGCCACATTGGAATAAGAACGAGGACAAGAAATGGCCGAAGGGAAGGCACAAGCCGCCAGAAGATATTGGCTCCAGTTTTTACCCAGCACTTGGTGCATATTCTTCACAGGATCCTGTGGTTGTAGAGACACATATGCAGCAGATCCGCCAGTCTGGAGCAGGTAAGAATGGCAGCTAGACATGCAAATGACATATCAAGAGCATAATTTGTAGCTGGTATAAGAGGAAATAGATAACGGAATATGTGGATTATCACAGTGGAATTTTATCAAAATATAGGGGTGGGGTGGTGATGGTAATCAGTTTCGAAGTACTATGCAAACAGGGTCGTTTCTGCATTGAATAAACTCACCCATTCCAGAAGATTTTTCTTTTAGACATTCTGTGCATCACTATTTCATGTGTTCTGTATCACTGTTTGTTTTTATTTAGTTTTATTTATTTATTGTTTTAGCCCACAATAACGTTACAAACAGCAGAATAGTAAAATATCACTTTTTAGCAGGATACTCTTGAAGACTGTTCCACATGTTCTGTGTGGCTGTTCCAGGATTTCTGTGTCACTGTTCCAGGAGTTCTGTGTCAATGTTCCAGGTGTTCTGTGTCTCTGTTCCAGGTGTTCTGTGTCACTGTTCCGGGTGTTCTATCATTGTTCCAGGTGTTCTGTGGTCATTGTTCCGGGTGTTCTGTGGTCATTGTTCCAGGTGTTCTGTGTTCCAGGTGTTCTGTGTCACTGTTCCAGGTGTTCTGTGGTCATTGTTCCAGGTGTTCTGTGTTCCATCTGTTCTGTGTCACTGTTCCAGGAGTTCTATCATTGTTCCAGGTGATCTGTGTCATTGTTCCAGATGATCTGTCATTGTTCCAGGTGTTCTATGTCACTGTTCCAGGTGTTGTTGCGGTGTCTTGGTATCCTCCTGGAATGTCGGATGACAATGGCCGGGCAGTCGATCCTCTCATTCCTCTCTTGTTGGATGTTGCCAACAAGTATCATCTCAAGGTTTACATTGCAATTTATTAGTACAGTGTATTATTATTAAGGTAATATTTTGGTGACTAAATTCTTGAAAACCAAATTCAGACAATGCAAAAAGGTTGGTCAGTCTCACAATGACATTGTACTATTTGACAGTGTTTAATGCATACCACTACACAATGTTTTACATGCTTTACATTTGACAAGTAAATTAATTATTTGTATGGATCACTGGCCATGATAGCACATGGATGTATTTTGGTGGGTGTTCCTTTGAGACATACACCAAAATATATCCATGTGTCACCACTAACTCTTTTGGTCCTTTGGTGACTGTCTTAGCAATGCATATCAGGGTCAGGTGACAGCCTTGTCTGATTAACTACGTATGTTGGTTTTCTGCCTGTAAGTTTACAGAGGAGTTCATTGTGGAAACTAGCACAAAACTAATGTATAATTGTTTATATAACAATATGGTCTGTAGATAACAATAATGTAAGGACAATATTTTATTTTCATTGAAAGGTATACACAGATTGTCTTGTCATTAAGTGCTCAAAATTGGTACACTTATCGTAAAGGTGTAACTAAAAAATCATTTGCAGTGTTGAACTGAAAACTTGAAAATATTTGACCTCAGTAGTTAATAAAGTAATGCTCTGTTTTAGGTGTGTTTCCACATTGAGCCATACAAGGAACGTAATGCAGACAGCCTTCGGAAAAATCTCGCCTACATCACAACAAGATATGGGGATCACCCTGCCTTCTACCGCCGTCAAATGGGGGGCGAGGGGCGTGCCCTCCCTGTGTATTATATGTATGACTCCTACCTTGTACAATCTAATGAATGGGCATCATTACTGCGTGGTGCCTCCAGTGTACGACGTACCGAGCTTGATGCCATCTTCATTGGCTTGCTTGTTGAGTCTCGTCACCAGGCCGAGATAATGTCATCAGGCTTCGATGGATTCTACACGTACTTTGCGAGTAACGGCTTCACGTATGGCTCAACGTTGCACAACTGGCCAGTCCTGGCCAAGTTTGCTGCTGCTAATCATCTCCTGTTTGTGCCGAGTGTCGGTCCAGGTTATGTAGACACATCTGTGCGGCCATGGAATGGCCGCAGTATGCACCCTCGTGATGAAGGGGCATACTACGAGCGCAGCTGGCAGGCAGCAGTTGGTGTTCACCCTCCTGTCATCTCGGTAACGTCATTCAACGAGTGGCATGAAGGCACACAGATAGAATCGGCCTTGTCACAGTCAGCGCACGGAGAATTCAACTATCTCAGTTATCTGCCCCATGAACCAGACCATTACCTGAAACTGACCAATAAATGGGTGGATCTCTACCGTAAACCCTCTAAGACCAGTCACACATCTCTCCATTGAAGTTGCACAAAGAGGTTCATTACCTGACTGGATCATTCAGATCGTTTCTTGTTTACATTTTCTTGTAAGATTTTGATGGCTTTGAAAAAGTGTAGGCTGTCGTCATCAAATTGCGGGGTCAGTCTGATATAGACAGCTGAAGGCCATCAAAACATTACAAGAATAGGGTAAATTTGACTTTGAAAAAACTTTATGATGACTACGATACTGGTGAATGATGAATGTTGGCAGTTAAATGACAGTGACTGAATACCAGAAATGGAATATTAGTGACTGTTGACAACATATTGACAACATGAATCTGGCGATTAAAAGCACAGTAAATATATACATAAATTTACTTGCCATAATGTTCCTAAGATAGTTATGGTAGCATACACTGATATGTTGTGTGGGCCAGAAATAAAACTCCATAATTCACATATTTCACTATCTTGTTTCATGATTATTGCAGAAGTCGCTACAATGTTTTGTAATACCCTCCTATCTCATAAGTTTGGTCAGTCTAATATAAGTCATGCCACTTTTTAGGTTGATGTATATATTTTTGACGTGAAATTCCATATCAATCTTTTTTTGCATTGATTACCCAGTCTATGGCATTTCTATTCAAAAGGAATGTCTATCAGACTACGAGATGGTCTACTGCATGGGTAGAATAAACCAAATCCACTAGGTCTTGTTACGATGATTTACTTAGCAACAACAGTATTATTCTTTTCAACTGTTATGCGTTAGAACTAAAACAAATGTATTTTATCACGTTTATCCGTTTAAGGCAAGTCCATATTGAAGTGGGATACAGCGCTATTCTTCACACAATCTGTAGATCATACATAGGAACTGCATGTACGATCTACTGTAGATCATACATAGGAACTACATGTACGATCTACTGTAGATCATACATAGGAACTACATGTACGATCTACTGTAGGTCATACATAGGAACTACATGTACGATCTACTGTAGATCATACATAGGAACTACATGTACGATCTACTGTAGATCATACATAGGAACTACATGTACGATCTACTGTAGATCATACATAGGAACTACATGTACGATCTACTGTAGATCATACATAGGAAATACATGTACGATCTACTGTAGATCATACATAGGAACTACATGTACGATCTACTGTAGATCATACATAGGAACTACATGTACGATCTACTGTAGATCATACATAGGAACTACATGTACGATCTACTGTAGATCATACATAGGAACTACATGTACGATCTACTGTAGATCATACATAGGAACTACATGTACGATCTACTGTAGATCATACATAGGAACTACATGTACGATCTACTGTAGATCATACATAGGAACTACATGTACGATCTACTGTAGATCATACATAGGAACTACATGTACGATCTACTGTAGATCATACATAGGAACTACATGTACGATCTACTGTAGATCATACATAGGAACTACATGTACGATCTACTGTAGGTCATACATAGGAACTACATGTACGATCTACTGTAGGTCATACATAGGAACTACATGTACGATCTACTGTAGGTCATACATAGGAACTACATGTACGATCTACTGTAGGTCATACATAGGAACTACATGTACGATCTACTGTAGGTCATACATAGGAACTACATGTACGGTCTACTGTAGGTCATACATAGGAACTACATGTACGGTCTACTGTAGGTCATACATAGGAACTACATGTACGATGTACTGTAGATCATACATAGGAACTACATGTACGATCTACTGTAGATCATACATAGGAACTACATGTACGATCTACTGTAGATCATACATAGGAACTACATGTACGGTCTACTGTAGATCATACATAGGAACTACATGTACGGTCTACTGTAGATCATACGTAGGAACTACATGTACGTTCTACTGTAGATCATACGTAGGAAATACATGTACGGTCTACTGTAGATCATACGTAGGAACTACATGTACGGTCTACTGTAGATCATACGTAGGAAATACATGTACGATCTACTGTAGATCATACGTAGGAAATACATGTACGATCTACTGTAGATCATACATAGGAACTACATGTACGATCTACTGTAGATCATACATAGGAACTACATGTACGATCTACTGTAGATCATACATAGGAACTACATGTACGATCTACTGTAGATCATACATAGGAACTACATGTACGATCTACTGTAGATCATACATAGGAACTACATGTACGATCTACTGTAGATCATACATAGGAACTACATGTACGGTCTACTGTAGATCATACATAGGAACTACATGTACGGTCTACTGTAGATCATACATAGGAACTACATGTACGGTCTACTGTAGATCATACATAGGAACTACATGTACGGTCTACTGTAGATCATACATAGGAACTACATGTACGATCTACTGTAGATCATACATAGGAACTACATGTACGGTCTACTGTAGATCATACATAGGAACTACATGTACGTTCTACTGTAGATCATACATAGGAAATACATGTACGGTCTACTGTAGATCATACGTAGGAACTACATGTACGGTCTACTGTAGATCATACGTAGGAAATACATGTACGATCTACTGTAGATCATACATAGGAAATACATGTACGATCTACTGTAGATCATACATAGGAACTACATGTACGATCTACTGTAGATCATACATAGGAACTACATGTACGGTCTACTGTAGATCATACATAGGAACTACATGTACGGTCTACTGTAGATCATACATAGGAACTACATGTACGGTCTACTGTAGATCATACATAGGAACTACATGTACGGTCTACTGTAGATCATACATAGGAAATACATGTACGGTCTACTGTAGATCATACATAGAAACTACATGTACGATCTACTGTAGATCATACATAGAAACTACATGTATGGTCTACTGTAGATCATACATAGGAACTACATCTATGATCTACTGTATTTTGAACATATGTCATATCATATACATGTATACAATCATAATGTCACATACGTGCAAAATACAGTAGAGCATCCTTTGACATTGCCATTTTTTTAATTTTTGCCCTTGCACTAATAATATCACACACCAGTGATGGTCAATAACAGTAATTAAGAATTATTTTTTTATTATTTTTGTTGATAACAAACCTACCCAATACGTAGAATGTGTCTATTCTACCAGGCATCATCACAGGCAGTACTTACTGTGATGAGTGTTATGCTCTGTGCAATAGTACCATACATAAAACATTCATAAAGTTGTTTACCATTGGAAGAAGAAGAGGCCTATTTTTACCAAATGTGTTTAACAGTAAAAATTATTTGCTTCTACATGGAACAATTTTCAATTCATTCATAACCCCAGTGACCGCTAGGGCAGCCGGATTGGTCTGGCTGGATACTCCAAGTAGTTGACACTTCACCCACTTTTTCCCATTTCTCTTGTTATGACTCGGGGACTTTTACATACTGTTTTTGTACATATTAAAAAAATAAACTTATTCGTTTATAAATTTATATTTTTAAATGTATTTATTCATCTTTTAATCCCTAGCGCATCAACTATCATTTTATGTCCCCCAAAGTGCAGCAAAATCTCGTAAAGATACAGCCTACATTGGGATTTACGATGTCAACATGGCAATTCGATTCATTGTCTGATCCGAGCAGAAATGAATGGTTGTCGTGTTAGGAAATGAAGTATGAGAATGTCACGAAATCTACACAGCATGTGAGTGTCAACAGAGGTTAAATGTGCTGTTAAATGTTAAAGAAAATTGTTAGATAAACTTTGCAGGAAATCAAAGAAACGTAACACGTAGATGGGCTGCCTTTTGGGAAATCGATTGTGATTTCACTCCAGACACAGTCGCTATTTTGAACAGTTATAGTTACAACCACCAGATGGCGATAGTGTATACTCATCCGCTTATCACCGAGATGTTTGTGTGGTTGGTGCACATTAGTTAGTATTTATTTGGAAATGGAAGTCCTGCGAAAAGCCGTATCAAACACATCGAAAACAAGACACAGCAGTACGTACAACTGTATATGTTAAACCAGCTTCACGCGTTCAAAAACGTTTGTTTGACATGCGAATAGACAGAAAGTGCTGTGTCCGTGACGCGGTTACGCCGACTCACGGGAGTCACGGAGGCACGGGCACACCCACGTTTCCGATTGACACGAACTCAACTGTTGACAGTTGCAAGCCTCCAACGGATGGCGGATGTTTCGGCCCGAATCATCCATTTTAGGAATCGGTGAAGCGTGACTGGCGTGGGCCGAATGAACCGTTTGTGTAAGATTATCAAAAACGACCAAACAGTTGTCCCATTTGGATTTGGTCAAACATCCTAAGGCTAAGACTAAGCTAAGGCTAAGGTCTTTGACAAATCATTACAATATAACTGTGAAATGTAGAGTAACACCTCCATCAATGTGTCTTTGATCTGTTCAAATGACATCTAATCAATTAACTACATAAAGGGTTTGAGCTCGTGCAATGTCACATTATGACTTTATGTGCTCACACCGTGTGCTCTGGCGTGCTCTGTTACCATGTTTGTTTAGCTTACCGCTGTGATGCTTTGCAACAGATAAACAAACAAATATCACACATACAAGCAATCCAGGTAAGAATGCGAGTTCATAGAAAGAAAGAAAGAAACCATAAAGACATGGTGGGTAATTTATTGTGAAACATCCTAAACAATCTTCAAATGCAACGGGCCGAATCAAACGCAGTGGACCGAGTTGACGGCTACTTTGATAATTATTCGTGGGCCTAAACATCCGACAGTGCACAGCGACTTTTGGTGAAGTGGGCTGAACCATCCGTCGGCATGGACTGAAACATCTGGGCCGAATCATCCGTCTGCGTGGGCCGAACATGTCGTGGGCCGAACCATCTGGGACTCTTGCTGAGTGCCCTCCACTCACTGGCCAACTCGTGTATTCATGACTGGTACATCTAGTGCCTACCCATGATCTAGAATGTTTCACGCATGAATACGAGTATGTTATACACATCGCATTGGCATTGCTGTGAATGAACAATGCGTGCCACATTTCGTTTAGCAGACATGACACAGTTTTATCTTTTTCAGAGCCTGGGCTGAGGAAAATTATTAAAACAAATCAGTTGTTGCTGTGCACATAAATGTATTTTACTTTTACATATTGTATTTCCACAAACTTGATTTGTTCTAGAATTGCCAGAGAACTGGGGTGAGATTGAAGAGCGTGTGATAGATGGTGTGACCTTTCACCTCAAGTATCTGGGTAGCATCCTGGTCGAGGAACTGGAGCGTGACGATGACAGTTATGGAGACACAATCAGCGCAGAAGCCATCAGGACTATTGTCGCTATGGTTAGTCCATTGGTTCTATTTCATTCTTATTACAGTTCACAACATTTAGCCAGCATGTTGAATTTTGACCAAGCAACAATAATGTGCACACCGTACAATATGTGACCATTGTGATACCTTCTTTTACATTTACTTGCCATGTTGGTTAATAATAATAATAATAAGGTAACTTCTTTTGTGCATAAATCCTCGGAAACCAAGCTCAGAAATAAATTAAAGTCAGTCTCAAAATTGATATGTACAATGCATCGTCAAGACAGAAATAATCATGCAACTTATCCTATTTCAAGTTCATTTGCCTGAATCTTCTATGATTTATATGTATTCTGTCTAACATTGTTCTTAACAACATTAACTGTTCATATTATATTTTTGGTTGGATATCATGCAGTGGTATTGGGGAAGGTTTCCATGTGTCTAGCCATGTGTATTTATTGTCTGCACAGAGGAAATATAAATGTAGATAACAGAAATGAACACATATGGTAGCCACATATTTGACATGAAATGCAACATAGGTTGATTGTATGTGGATGGGCAAGCCAGTGTGCCGTGCTAACTCTAGATTAGATTAGTTATCTTGTTCTCATTTTATTAGCTGCCTACTACACGTTCTGGGACATGTGTATCACTGCTGTATCTTGTAGGCGAAGGCCAGTGGTAAGAAACTGCCAAAGATGGCAGTTACAATTTCACCGCACGGCATTCAAGTAGTCGACATGCTCACTAAGGAAGTAAAGACAGATTTAAGCATTTACAGGTACAGGTGTATATGTGCTTTTTCGGCTAGAGATTACGTCAGTTGGCTCACAGAAACTTTGCCAGTATTAACTATTGTGTCATACGGTAGCATTATACTAGCATACATACTATACATGTGTTAACATGTATTCTGTGTATTGGGACAAAGGCATTGTTTGTGAACAATTTGAGTGTGTTAAGGCATAAATACTGTTATATGGTTACAAGCATGCCAGTAATTTGTCTCTTTTGTGAGTAACAGTCGGACAAGTTGTTGTGTGTGCAGACATATGCCCACCATGTTTCAAATCATGAAATGCATCTTGTTCTAAGATTAGACAAATGTAGACAATGCCCAAGTCTAATTCCACATAGTAAACAATGCGTCTTGCTTATTTAAACATGTACCAAAGTAAAGCTGTTTAGAACAAGCCTATACATTGTAATACAGATAAAAATGTGGTTACATAATCTGTCTTATAAAAGGTTATTTTTAGACCACACTGATATGACAAATAATACCAGTAGCTGAATTTGTTGACATGTATATCTAATATGTTGATGTATATATCTAGTATGTATCTACTCTGCTTCATCTTTCAGGATCTCATTTTGTACAGCTGATAAAAACTATGAGAAGATTTTTGGCTACATAGCACGAAACACAGATAATGAGACAATGGAATGTCATGCGTTTCTCTCACCCAAGAAAAAAATTGTAAGTACATAACTAAATTAATGATCACCCTGTTACAGCATCCTAGCATCACAGCTGGTTTGTTACTGGTGTTTCCTTTAACGTTTGTAATCATTAAGTTATTTTGGAAATAAATTAACACCACCTCCAGTTTGGGCCAGGTTCTGTTTTAAACAAATATTCCTTCTCCTGTGCTTACCACCAAAGTACATTTAAATATAGTGTGAGAAGAATAAGATAAGATGTGCAAATGCGTGAGAAAGTGGTGCCTGTTGTTAGCCAGGGTATCTCAAAGTGCAAAGGACGACCATTGTCGCTTACTTCTGCCTCTAGCACACAAACACGAGAACAACTGTCATGTGTTTAGTGTGTAAGCATAGCATAACGTTGATTAACTTCAATACAAATATTGATGCTTCAAAAATTTAAATTCTAGTTTTTTATAAATTCATACCGTTGTAGGAAATAAATTGTTGATTGACGAAACTAAGTGATTGTTTGTGCGTGCAGGCTGAAGCCGTTACATTGACAGTGTCGGAGGCCTTCAAACTTGCCAAACAACAGGAGCAGCAGAAACAATCCCAGGATGCAACACACCAGCCAGAGGTGTGTAGAAACTCATAATCTCTAATCATCTGTTCTATTTGCCAGTTGTGTTCAATGAAATCTGCAGCAGACTACACTTGATGATAGGCAGTAATGGATATTTCTAGTCGACAGCTGTCTTCTACGTTTACACATTGATACATTATGTTTTCCTCAATGTTTCAATCCATGTTCTTAATATAACTTATATTATGCATATGTCATACATATATATTAATATAATATGATGTTGTCGGTTGCTATTTTATCCTTGAAATACCAATATATTTAATACAACATATATTTTGATTGTAAAACTTGCCGTGTATATTGTTAACATGTTACACATGCATGTGTACACACGCGCGCAAGCACACACACACACACACCATACACGCAATACGTGTATGACAAATAAAATAACTATTTACACATTTTTAAAACTTAATTTATTCACTTGTATTTCAGTGTCAGATAAAGCAGGCACTTACACTTGAAAGACAATCATTGTACGTGTTTTGCTGACTATCATAGTATCAGGGAATCTGCAGCTGTAGTTTAATATTGTGTAATCTTCACCCAGAAGGCACCAGCAGAGTCGTCCAGTCAGCCTCAAATCCTCATCAGCAGTGACCAGTGCAGGATAACGCAGGACACTGGGTTCAGTAGTTCAACTGCGGGCAACACAGTGACATTAGTAAGTTCAGTCATTCCATATGAAATCAGCCAGTAATGTTCTCGATCTATGATTTACATTTTGATGATGTTTTGCCTAGGTACAAAGGTATTGGGATTGTTGTGAACTTTGCTTCTGCCAAATAAAAAATGTGCAACATTGTCTTTTGCATATTAATGGTGATCTTAAGACAAAGCTGATCGTGTCTTAAAACAAAGCCAAAACATTATCTTATTGACAGATATACATCACGTGACAGTTGAATAATATCTAACCTTGACCTTTGATATGTACACCACATGCCCAAAATTTAGTAAATCCCATATTGATAAATTATATTTCCAAAGATGTATCTATAATGTTTATGTATAAAATTAGAGAAGTGGGACTATGTTTTGATAGACAGTTATTTGAAGTTAGTTTTTGGATATTTTCACACAATTTTGCATAGCATTTTTTATCCGTAATGTCTACTTATTACCATATGAATAATTCTTTGTGATCTGGTCATATTTTATTATTATGTGTCATATATTTAATATCAAGATTTAGTTCCAGCTTGAGCACTACAACCATACTTGTCATTAAACAGGATTACATGCAAGTATGCAAAGACAAAAAGAAAATAAGATAGCAACATCTATCATGTCCAGATATGAATGTAAGCTGAATTTTGTCAGTTGTAATATCAGTTACCGTGCAATTATCCATCATAACCTTGATGCAAGAATGGCAAACTTGAGATGATTTTCCTTTTGTGTTGTTGCAGGGTTTTGAAGATAATTTTACTGACTTGAGCTGCTTTGCAAGGTGAGGAATTATCATTAATTGTTGCATCACATTTTTTATTGCAAGATGTTGATTCAGTAGTTGCCTGATCTCTTGCGCATTGTGTCTTGGTTTGACTTCAAATGCATTGGCAAATTTAACCACTGACTGTCCTCCTGGATATCAGTCATATCATACCTGTACACCTTGGGCTATCTATTATAACCGTCAATGGTATATATCACAGTATCATTGGCATCCTGAAAATATAATGTGCATCTATAGCGTATTAAGGTACAACATTTTATGGCATGTCAAATTATTTCTGTCATGGTATCCCTAATATAGTATTTCTGTCATGGGTGTCCATAATATATCAAAGTATTTCAGTCATGATTATTCATAACATTAACTATTTCTGTTACGGATATCCCTTAATCATGGCACTTAGCATTCTTAACATGTTTCTTTTGTGGACATCCGTGGCATATCAATGTATTTGTGTCACAGGAATCATTAACATATCAACATAGGTATCCTAAAAAGTGTTACAAGCATCCATAATATATCAAAATATTTCTGTCCTGGCCATTTAAAACATAACAGGCATCCGTGGCGTATCAGTTCCTGTCATGCGCATCCGTGGCGTATCAGTTCCTGTCATGCGCATCCGTGGCGTATCAGTTCCTGTCATGCGCATCCGTGGCGTATCAGTTCCTGTCATGCGCATCCGTGGCGTATCAGTTCCTGTCATGCGCATCCGTGGCATATCATATATAGTTGTTATATGCACTGGTCGCTACCAGGAGCACGCCAGACTCACCAGGCTGGAGTTATCATGTCGGTAGTATTGCATAACTGCATAAGTTGTTCTTTGGCCGTTGGAACATTGTTATCAGGTTGTTGACAGCTATGTGTGTGGTTGACAGCAGCCGACCAGGTGTGGTGCCCTGGCAAAGCTCATCGTCAGATACGGAGTCATACAGCAAAGATGACGTGGTGACATTGCAGCCGTGGCGTCCAATAGAAGAACTGTCGCCACAATCCTCAGTTGACGACCTGCTTCTGCTCTGAACCGAGACAAAAATGTCAGACCTTGTCGTGGCAGCTATTCTGTAGCCCTGCTCATTTCATGGAGTGCCACCATAGTCCAGCGTTGCCATGCAGTATGATGTCTATGTGGCTGTATTGTTATTCTAATTATCAATCCTCTGATGTTTGGCAGCTTATTCTTGGGTCCAGCACTTATTTCAGTGTTGCTACACAATTGAAAAATTACTGTATTTTGTTATTGTTTTGCATAATACAAAATGCTGTGCACTTCTTGCGGTTCCGTAATGTCAACTTGACATGATGTGTATGTTGAGTAGAGTATCGGTTGATGTAATTAGACTTATTTATTGAGGAAATGTACTGTTTGCATAAAATGTTTTGTAATACTAATTCTCATGTTATTTTCATATATCAAAGCTTGTATTGACACCACATTCACTGTGCATTTAGCAGTACACCTACAAGAAACACACTTATAACAGTACACGGCCAGGTAACACACTCCTGACTGGATAGTGCTAGGTGACACATAAATGACACACACAGAGTCATATAACGTGATAATATGGAGCCAAACAACACACATAAATCATGCCAAGACCAGCAGTGGAAAGAACTTGATAGGAC